>JAJLSX010000041.1:0-113899 GCA_030567815.1 Ogataea piceae | reverse complement strand
GCAATTAATTTAAAAAATTTTTTTAATTTTTTTTTTTTTAATTCTTTTAATTTAATCCCAATTAGGAAATTGATTTTTTTCAAAATTTTTTTTTTTTGTTAATTTCAATCAATTTGTATGTAATATATTCATCCCTTTGAATAAGTAAATCAATTTACTTTGCTTTTTCTATATATACATCATATAATATTTATATATGATTAAAAATTATATTATATTATAATATATAATATATAATAAAAATATATATACATTTTATTCTTTGGTATTTTTGTTCAAATAAACACGTCAATTATGCAGTCAGTGGAAGATCAACAGTCATATTTACAATCTCAAGAAGATGTTATAGCAGAAAAGATTCTTAAACGTGCTGAAATTGCTAGAATTACAAGACAGTTAAAGAGTAAGTTATTTAAGGCAGGTTTAAAAGTTGTTGAAAGTCAAGGTAAAAAATTACCTGCTTCTAGTACAGTTTCAAATGACGAATCTTCTATAACTGATAGTATTACTGCAACTGCGATTGCAAATGTTAATGGTAGTAGTATCAGTAGAAGAAATACAAAATTAAGTAGTGAACAACAGCATGTTTCACCATTAAAGAGAAGATCAACTAATTTTGATGATATGAGACCACTTTCAAGGGCTCCAAGTCAATTAGACGATGAATTTAGTTCATCTCCAATTAAAAGAATGCAGTATAGTAATATACCATCTTCACCATTCTATTCAACTAATAACCAAAGTCCAATCAATTACAATTTAAATTCTCAACCTCCATCTGCAACAAAATCAAATATTATGCAATATCCTCCAACAACACCACCTTCTTCGCATAGATTTGTCAATCTTGATCAAACGGCTTTAAATAAGACTCCAAGTCCTCAAAAAATTGATGGTGGTAACAGTGGATCTGCCAAACAGGCTTTACATTCAGCTTTATTTTCTACTCCAAAGCATACAAATCCATCTAAGAAGATAATTGATTTTAAAACACCAAATTCAAAATATATCAATGATAACGAAGAAGGTGCAGATTTATTAATCTACATGTCAAATTCACCGGCAAGACCAATGAATAAAGATAATAATAGTAGTGGTAAAGATTTTAACTCTTTTATAAATATACCAACAACTCCAAAGAGTAACTCTGCATCAATTTTGAATTTCCCAAGTACTCCAAATTTAGCTTTAGATTCAACACCACCACCACGTAATAGTCAAAATAGCAGTACTGGGAATCACAGTAGTAGCATCATCAACAACAACAACAGCAGCAGCAGCAGCAGCAGCAGCAGCAACAATAATAATAACCTTCCTCCAACTTTTTCAACTCCTTCAATCTTAGTTAACAGTCATTTAATATTACCACCTCCAGTTACTCCAACATCGGGATCAATAACAACATCATCAAGTGCTTTATTACACGCCTT
Source organism: Ogataea piceae (assembly GCA_030567815.1). Taxonomy (NCBI): domain Eukaryota; kingdom Fungi; phylum Ascomycota; class Pichiomycetes; order Pichiales; family Pichiaceae; genus Ogataea; species Ogataea piceae. The sequence goes on along the minus strand of JAJLSX010000041.1, from coordinate 112,469 downwards.
AACTACAACTCCAAATGGTAACTCTTCTAATACAATGACAATCGCAAATACATCATCTTCTTCTACAATCGCAAATACTCCATCATCATCATCCGCATCAACATCCGCATCCGCTTCTAATAATACTACAAACAGTACATCTACTACTACTGCCACCACTACTACTACTACATCTAATAACAATTCCCAACAACAACAGCAACAACAACAACAACCACGTTTCCAAACTCCTGGTACTCCAAATAATAACAATGTCTTAATTCATGGTACTTCACACCACTTGAAAACTCTTACCAATAACAAACAACAACTTGCCAATAAGACCCCTGGTCAATTTAGCATGTCTGACTATGTTAACATTTTCACACCTAGTCCAAGACATAACAACCATTTGAGAACCCCTGATTTAAATGGGAATGGAAGTGTATTTATGAAACCTTCGCTAATTAGTTATTCTAAAGAATTAAACGGTGTTGTAATGAGCCAACAACAGTTACAAGGATCTGGTAATGGTGATAAATCAATTGATGATAACTGAAGCCATATATAGATAGATTTTATATATATATATATATATATATACGTATAACAAATTATTAATACAACAAATTTCATTTGGTTAACTAATTGTAAATTTACAACTTATCATTTGCTATAGATATATACAGGTTTAACGTATAATGTAACCGATAAATCCTACAGCCAATCAAATCGAAGCGTATTGTAATAAACACCTAAAACCACAGCGTCTATCAGCATCGATCGACGCAATATATATATTTTTATCACCGAAAAGAAACACAACGTCATATTTCATTTTTCCACTTTAAACAAAAAAAAAATCACAGGAAAATTTGTAAGCATTTTTAGTTTTGTCTTCAATTCGTCTTCTTCCAACTTTTTTTTTTGTTTTTCTTTTTAAGTTTTATTATATATTTTGTTTTTGTTGTGTCTTCTTTTGTGCCCCTTTTTTTTTTATTTATTTATCTTTTGTAACAGTAAGTATTGATAAACGGTATCTTAATACAAAAAATATGGCTTTAATTGAAATTTCTTCTCAAGAGCAATTTTCAGATTTAACATCTGTTCAAAATAAATTAATTGCATTATATTTCCATACACCATGGGCTGCTCCATGTATTCAAATGAATAAAGTTATAGAAACTTTAGCAGATTCTGAACAACACAATGATATTACATTTTTATCAATTAATGCAGATGATCATCCTGAAATTACAGATTTATTTGATGTTTCTGCAGTTCCATATTTTGTCTTGATTAGAAATGGAACCATATTGAAAGAGTTGAGTGGTGCTGATCCTAAAGAGTTTGTCACTGCTTTGAATCAATTTAGTAATAAACCTTCTCAAGCTAACTCTGATGATGCTAAAAGAAAATTAGATCAAGCTCAAAGGGAACAACAACAATTACAACAACAACAATTACAACAACAACAGTTACAACAACAACAGTCAAATTCAACTTCTGAATTTGATGCAGATGAAGAAACTCCTGAACAGTTAAATGCAAGATTAACAAAGTTAACTACAGCTGCTCCAATTATGTTATTCATGAAAGGTACACCTTCAGCTCCACAATGTGGATTTTCAAGACAATTAGTTGCTATACTTAGAGAACATCAAGTTAGATTTGGTTTCTTTGATATTTTAAAAGATGATGCCGCAAGAACAGGATTGAAAAGTTTTAGTGATTGGCCAACTTTCCCTCAATTATACATAGGTGGTGTTTTCCAAGGTGGTTTAGATATTATTAAAGAAAATTTAAGTGAAGATGAACACTTCTTTGAACATGCTTTAGAAGAAGCTAACTCTACTGCTTGATCTCCTATATGTTCATTAATTTTTCTTTCTTATCCCCCACTTTTTTTTTTGTCTCTTTCTTTCAATCTGATATGCTGTGCATTGCTTTTGCTTCTACATTTTTTTCCCTTTTTTAGTTTTTTTTTTATTTTTTTTTTTTTTATTAGATTTTTTATTTTTTTCAATTCTTTTATATAAAGATGTACTTAATATATATATATATCTTTTTTTTTTTGAAACTACAGTGCAAGAACCAAAGAATCATCACTGAATTCATCATCCCATTCATCATCACTTTCATTAACTTTCTTTTCTTCATCACTATTGATGATTGGATCGTCGTCAAATTCTGATTCTTCACCACTGTCAACTTCGTTGTAGATACTATTTATACCGTCATCACTATTACCGGCAGTTAATTCAAAGTACATATTTTCTATATCTCTTAATGATCTCCCATATGAGTATCTCTCAGGTTCATCTTCAACGCTTTCAAATTGTTCACTATTTATTGCAACGGTAGGTTTAATATTACTATTTTCCAAAATGGAGAATTCAGAATCTGCCAATGTTAAATTTTTAAAATCTCCTCCAAGTCGTCTAAATGTTTTGAATAGATTCGATTTCTTGCTTAAGTTACCACCATTTCTATACTTTATATTTAATTTTGATATAACTCTATTGGAATTAAATATACTAGCTTCGTAAAATCCATCAATTAAGATGAAATTTAAATCACTCGTTTGTTGAAAGTTTTCTAATTTAAGTAATCTCATGGCACGACTTAATGAATACGCTTTAACTTCAGTGACTATTTGTTTCCGTTTTTGTTTCACTTTTGGATCTCTAGTAAATCTCATTTTTGATGATTGCTCGTATCTTGGATTTGAACTTGATCTTGATGAATTTTGTCTCTTGTTCTCTTTGATAGCCTTACATTTCAATCTCACACTCAAACAACTTATATAACTTGACATCTCCAAAGTTGTCAGGTTATTAATACGAGATGATTCATTCGATCTTTCAGATTGCGTTGTTAAAACATCTGTTAGTGATAAAGTATCAACTATATCAAATACTTCATCACAAATAATTGGATTTATAGATGTATAGTTCTCCAGTAGGTTTAATTGAAAATTTTTAGAAGTTGCTACAATGTCATTTGTAACATTGGCTATTGTAATGGAATTTATTGAACTGCTGATATTTTGTGGAATCTTAGTCTCAGATCCAGGAATTATAATATTTTGTAAATTTGATCTCTTCATGAAATTTGTAATTTCTTCATCTAAATGTTGTGTACCATGAATAACTTTACCAATAGAATGAAATACATTCAATCCCGTCTCTTTACCTAGGAAATCGGACTTGTTACCAAAGTCATCGCGCAAAAATTTACACCAATATTCAAATTGATTGATTGCATTTCGTAAATCTCCTGTCTTTGATAACTCTTCAATTTTATCACTTAGTCTACTTTTGGAAATTTGTTTGAAATTTAGCCTAAAATAACTGGAATTTATAATCCTATCTAAACATCTTTTCAAATACCTTTTCGCAACAGAGTTGAATTTAACCCTTTGCCATCCATTGTTTTCCATATTCATTAGTTTATAACCTAATACAGTCTCAGTTTTATAATTCGTCTCTATGCTGAATGTATCTCTCCCATATTCATCATCCACCTCAACATCAGTTATACATATAATTAAAGGTGGTAATTGAACAGATCGACTCAATTCAATCCAATCCATCATCGCCATCTGGAAATTTTTAAGTGTATCATAGTGATATAGGTTGGGTAACTCTTCAATCACTATACACTTTGAATTTCGAGACGTTAGTAACTTACACTGATTTAAAAATTCTTCAAAATAAGTAACGGAAGAAGTCAACCTTGAAGTTGAAGTTGCCAGATTTTTATATTCTATAATGTTTTTGTATTCGTTATTCCCATATGAGTTTTCATCAATTGCTTCAACAGAGTCAACAGATAGTACATTATTACTACGATTGATATTATTTGACTCTTTGAAATATGAATCCATTATTTGATCACAAAGTATCTTTACGGTTGTACTTTTACCTGATCCACACGGGCCAGAAACCACAAGAGTACGGTTATTCCCTGAATGACCATATATGATATCGTGTATTTTTCTCCTTAGTTCATCTAATTTCTTCTCATGTATACTGATCTCGCTTTGTAATGATGGGGTAAACATATCAACCCAAGGGACATATATATCATTATCATGCTTTTTATCTTCTTTCTTGTTGATCTCTGGTCTCTTTCTTTTCAATAAGTCTTCATCATGATCATCATCTTCATCTTCATCGATAATGACTCGTTTTCTAAATCTCAAATTTTTCACTGGAGATGTACTGCTCTGTCTAGATACCGTAGAATCAGATCTCTTGAAAGATGGTTGGGATAATTTCTTCATCAAATCAGACACAGTCCTTGATTTTCGATTCAGTATAGTTGGATTTTCTATCGTTGTCATAGTTGTTCGGAGACTTTTAGATCTTAATTCTCTTGAACCTGTTATTTCTAATTCACGATCTTCCTCAAGATCAGACTTGCCACTATGCTTAGCAATATTTAATATATGATCCCCTGTTGTAAAACTAGGATCTTCATCGGTAAGTGATTCGATTGATTCTATACTTACGTTTGGGTTAAGTACATTACCTTCATCTGATATATATGATCTGGGCCTCTTTCGTATTCTTTCACTAGGCATTTATGTTGCAAGTTATAAGCAATGTGCAATTAATGAAGAACTTCTCCGAATTAAGATAATTAAAGTAACAATGAAGAAGAGAATCAATTGTTTCCTTATAAAAAAAGATCAAAACTTAAAAAAAAGGCTCATCATTCATGTAAATAAAAACACTACGCAAGTGCGTACTTAAAAGTACTGCAAAATGACAAATTTTGCTGTTTTTTTTTTTACGTGATTTTTAAACACAAAAATGTTTTTTTTTTAATATACAAGTAAAACAAATAAACTATAGAAATATTGATAATAAACGATACCCAAGTAGTAACCAAACCTTAGAAAATAAAATACAGACAAAAAGAAAAGAAAAACACACATAACAACAATGAAAAAAGTTAGTAAACCCTGAATAATAAAATTTATAGACCTTCAATCATTTGGAAGATACTACCTAGTGCATTCTTTTTACTTTCTTCGTTATAGACGGCACAACCATCATCTCCAATAGATTTACCTCTTAATATCCAACTTATATCACTTTGTAAACCTATTGGAATAGCATCGGCTTCACTATTAGCTTTCTTTAATTTGGATGTATGTTCCCATTCTCTAGCTGCAATTTCAGCTTTATCAACAATTTCCTTTTTAACTCCACACATGGAAGCAACATGCATACCAAATGAACCATTTGATTTACCTGGTTCCAATTTATATAAGAATGTGATATCTCTTGATTTTTCATCGACTAAAATACCCATTCTCAAAGGAGTAATTCTAGGATGACTAATAAATGCATTTCCTAAAGTACCATAATGGGTAGCAAAGTATCCAATAGATTGAGTATGTGTTGCAATATGATGTAAAACAGCTTCTGCAATGGCATAACCATCACTTGATGAACCACCTCTTCCTAATTCATCTAAAATAACTAAAGATTTTGGAGTAGCCATTTCAAGAATTCTCTTTGTTTCTGACAATTCAACATAGAATGTAGATTTACCTTGCATAATATTATCATTAGCTCCTAGTCTTGTCATAATGGAGTCTATTGGTGTAAGTCTAGCAGATTCTGCTGGAATGAAACAACCAATTTGAGCCATTATAACTGCAATACATGTCATTCTAAGTAGTGTAGATTTACCAGCAGCATTAGCACCAGTTAATAAACCAATATGATTTTTATTTTCAACACCTAATGAAATGTCATTTGGAATGAAATCTTTTGTACCAGAAACCCCACCTGGCATGAAACAAGGATGTCTCAATTCTTTGATATCTAACTCAGCTCTATCACCATCAATGAATTCAGGTCTACAAGATGGTGAACCTAAAGATTCTGAAGATCTTGCTAAAGAAACAATACAATCAATTTCAGATATACTCTTAATGGAAATAGACCATGTTTCATAGTCTTGATCAAATTTAGCATACATTTTCTGTTGTAAAGTTTCACTTAAAATCTTGTGTAATTCTCTTGCTTCCATCAATGAACGAACAATGGTTTTCACTTGTGGTGACCAATAACGTTTACATTTAGCAGTAGATGCCATTTGTTGCCAATTTGCAGGAATTCTAGATATAGCTTTGGTTGGAACTTCAATCAAATAAATTTCTTTACCACTATCTTTATAGCACATCTCTTGACATTTAAATTCACGTCTATACTGTCTCAAGATTGATTCCAATTCTTTTTCCATATTGGAGATTTTTTCATTACTTTCATCAAATTCTGGTTCAACGCCTGGTTGTGGAACAATAATACCTTCAGTTGATGCTAATACTCTATCAAATGCATTTGTCCATTTAGAAACGGCATTTGTCAGTTGAGGAGGAAATGATTTAATAATGTTACCTAAATCACCACCAATGGTATTACCATTATCTCCATATGATTTTTTCAATGTTTCAATCAATTCAACTATACTTTCAAAACCTGAAATAATTTTGGAAAAATCTTTAATTTTTAAAGTACCAGAGTGAATTCTAGCCAATGATCTTTCCAAATCAGGAAGTTTCCCCAATTTAGATTCCAATAATGATTTCAATTCACCATCGATCATTAATGCTTCCACAGAATCTAATCTACTTTCAATCTTATCCTTTTCCATTAATGGATGAACAACCCAATTTCTAAACATTCTCTTACCAAATGGAGTAATTGCTCTATTTAATAACTTAAATAAACTTCCTTTATCACTTTGATCAAATGAATTACCAAAAATTTCTAAATTTTGTAAAGTAACACCATCTAATCTCATTGTTGAATTGGCAAATCCACTAGTAAAAGGATCATACTGTTGTAAATTACCCATAGAAATTATTGATTCATCTAATTTTAAAGTTTTTAAATACCAAAGTAAAGCACCAAAAGCTGAAAATCCAACATTTTTTTCATTTTCATAATGTTCAATTAAAACTTTTGGATAATTAGATAAATCATCAAGATCAATTGCTTCAAAATATCTTCCTCTTGTTAATTGTTCAAAAGTTGTTTCATGATCCCAAAATTCATCTTGAGTTTTCAAAAAATTAAATATAGCACCAGGATGAGAATTAAAACGTAAAATTTTCATAACCAATGAACTAATTTTGGATTTTTCAACAAGAACTTCCATTGGTTGAACTTGAGCTAAAAGTGTTTCTAATTTATTACATTCAGGATCATCATTAAATTGTGTTAATTGCATTTTACCAGTGGCAGTATCGACAAAACAAACACCAAAAGTTTTAGTATTATCAATATTAGTAACTTCTTTAATTGAAAGACAATATTTAGCCATTTCATCTGTAAGCATATTTTCATCGGTTAAAGTACCACAAGTTAAAACACATGATAATTCTCTTTCAATAACATTTGCCTTTGATGAAGATGAAGAAACTGGTGATGAACCATTTTTTTCTCTAATTTCTTTTGCCAACAGTGATTCTTTCTGATCAACTTTAGCAACTTTAAAACCTTCATCAATAAATCTTCTTGCCCATATATCAAATGACATTTCTGGAATACCAGCTAATCTCATATTTGCTCTACCAGTACCAGCTAGTTTTAAATCAAATTTAGAATGAGCAATATCAGCATCTTTTTCATAAAGTTCATAAAATTTACCCTTTTTGAAAAAAACAATTGAATCCCACATCTTTGATTTAATTTCCCAATATTGTTTTTCAAAAGCTGTAAATTTTGCCCATGCAGATTTAGGAACATATAAAGTACGTGGATCATATTCAGGATCTGTTTCATAACGTCCATCAGAATCTCTAATATTAACTAACCAGTGGTAACGTTCTTCATTTTCTTTGGTAAATTTCTTTTGTGGTGTAATTGTAGAAGATGGTTTCTTGGTAAATTGTTTTTTAGAATTACCATCTGAACTATAAGAAGAGCTAGCATCAAATTTAGCAGCTAAAGATGAAGATGAAGAAGGAGTCTCTTCTAAACTAGATGATGAAGTAGATTTTCTCTTGACTGGAGATGATGATTTCTTCTTTCTATCAGCAAGGGCAAGTAAATCATCATCGTCATCATCGCTAACAATATCACCACCCTCTTCAAAATCATCAGGAACAATGAAATCATCATCAAGATCCATATCATCATCACTAACTACGTGTGATACATCTAACTTGAATTCATCATCTTCATCGTCATCATCAAGTATAACTTTACGTCTCTTTCTTGACATACTACTATTTGCCAATTCATTATCACTTTCTTCATCGGATGATTCTGTATAACTAACTTTCTTAACTTTTCTTCCTGATAATAAAGGTGACGAAGGAACATTATTGGTATTCAATTTGGAAGAAAATGTATCATTCATCTCATCATCTTCATCATTATCTTCAACTTTTGAAATCTTCTTAACTGTAGATTTTGGTGGAGTCTTTAAATCATTGAAATTTTTACTAGGTTTACTATTTTCTTTATCTTCCTCTTTAAAACTTGACTGTTTAGCAACTTCAATGGATTTCTCTCTCAATGGAGAAGAAGAGACTGGAGTAATAACTTGTTCATTACGAGTTGGTGATATCCCTTTACTCTTATTAGCTGGAGATTTTGAAAAAAATGAAAGCAATGAAGCTTGCTTTAACTTTGGAGAAGGTGAAGGCTTTGAAGTTTTAACAACTTTCTTAGCTGGTGTCTTCAATTCACTCATTTCTTTGATAACAAACACTATTCAATGGAAACAAAAGACAAACTAAACAAAGGAATAAGATTTAATTAAATAAAATAAATTAAATATATAAAAAAAAAAAAGAAAAAATCACGCCTAAATGTCTTTTTTTTGTTAGAATTTTCCTTTTTTTAAAAATTTAAAAAGGAGACGCGTTTTTCAGTTTAATAATTTTTTGTATGTCATAGCGTGTTTTTATGTAATCGCTTACATAATCGGATATTATAAACGATAAGAATTTAAGGATAAATGATAAGGATAAGTTATTATATAAGGATAAGTTATTATATAAGGATAAGGATTGGGGAGATCACATTATAATTTCATATTTAGTATCATGTTTAATAGTTTTATTTGGTAGTATAAAACTATTCAATACATATTTCTCATCTTCAATATTAGAGTTTGATCCTAATATTGAAATATTACCTGAATCTTTAATTCCAATAATTTGATTATTATTGATAGAACAAATTTTTTTATTTTTCAATTTTCTAATAATTTCATTAATTGAAATTAAATTAACTCCAGTACCTTCAATACGAGACCAATTACCAATTTTACAATTCATTGATATTATTGAATTAATAATAATTGAATTATTACCAATTTTAGTCGATTCAAGTATAATTGAATTTGATATCCTTGTTCCTGATTCAACTATACAATTTTCACCAATTGAAACACATGGACCAATCTTGGTACCATTTTCAAAATTAATTATACTGGAAGGATGAATAAATACTGGTGGAATAATATTAATTGAAGGTTTAGCTAATACTGAATTTTTTTTTTCAACTTGATAATATTTATTCAAGTATAACTCATTTGCCCAAAGTGCATCCAGTGGAGTTTTAATTGCTTTCCAAAAATCTTTATACTGATAAACAAAAGTATTACCAAAATCTGGTAAATAATGTAAAATATCTTTTTCCATTGAAATTATATCTTCATCAATAAATTCAAAGTGAGTTTCATCATTTGCAAAATTAATTTTGGAAATTTTAGCTTTTGATAATCTATAAAATAAACTTTCATTGAAAAGATATATACCACCATTAATAACATCTGATATCTTTGATTCTGGTTTTTCAACATAGTGAATTACTTTATTAAATTTATCATCCGATACAATTGTACCAAAAGGATTTAAATTTGATTCACCATTTAAAGCTAAAAAAAGATCAAAATCTGTCACTTTAACACCAAATAAAATTCCATCAATATTATCACTGGTTAATTTCTTATCTTTATAAAAATTAATAAAATCATTTAATGGGAATGAACAAACTATATCTCCATGAATAACTAAAAAACTTTCTGGATTACCTTTTAAAATCTCTTGTCTAAAATGGTATAACCCACCAGCTGTACCTAAAGCTTTAAATTCTTTTAAATATTTAATTGTAACTTTCCTATTTGAATAAACCATCCTTGCATTAAATGAAGATATAATCTCACTAAATACTGATTCTTCATAGAACCCAATTAGTATAATCTCTGTTATTGTATCAACTGTTAATATGGCATCTATAGTATGCAATAAAAGAGGTTTACCCGCAATAGGGAATAATATCTTTGCCTTATCCAAAGCCAATGGTCTAAACCTTGTACCTCTAGAAGAACCACCCACCTATAATATGTTAATATAAATACTTTCAAAAAAAAACACAAAAAAAGGGGAAAATATTATCCACTCTCCATCCCCCCCTCCTCATCCCCACAGTATAACTTACCATAATAATAGCCTTTGTTGTACTCATCTTTATAACTTCAATTGATCATATATACCTATAAAAAGAAAGAAGAAAATTACAAACAAAAAGAGGAAAAGGCAACAATTTAAATACAACAAAACCACGTTATGTTTTAAATTTAAATTTTAATTAAAAAAAGATTTTGTATTACATAATAAATTATAATTATTACCCTTTTTGAAAATTTCCTACTGATTTTTTAGTTAAATAATCAAAAAATTAAACCACAGTAAACTCCAATAATGAATGATAATATCCATACAAACCTTTTAAAATTAGTCATTAAACCAATAACAATCAATATTGATACAACTATAGTAGTTACAATACCAAGTATTAACTTTTTAATCCTTACAAAATTAACATTTAATAAATTATTTAATTTTTGAAATTTTGAATAATTTTCAGTAATTTGATAACTAAATATATCTAACTGTTTCTCTAAAAGGTTAATATTAGAACTAAATTTATTCACCAATTGATCACCATCATGAATTATATCACTAGTTACCTGTTTATTAACTTTAAGTAAATCCTCAACAAATTCTTCATTCTTATTCAAAGTGAACCTCATAATTTGATTCATTGATTCTTCCCATATCTTGTTGAAATTATCTAGTATTAAACTATTTCTATTGTTGAATCCCTTTTCAAATGTTTCAAAATCTTTATTTAATATATCTTTAAATAGTATCATAGTATCATCAACAACATTCAATTGATACTCAATATTACTTAATTTGGATTCAAACTTACTCCATTCAAATTGAATAATATTATTAATCTCAGCATGTAATTTAACCTTGAAATCATTGGTAAAATTACCTTTAAAGATAAAATCTAACTGATCAATCACTTGAATCAAATCTTCAAATTTATCAAAGACAGACCTATAAGTATCAACAATTGAAAATTTTTCAATATTAATAGAGTAGTAGTAAGTTAACTGTTCAATTAAACTTAAATATCCAAAATAAGTAGTCCACCACACAGGTTCTTTAGCGAGTTCTCCAATACAAATATGTAAATTTGAACCATCTAAATCTTGACAGACCAAAGGAAAAATTCCAGGAATAACATGATCATCAAATATACACTTTGTTAAATAAACTGCAGTCTTTGATTTAGTAATTTCATTCAATGGTAACGAGGAGGAATCTTTCCATGAGGGTATAACATTTGATAATACCTTAAGTATACAAGGTGAATATAGATCTGTTGATATTGATTGATACTCACTCAATGCTTTCAACTCTTCAAGAACCTGTCTAACTGAATCTTCAGTAACTTGACTATATACTGAATCTAACATCAATGACTGTACCAAAGTTGAATAAATCAAAACTTTCAATATATTCATACTGCTTATACTCTATATTCACCATACCACCATATCACCATATCAACATTGTGTTCTTTCATAATGGATATTAAACACATACACAGATATATATATACACTTCTTTAATGAAAATGGCTGGTTTTTATAATAAAATACAACTAAATAACAACAAAAATAGGACAAAATTGTGATAAATCACAAAAAAGGGGAGCTAAAATCACTTACACAGCCTTTAAATGCTTTTTGTTTTTTGTTTTTTTTTTGTTTGAGGGCAACAATTAACAAGACAAAAATTAAATAGAAATATTTGTTAGTTTTGTCCTGTTTCGTTTGTTATAAAGTGTTCCCCTTTTTTTTTTACATATAATCATTTAGGTTATAGTGGTGTATATATATTTATTGTTACATACACTTACACACACACACACACACAGAGAAAGACAAATATGGGTGAAGTAAACCCACCTAGTTATTCAGATGAGATAAATCCTCCACAGTATAATTCTTCCCATGATAACCCGCCAATTTATAATCAGTCTTCATTTGATTTAGAAGGTGATGATTTAACATTTGATTTTGGTTCTGAAACAAAGAAACCTAAGAATGCAGATACTTTTGAAGAAAGTTTTGAGATTGAAAATCCAAAGTATAATGATATTCCATTTGCGATTGTATTTTTAGTAACATTTGTTATTTTCACTATTTTATTCTTGTTTTCATACACGAGTTATAAAAATAACAATTTATTTGATAGTTTGGATTCAAGTGTTACATTTTTAATGGTTTATGTTGTTTTAGCAGGTTGTCTATTATCATTTATAGGATTATTACTTGCAAGAAGTTCACCAAAATTATTTATCTATGGTGGTTTAATATGCAATTTTATAGTTACAGTTTTAATGTTTATCAATTCAGTTACAAATGATGGGGATATTATTACCACTGGAATGTTTGGTCTATTATCATTATTACAATTACTCTTTATTTATAGAGTTAAAAGTAGAATTCCATTTTCAGTTTCAGTTTTAACCATTGTTATTGATGTTATGAAGAAGTATCCAAGTACATTGAAAGTTTCCATATTTAGTAGTATAGTTGCAGGTTTATTTAGTACAATGGTTTCATGTTGTATGTTTGGAATTTATTTGAATTGGGGTCCAAATGGGGATAACAGTGACAGTTTAACATTTAAAAATAAAAATTTATTCATTATTAGTTCAATCTTTCTAGTATTTGCATCAATTTATATATCTGAAGTTTTCAGAGTTGTTTCTCATGTTACAATTTCTGGTATATTTGGAACTTGGTATTATTTATCTGGTCAAAATGGTCCTAAACCTAAAAATGCTACACAAGGTGCTTTTAAAAGGGCCACTACATATTCATTTGGTTCAATTTGTTTTGGTGCATTATTAGTTTCTACTATTGAAATGATAACTTTTATGGCAAATTTTGCCAAACATATAGCTGCAAGTAATGACAGTGTTGGATTTTATGTCTTATTTTGTATGGTTGAATTTATTTTTTCAATTTTTGAGGATATTTTAAAATGGTTTAATGAATATGCTTACTCATATTTAGCACTATATGGTAAATCATATTTAAGATCTGCTAGAGAAACTTTCCAAATTATTCAAGTTAAAGGTTTTACCGCTTTAATTAATGATTGTTTAATTAATTCTGCACTTGGTATGTATACTTTATTTGTTGGTATTTCATGTTCTTGTGTTGCATACATTTATCTATTTATCAGTGAACCTATTTGGGCTAAAGATACACAAGGTTTAATTTCATTTAATAATGAATATGTATTAGGATCTGTATTAGGATCTTTATTTGTTGGTTTATTAATTGCAAATATTACTGTTAATGTGATTAAAAGTGGTTCTACAACTTTCTTTGTGGCACTTGCTAAAGATCCTGAAGTTTTCCAATATAATTCTCCAGAACAATTTAACCAAATTTTCAATTCATACCCTGAAGTTTTACAAAAAGTTACCACCCATTGATTACACTTATATATCCCTTTCTCATTTATTTTGTTAAGTCTCTATTTCTTTTTCTTTACAACTTTTATATTCCCAGAATTATTATTTATTAAATTATTAGTTTAAACTTTATTATATGTACTTTTTGTTTTCAATCTAGACTAGATATCAACGTTATATTATCACCTTTCAACATTATTCTACCTAATTTTCTTTGCTTTGAAGGATCTTTAGTATCTATCTCAATTGCATCTTCTAAAACAATATTCATAAATTCATCAAATCCATTTATAACTCCAGTAATTCTAAAATTTATCTGTTCATATAACCATATTGTAACTTTAGTTTGTTTTTGTAAGTATTTAAATATTTGATTTATTGGTGGAACTAGCACCTTTTGTTGTTTTCTTCCTGACATCTTGATATATATATATATATATGACTTATCTATATCTCTATTACTCTTCTTCAAGGAAAAAGACTTCTTTGTTTTGTATTTTTTATATATTTAAATTTCAAAAATATTCACAACAAACAGAGAAAAAAATATTGTGTTTTTGGTGAAAGAGCTTCATAACCATTTTTTTTCCTCTTTTTTTTGTCTTTTTTTTTTGTTTTTCAACATGTCCTTTTTGCTTTGTGTTTTTTTTTTTGGTACTTTGTCCTTCTTTTTGTGTGTGTGTATGGTTTTTCCCCTTTTGTTAAAAGTACTTTCAAGGGATAGTTATTAGAGGGATACAAGATATACCGTATATTATTCATTTCCATTGACATCTCCCTATATTAGTTGTATTATAATGTCAGGGGAAATCATTCAACAGTTGAATACAGCATTAGAGACTCTATATGGGAATAGTAGTTCTCAGATTAAAGATCAAGCCAATGATTATTTAATGAATTTTCAAAGATCTGAAGATGCATGGCAAGTGATATTCCCAGTACTTGGTGAAGAATCTTCTCCATTACAGTTGAAGATTTTCATTGCACAAACATTTAGATCTAAAGTCCAGTATGATTTTAATCAATTGCCAAAAGATTCATTGGTTTCATTAAAAGATTCATTGATTCAATTACTAGTAGCATATAACGATAAGCAGAAGCTTATCACTACTCAACTTTGTATATCTCTTTCCAATTTTGCATTACAATTCTTAGAGTGGGAAAATGCAATTACAGAAATTGCCACAATTCTTTCACCAACTTCAATCAATACATTACTTGAATTTTTAAAGATCTTACCAGAAGAATTATTGGATGTTAAAAAGACACCATTATCAGATGAAGAATTTGAAATTAGAGCCAAACAATTATTACACGATAATATAGAACAAATCTTGTATATTTTAACATCATTGGCAGATAATAAGACTAGTAATTCATCAGAGACAAATTCATTAATATTAGGATGTATTAAATCATGGATCATTGATATCCCATTTGAACAAATTTTAACAAATAATTCCCTGTGTTCATTAATTTTTGAAGGTATCTTAAAAGAAGATACCTTTGAAACTGCCGTTGATTGTTTAGCTACAATTATATCTGAAACTGCAGAATATGAAAATATGCAAGTTATTAAAGCATTATACGATCAATTAATTAATTTAAAACCAATACTCAATGAAAGTAAAGATGATCCTGAAAAAATTGAAAGATTTGCTGAATTATTTGCATCTGCAGGTGAAGCATGGCATGTATTAATAGCTAAAGCACCGTATGATTTTAAACCATTGGTTGAAATTTTACTTGAATTAACAGCATATGAAGAAGATTTAGATATTGTTAGATACACTTTCAAATTTTGGTATGATTTAAAATGTTTATTAATTTCAGATGCTAGACAAGAGGCAAGAATATGTTTTACCTCAATATATGGTCAATTAGTTGATGTTATTGGTAAACATTTACGTTATCCATTAACATCAAATTCAACAGATTTAAGAGTTTTATTTGAAAATGATAAAGAAGCCGAGGATAAATTTAAAGATTTTAGATATGAAATGGGTGATGTTTTAAAAGATTGTTGTGCAGTTATAGGTGCACCAACTGCATTAAATATTCCATTCCAAAAACTACAAAATTTTATGAATTTACAATCACAAGGACAACCAGTTGCATGGCAAGAAATTGAAGCTCCATTATTTAGTATGAGAGCAATGGCAAAAGAAGTTGGAACAAATGAAAATGTGATATTACCACAAATTATGAGATATTTAGTTCAATTACCAGAAAATGCAAAGATTAGATATGCAGCAACTTTAGTCTTAGGTAGATATACCGAATGGACAGCTAAACATCCTGAACATTTAGAAGAACAATTGAATTATATAACAAATGGATTTAATCAACAAGAAGAAAAGAATATGGATATAATAGTGGCAGCATCACATGCATTGAAATATTTCTGTATGGACTGTGCAAGTTTATTAAGTAACTATTTAGAACAACTTTTCAATTTTTATAGTAATGTTCAAGAATCTTTAGATATTGACTCATTATATGATATCACAGAAGGTATTGCACATATTTTAAAAGAAGAAAGAGATTTTGATAAATTATACAATATCACATTAATGTTCTGGAAACCAACGCTAGAAAAACTGTCAATTTTAAATGAAATGAATCCAAAAGATGCCACAGAATTAGATCAATTAAACGTTAAAATTGCTGATCAAATTGAAATTATAACAATTTATGTTGATGCATTAAAACCAAAATCATTAACACAAAAGGAAAATCCAGTTGCCAATATACTAATGGAAATTGTTTGGCCATTAGTTTTAAAATTAATTTCAAATCATGGTAGATCACATAAAGTTTCTGAAAGATGTACCAAATTAGTTCGTAAATCGATGCAAACTTTTAAAGAATATTTATTACCAGTTTTACAAACAACTGCTGAAATGTTAGTTTCAGGTTTCCAAAATTATAAACATGGTTGTTATTTATGGGTTTCAGGAACTTTTATTAAAGAATATGCATCAAATGAAGATTCTCCACAATCAATTAAAGATGCAGTTTGGTCATTTTCAATTCAACAAATTAAAAATTTCATAACACTATTTAGTGAATTATCAAATGAACAAATACCTGAATATACAGATTTAGTGGAAGATTTCTTCCGTATGATGAATGATATATTAATGTTTTCACCAATTAGAGTTATTGAATCAGATGAATTAATTCAACCGATTTATGAAACTGCATTAAAATCATTAGAAATTTATCATGAATACGGATCAATTTCATCAATTTTACAATTTTTAATTGATTTCTATTCTTGGGGTTTTGAAACTCCCCCAATTTCATTTATGGATGATATACCAGCAAATTTAAAATTCAAGGTTTTAAATTTTACAATTAATACAGGTGAAAATTTACTAAGTAGATTATTATATGGATTAATTTATACGTTCCCATCTGATTGTACACCAGATACAAATGAATTGATTGTTAAATTAATCAAACTGAGTACTTTAGAAGGAGGTTCAAAAGTTTCATTAACATGGTTAGATAAATTTTTAATGTCATTACCACAAGGCACAGTTGATGACAAGGAAAGATTAAAACTATTAAGTACTGTTGAAGTTGCTATAAATTCAAAAGATTTCAGAAGAGTTAGAAGTAGTATTAGAGATTTTATCAATTGGTTTAAAAGAAGAAACGTTGATAGAAGTTATTAAGGAGAGAAAACATAATGATAAAATAATAAAATAAAAAAAAGAAAAAAAAAAGAAAAAAAAATATATAAATCTGTATAGAATATACTACCCGGTAACCATGTATAATTAAAATGATCAGCAAATTTTCAAAAGAATTTTTTTATCTTTAGACTGTTATTGTTTAATTAATATATTATAAAGAACGAACTCCGTTCCTATATACTACCCACTGAAAGACAAACAAAAGACAAACAAAAACCACATGAAACAGGCAAAAATAGAAACAATATGAAGTAACCAGAAAAAAAAAGGTACATTAATAATATTGTACCTTTTAAAAAGAATAAAAAAGATGTCGATCATTTTTACAAAAATTGCAAGACTAAAATGGTTGCTTTATAATTTAATATACACAAATTTTTTTTTTTTTTACAAAAAAAGCCGTTTATTAAATTATAGTGTACTACGATTATACGATACAATTTTCATACTATAAGTTAATTGTGTTAAATATAAAGGATCTACGGAAAGGTCGATCAATTTAGAATATATTAATTAAACAATAACAGTCTAAAGATAAAAAAATTCTTTTGAAAATTTGCTGATCGTTATAAAGAAGATTAATTGGATAAAGGGTAAATAAATATGTACCCAATTAAGTAAGGAACAACAAGTATGCCACAATTGAATGTATAATCAGATATTACATATCTAGACAGAGACGTGACAGAAAGAAATTACACGCATACACACACACATATATATATAATATATATATATATATATGGTTTAAATATACACACAACCACAAATTAATAACCGCCCCAACCAACACAATTTTTAAGTAATTTTGGTACACATAGAACAACAATACAATACAATATATATATTAATATATATAATGTACCTCCAACGCACAACAAGTTAGATAAAAATTATACATATTTATAAAACCACAACAACATGTAACCAATAATAATATAATTGGATCCGATATATTATATATAGTACATAATACATAATAAATAATATATATATAATACATAATACATAATACATGGTGGTATGTTAAACCTTCATTATATATGTGTACAGAGTCAACTTGTTCAGAAATATATATATATAATTGTTTATATATATATTATATATATATATTACTGAATAAGTTGTATTGCATATATATAACAAAGGACACCATTACATATAAAGCTAATTATAATTGATACATTGTTATCTCATGTACATATATCAATAATCAATCTATTAAACTATTATAATTTATAAATTTATCATAATCTACTACAATCTACTATAATTCAATTCAACTAAAAGGCATTTAAGCAGTGTTATATTTGATTACATAATATTAATCTTATATTATGTAATAAATGTACGTATATTTAAACTTTTACAAAGAAGAATTAATGGAACAAAAGTTTAAAAATTAATATATATTAAAGTTAAATTTAAACAATAAAAGGAATCTAAAAAAATTATTGTTTTAATATGCATTATGCATATTATACATTATATTAATATATATATGCAAACTGTTTGAATTCTTTTTTTGGTCAAAATTTTTTCATAAATAGACAATTTTGGAAACAATTTATTATCTATAATAAATTGTATATATTGTATATACACATGCAATTTTGAACCCTTTATATATATATATATATTAATACAATTATCTTTTCTTTTATTAGTATTTTGTTTTTTCTTTCTTAATATTTTCAATTTATGTTATATATTTCTTCATACTAATTCAGTATGAATATAATTTTACCCAAAGAAGAAAAATCTAACGATTGTGCAAATGCGGAATTTTTAAATTTTGAAGAAAATTTCTTTAGAAGCAGGTCACAATCATTAGTTATACCAAAAACACCAGTTTTCAATCAAAATGGATCATTTTCAAGTGCAACAAGTTCGAATAAATCACCAACTAATAAATCTCAAAGACGTTTTTCAGTGAGTAGTTCTTATAGTTTTAAGTATAACAATGAATTAGATGGAGATGATGAAATCTCAATTGAAAAGACAGCATCTTTATCAGTGTCAAATTCTCCACTTTTAAATAATCTAACTAGCCCTTTTAACAAGTTACGCAAAAAGATTAGAAAAAATTCATCCGCATCAAATTTAACAATGATTTCAACAACTACAAATAGTAGTTGTAGTTTAAATACTACAAGTAGGAAAAAATCGATTTCACTAGCATCACTGAAAAAATCAAACAATTCACCACTATTACCAATGCTTGATGAACCATTGAAAACATCTTCTTCCTCTATACTGTACCAAATGCCCGATATTTCAGATGATTACTTTAATAAACAACTATTAAAACAAAAGAAAAATATAAGTAATTTAAATAATATTGATACAGATAGTTTATATAGTTTAGAAGAAGATATTGGATTAGGATTATCAATAAATGCAATAGATTCATCTTTAATTGATAACAATTCAGAAAAATGGACATTAAAGAATGGTATAATGATATCAAGTGATAATATTATACCAAAAACTACAGATTTTCAAAATGATGAAGATGATGACATTGAACGTCATGACTTGGTGGCAGATTTAGTAGCTACTGATGTTTTAGAAAGATTAAAATTAAATTAGAACAAAATAAAACAATACACTTATACCCTTGTATGTTGATCATACAAACTCTTCAATTCTCTCCTATTATATATATATATATATTTATTTATCGATTTTATATTCAATTCTCAATTCTCAATACTCGCTTCAAATTATAATTTACTATAGTAATATATATAGACTATATTAAATTAAATATATTGTATAAAAAAATGGGCAGTAATATATGTAGTGTACTGTGTAATTATTACCGTTAAACCACAATACATATATTAAATATACACACCACTAATTAACACCGCTAAAATTGTATAAATTATAAGAGGCTTAGCATATATAATTAACAATAAAATACACAAATTAAATCTCCTCCTCACTATACAAAACTGGAGATTTCCTAATTTGGGAATAAAAAATGGAAATCTTGAAAAAATTCAAAGACTAAAAATCAAAAGGGTCTAGCCCTTTTTCAGCGCAGATTCGTATGGTTATGTAATATATTATATAATCATATGACATTATGTAATATGTTATATAAGTGATCTCTAATTACATAATATATTATATAAGTGATAGGGCTGTGTATCCGATTACCCGTTGATTTGTCACATTTTTTTATTTATTTATTTACACATTATACAAAATTGGCAGATGATTATGTGTGTGTGTGTGAGTGTACGTGTGGGGGTTAAAGGGAAAAGGGGAATTTGTGGGTCACGATTTTGCATTTTTGCATTTTTGCATTTTTGCATTTTATTTTGTTAAATTTTATATCTTTTGTTAGTTGTTAACGATAAGGTATATGTTTAAGTTTCCTTTAAACCATTGTTTAATCATGATTTATATATAAGGTGGTTATATAAATATACTTTAGGTATATATATATATTGGTATATTTCTAGTATTATTTATTCTTATTCTTTATCCTTATTCTTTATTCCTTATTCTTTATTCCCTCTTACTCAATCCCTTTTACTTATTTCCTTTTACTTATTACTTATTAAATATCCCACTACAATGTCTACTTTTGAGTTTCAAAAAGATTTGAAAAAATTACCTATACCACCATTAGAAGAAACTATTAATAAATATTTAAAAGTTTTAAAACCTTTACAGACTGAAGATGAGCATTTAGAAACTATTAAATCATGTGAAATTTTTATTAAATCTAGTGGATCAATTTTACAACAACAATTAATTGAATATTCAAAGACTAGAGATTCATATATTGAACAATTTTGGTTTGATTCATATTTAAATTATGATTCACCAGTTGTTTTAAATTTAAATCCATTTATTATGTTGGAAGATGATCCAACTCCATTAAAATCTACTCAGATTAGTAGAGCTGCATCACTATCTACATCTTCGCTAAGATTTATTAGAGCTTTAAGAAAAAATGAGTTAACTCCTGATAAATTGAAAAATGGGTTAACTTTAGATATGGATCAATATCCTAAATTATTTGGTTCAAGTCGTATACCAACACAAACTGGTTGTATATTACAAACAGATTTTCAATCAAGACATATAGTTATAATTAGTAAATCACAATTTTATTGGTTTGACGTTTTAGATGACAATAATGATTTAGTTTTAACTGAAAATGATATTAAATTGAATTTGAAGAGTATTATTGAAGATTCAAATGATACAACTTTAAGTGATGTTGCTAAATCAAGTTTTGGAGTGTTAACAACTGAAAATAGAAGAATTTGGGCAAATTTAAGAGAAAAAATTAATAATGATGAAATTAATAATGAAATTTTAAAAATTGTTGATAGTGCATTATTTATTGTTGTATTAGATCACATTGAAGTTGGTGATGATTTAACTAGAATGTCAAAAAATTTCTTATGTGGTGAATCAATTTTAGAAAATGGTGTTCAAGTTGGTACTTGTACAAATAGATGGTATGATAAATTACAATTAATTGTAACAAAAGATGCAAAAGTTGGTATTAATTTTGAACATACAGGTGTTGATGGTCATACAGTTTTAAGATTTGCATCTGATATTTATACAGATTCAATTTTAAGATTTGCAAGAACAATTAATAATAACTCACCTTCATTATGGAAATCAATTTCACCTGATCCTACAATTAGAGATCCTTTAACATTTGGTAATGTCAGTATAACTCCTAGAAAATTAGAATGGAATTTAACAAATGATTTATCATTAGCTTTAAGATTTGCTGAAACTAGATTATCAGATTTAATTCATCAAAATGAATTTTCAACATTAGAATTTAAATCTTTTGGTATGGAAAGAATTAAAAAGATGGGTATTTCACCAGATGCTTTTGTTCAAATGAGTTTCCAATTGGCTTATTATGCATTATATGGTAAAATTGAATCAACCTATGAACCTGCCATGACTAAGATGTTTTTACATGGTAGAACAGAAGCAATTAGAACAGTTTCTTTAAAATCAAATGAGTTTGTTACTAAATTTTTAGATGATAATATTTCTTCCAAAGAAAAGATGCAACTATTAAAAGATGCATGTAAAGAACATTCAAATACAACCAAAGAATGTTCTCAAGGTTTAGGCCAAGATAGACATTTATATGCTCTATTTTGTATTTGGAAAAGATATTTTAGTAAAGATTATGATTTAGGTAGTTCAAATAGTGATTCAATGTCTGATGATGCTACAACTATAAATTTTAATGATTTACCATCATCGGTTAAAGATGTTAGTGAATTACGTGAAATACCTTCAATTTTCGCTGATGCAGGTTGGGACAAATTGAACAATACCATAATTTCAACTTCAAACTGTGGTAATCCATCTTTAAAATTATTTGGTTTTGGTCCAGTTTCTGCAAATGGATTTGGATTGGGTTATATAATCAAAGATAATTCAATAACAATTTGTGCTTCTTCTAAACATAGACAAACTAAAAGATTAATGGATACTTTGAATGAATCTTTACTAGAATTAGAAAGAGTTTATTCAGAATCAATTAGACCAATAAAAGTTGAAAATGAAGTCAATGAACAAGGTTTAGACATTATTGATAAACTGAACGATTTAAAACTGAAACGTGCTGGTAGATCCGATCTTCTTAAACTGTTAGGTGGTTATGATTCTTATAGAATAGATGCAAATTCAGATTTAATTAAATCAAGAGAACACTCTCCAGAACCTCCATTTGCAAGACATAACTCAAAAGTTTTCACAAATAGAGAAATTGGTAAGAAGTTAAGATTAGCTGAATATTGATTATTCACCCTCACTCACCAATTTTACGTATATATATACCCCAAACGCTTTAACGTCTTTATTTATTTATTTATTTATTTATTTATTTATTTATTCATAAACATTTATACATATAAATATATCTGGTAAATCATTAACACTCATAACTCATTAAACACTAATTATACTATCAAACTACAGAGTTATTACTCAACTTTGATCTAACCAAGTCAACATCTTTCTTTTCAATTTGATAAAGCGAACAAATAATGAAACGTCCATTTAAATTCAACCCACGCAGTTTATCGATTGCAACTTGACATGATTCATAATTCTTATAAATGACATATGCTTGACCTTTTGTACCACCTGATTTTTCTCCATTGGGCACCGTTCCTAGTCTTATTTGATGTATATTTCCAAAAGCTCCAAATATTTCATATAGTTGTGTATCTGTTACATCATACGGTAAGTTACGTACATGAAGGATAGGAAATTCATTCTCCGTTTTTAAAAGACTCATTTTATATTATATAGTTTGTTATACAACTTGATTGTAGAACAAGAACAACAACAACAAGAGTTTAAAATGATAAAGTGAATAAATATTCAAATATTTTACTGTAATTTTTCTGTTTTTTTTACGTTTTTGTGTATTGATTACATAATACGTTTTTATTTTTTTATTTTTTTTTTGATTTAAAACAAAGAGAAAAAATTATGTTTGATTTAACAAGATCAATGGGTAATTTGTGTTAGGTTAACCATTGTATATTGTTCTTATAGTGATAGAGGTGGAGCTGTAATTAAACACAATGACTTCTTACGATGATTTCATGGACTCTCAGAAGATAGTATATGAGTTGAGAAGTGTTCCAGATGTCGACTCAGACGTAGATTCAGATTTGGGACTAGACGAGGATGGATACTATGATCAAGAGATGTTATACTATCAAGAAGGTATACCTACAAGAGAGACTGATATACCATTTTTGAGGTTACTCAATGGGAATGAGCCACTTGTCAATATGGAGAGAAGATTTGAGTTATTTAATACTACGTGGTCTAGACAACTTGGTCTTATTAAGAAAGTTTTGGCAAAGGCAGATAAAGATAAGTTTAAAGAGGTTAAGAATTTCCTATGTCCTGAAAGAGAGTTATTGGCAAAAGATAACAAAGGATCATTCCCAGTTGGTGATCATTCAATGATGGGTGGGAAATTGACTACTGCTTTGGTTAATTTAGGTTCAAATATTTCAAATCATCCAAGATTATTGAATCAAGTGTCTGATTATATGGAGAAGTCTTCTTCAGATATCATTATGGTGAGGATGAGTTCCAAAGTTTGTCTTTCAATCAAGGCTACTTTAAAACTGCTAATTTCTACCATTATGTCAAACTTATCAAAGAGAGAGGATAGAGATGATTCCTATGACGAATCCGATGATTCAATGGATAGTTACAATGAAGATGACGGTAGTCGTAATAGCAATAGGAATATTGATTTGGAAGATGTTATTGATAAGTTAAATTCTTTGAATAAGACACTGATTGTTTTAGTCGAGGATGCAGATTCATTCCCGACTGCTATTCTAACAGTTTTGTTGAAATTGTTATGGCATCATAATAAAGTTAAACAGTCAATAAAAGTTATTATTGGTATATCAACACCATTTATAATCTTTCATGATAAATTACCAAAGATGACTGTTAAGTTTTTAAATTTAAAGAATTTCCAAATTGATAATTCAAATGAAGCAATTGATGAAATTATGCAAAATTTGTTGTTAAATATAAACGATACATACAATTCATTAATTTTTGAACCAAAATTAATTTTACAATTTTTAAAATTAAAGGAGAAAATCAGTATTCAACAGTTTATCAACTATATGAAATTAATTTATATGAATCATTATTTTAACCAACCATTATCGATCCTATGGACAGATGATTTTTCATCAATTAAACTAACTCTACATTATTTCCAAGTTTTCCAAAGACTCCCATCAATTAGAAAATTCGATAAGAATTTATCTTCAAATATGAGCTTAGATTTGACTAAGGAACAATCTGAAGAGATTACTGATTTTTATAAAGGTATATTAACAAATGACCATCAAATGATTGGGAAATTTTTAAGAATAAATTTAAATAAATTGATTCATTGGAGATACAATTTGAAAACATTGATTGATTTATTAAATTTTTTCCAAGAATTTTTCGTTGATGTTAAAGTGTGGTATAACAATTTAGAACTTTTCAAAATAATATTTGATAACTTGGATTTTGAAAGAAGTAATATTGATGATAAACAGTTGGAGAATTCTAAAAATGCGAAAAAGAAGGCAGTTGAAAGAAGGTTTTCATTTTTAAGACCTATTTGGAATACCATTGAAGATGAACAAGATTTAGACTCTATAAATTCATTTTTGAAAACAATTTTAGAAGATGATGAATTTGCCTCTATACTAAGTACATTCCAACTTGAACAAGTTACCAAAAAATCAGATATTAAAGAGTTTCAAAATCAATTTGATCAACTGTTGATGCTTCAATTACAAGATTTAAATCTAGATAATATTCCATTCAGAGAAATTTGTTGTGTTGTACTTGATGGTAATAATGATCCAACATCGGTGACAAGCGAATCTAAATATAACTCATCATCTTTATACTATTCATCTACAGTTGGTAAACTATTAACCAATTCATTCAATCCACAAATAAGAGAAGTTACCACTGAAACATTACTAAATTCGAAAGAGTACCTATTCAATTCGATTCACTCAAATTTAAATTTACTATCTTCAAAAGATTTAAATTTACAACTTTATAAAGCTTTTGAACCTTCCGTTGTTGAATTATACAAGTTATACAGAGAGGCTGGTGTAGTTATTAATTTATACGATTTTTACCAAGTTTTCAAGTATTCCATAGATAAAGAAAAACTAGTACCATTACTAGAAGAAAAAATATCATCTGATGCAATAATTGACGAAAACTTGCAAAAATGTGTACAAGGATTAGGAAGTAAAATTAACGACGATGATGATATTGAATGGGATAAATTAACGTTGAGTTGGTTCTTGAAAAGTTTGATTGAATTACAAATGATGGGGTTGTTCAAAGACGGCAAGGTTAAGTCTGAAAGTATCGAGAAGTTAGTTTGGAAAGGATTGTAAGACAAAAAGAAAACAGAAAAAAAAAAAAAAACACAAGAAACACTGTAATTTTATTAGACTGTATATAAATACAATTTTATTTGCGAAATATTATTTTATTTTATTTTAATTGTTATATATAAATATTGTAAAGAATACAAAAAGGAAAATTGGAGACGGAATGAGGAGGGGTTAGAGGGTTAATTAAAGTAAAGAGATGTTCTTTGGAAATTTTGTTTCTTCTTAATAGTTAAATCACTTTTACTATCAATTGAACAAGCAGCAACAACATCATCATCACTGAAAAATATTTCTTCCAAGTCATCATTCAATAAACTATTAGTCATATCAACAAGTGTAGTATCATCTTCATCTTCTATAATGAGATCATTTGACTTTGATATTTGATTAGGATCAAGCTTTGATATGATTTTAGTTTCAATTGGTGATTTAAGCTGCTTAGATAACAGTGGAGAAGAATCATACCGTATTAAAGTTCCAACAATGATAAAGCCCGCCTTTTCTTTGATATCAACTTTTGATAGTTCTGAATTTAATCTATCCTCTTCTATACTTAACATTGTATCTTCAGATTGATTTACAGTGAAGTTACTACTTCCATGGCTATTACTATCATTCTCATCATCCTCATTTTGCAAAGTTATAGTACTAGCACCAAGTGAATTCCCGCCTGATATTTTAGTCAATTGATTACTTTGCTTGGTACTTTTCTTAAGCATGGAAGAAGAATCCAAGTCTTTATCATTCAATGATAAAGCTTTCAAAGCCTTCTTATAATCTTCAAATGCCGTTGCTAATAATTTAGTTGGATCAGGTATATCTGAATATATGTTATCTAATATAACACCCGAGTCTACTGTCATATTTACCTCTGTGTCTGAATCTGCATCATCATCATCATCTTCTTCTTCGTCATTGGTATCAGTGAAATAGATATGACTACTTGAACTATCTAAATCAACATGAAGTAAATCTTCATTCATAAAACTGGGACTTGTCACTGGAGTCTTTAATCGGAAATTTTCATCAATTGGAGTGGTAGGGTTATTATTATTGTTACTAGTAGATGTTTCTTCATATATTTGATCCATTGAATATATATCACTATTCATTCTACTCATTGATATCATTGAATGTCTTTTATTCAAAGATTGAACTTTAGTAGTAGAAGAAGGACTACTACTTGAAGAACTAGAATCACCAATTATCATAGAATATCTATTAGACTTGTAACTCTTGTTACCAGTAGCAGTATTACTACTACTACTATTCTTTGAAGATCGCGTCAATAAATTTTGAAACATCCCACCTGATGAAGAAGAAGAAGAGTCTGATAGACTCCCATGTAAATTATTTGAAGAAGCTGAAGATCTTAATGAACTCCATATAGACTTCTTAGATGTATCTGATCTCTTCATATTGAAATCAAATCAACTGAAAAAAATGTAAACAACCAAAATAAACCTAGATATACTGGATGATAAATGTTAAACCAATATCAAAAAAAGCAAAAAGCAGAAAGCAAAAAAAAGCAAAAAGCAAAAAGCAAAAAGCAGCAAAATGCAAACAAAATTTAAAACCAATAAAGGATAAAATGCAAAACAACCACCAAAGAAATTACTCAATCACAATTCCACTTTTAATTATAAGTAAACAAGTGATATAATATATTATTTATAACAAAAAGAATGGGCAAATAACTATTAAAAATCAGATAAAAATAACACACAAAATCAAAAAATTGGAGAGGATTTTCAAAAAATTAATAAAAATTAACGAAACCCAGAATCATTACGTAATAAATTACATAATTCAATTTTTGTTTTTGTTTTTGTTTTTTTTTTTTTTTTTTGTTAAAATTTCGCGTTTTTATTGCGGCGTTAACTTTTTTTTGTTATGTGTCATTTTTTAAATTTGTGCATGTGATGGATGAGGGATGGGACAAGGGATAAAAATTGTGTTATTTGTTGTTTAAAATTTGTTATTTAATGAAATGTATTAGTTTGTATTATGTATAGTTTCTTATAAGATTTATTTCGATATGATATATATACTTGACATCATATATATAAGTATATGAAAGCACATATAGCAATGCAGTATATTTATACGTGGCCCAATCATATTAAAATTGCGCCCCACATTACACGCTTTACCATTTTGCTGCTTTTGATGGATGATCTTCATTAATATTATTATATACGTTCAATTCAATTGGTCTTAAATTATACAGTGTGGTATTCACAGTGAGTAAATATTACTGGTACGTCATACAAGTTTACCTTTTTTATTCACTCATTCATTCATTCATTTATTTATTACTTTGTTTGTTTGTTTATTCATTTGTTTGCTTGTTTGTTTGTTTGATTTGAGAAATTAATTAATTATGTAATACATTACATAAGTATTTTATTTTGATTTTTTGAAAATTTTATTTAATTTACACTGCCTTTAAATCATGTTTTAAAAAAAATTTTAGAAAATTTTTTTTATTTTTGATTTTTTTTATTTTTTATTTATTTATTTTTTCAATCTTTCATTCAAGTATGATAAGAGTTTTTTTGTCATTTTTGATAAGTTGTTGAGATTGTATTTTATTGAAGATATGTCAATGGAAGAAGAAAATATGGTTGGTATTGAACCTACAGTTGAATCTGTAGAAGTTACAGAACTAACAGAAACTACTACTATAGAAGCTATTCAGCAAACAGAAATTACAGAGAGTACAGAAGCAATGGAGTCTAAGGAATATACAGATCCGACAATTGAATCTATAAAACCTATAGTTACAGAACCTGCAACCGAAGAAGCTACAATCGAATCTACAGAAGCTACAGTTGAATCTACAGAAGCTACAATCGAATCTACAGAAGCTACAGTTGAATCGATAGAACCTACAGCTGCAGAATCAGTTCAAAATGAAATCGAGGAAAGTAAATCAACTGAAACTAGTGTCACTGAGAATGTTACTACTTTAGAAGCTGTCCCTACAAAGATAGATGATTCTAGTATATTCAATCCTGATAATGATGTCCAGTATTCTTCTGATGAAATAGAGACTGATTCAAGTGATTCAAATTCATCAGCTGACTCAGACTCAGACTCAGACTCAGAATCAGAATCAGATTCATCATCTTCAGATGATGATGAAGATGTGGCTGGCGAAGCTGTCGACATTGCAGAGGATGAAGAAGCCGAGGGTGATGATGGTCCAATTAGATCCAAAAATGAAGTGATAGATGAGACTGCACCTGAAGTTCCAAAAGATTTCAAAATTGATGAAGATACTCCTCTGGCATATATTGGTAATATAACTGGATTTGTTGAAAAAAGTGCAATTATTAAAGCAAATACATCTGGTGAATTCAAAGTTTTAAAAGAAGGATCCATCTTATGTTTTGAAGATAAAACTATTCTTGGACCTCTGTTTGAAATTTTTGGTCGTCTTCAATCTCCAGTTTATAGAGTTAAATTTAACAGTTTAGAATTATTTGATCAAATGAGACAAAGAAAAGATGAAAAAGTTTACTATGTTGTTCCAAATTCACAATTTATTTTAACAAAAAGTATAAAGGCAATTAAAGGTACAGATGCAAGTAATTGGAACGATGAAGAAATTCCAGCTGAAGAACAAGAATTTTCAGATGATGAGAAAGAAGCACAAAGTAAAGCTTCCAAAAAGAAGAAGAAGAAGGAAAATAAAAGAGAAAATCAAAATGGATCAGAAGGTCAACAGCAACAACAAGGTACAAAGAAACAAAAAACTGAAACTAACCATAGTCGTAGTCAGTTGGCAACTCAACTCAGATCTCAACTAACTTCTTTACCACCTTTGAAACAAGCATCTGCCCAAAAACATCCTCAGGAGATACAGAAGAACAATAATCACTCCCCATCAATGAATAATACTCAATCAAACTATCCTGCTCAAAACCAAACTGGTCGTGATTACCCACAATTCCAACCACAACAACAACAACAACCACCACAACCACAACAACCAATGAATGGAATGAATATGCCTCAAAATTTTGCTCAAAATCCAGCTCAAATGATGCAACAGATGCAACAAATGCAACAATTCTTCCAAATGGCATCTCAGAACGTTGGTCAATTCCCTGCACAACATCAACAACAGCAATTCCAAGGATATCCACCGAATCCAGTTAATAACGGATTCTTCCCACCTACAAATAACTTACCTCAACCACCATACCAACAACCGCAAATTCAACAAAACACAGGAAATGCGCTTCAACAAATACAATTACTCGCTCAACTTGGTGCCATGATGAATGGTGGAGGTCAACAACAACCACCTTATCAGCAACAACAACAACAACAACAACCACAACAACCACAGCAACAGCAACAATGGCAATATCAATCAAATCAAATCAATCATCAAAGCCATACTAATCAAAATTCTTACGGATACGAAAATAATCAACAAACACAGCATAATGCCCCTTCCAATAACCAAGAAGAAGAACAAGACGATGAGTATGTCCCTTGATCATATTTAATTACTCATTGAATATATATTAGGAATATGTACAGTATATAATATATAGCATTTATTTATTTTGATAATTTCAGGTTTACTTTAGCATATCGAAACTTTTCTTTGCGATATCCAATGCACTTTGAGGAAATCCAGCCAATTCTGCAATTTCCAATGCATGGGAATGGTAACTTATTCCCTTTGTTAGCTTATGATCAATTACAACTTTCTCATCAATCGGCAAAGCTTCATCATTTATTTTAGTCAGATGAGTTTGGTAAAATTGAACTTTTTGTTGTAAAGTTTCATCAGCCTTGATGAGAGTTTCCAATTCAGGGCCGTAATGTGTAGCAAATAAAACTTTAGCATTGTTAGTTTTCACCAAATGTGAGAGCGAAGCAAAAGCAATAGCAACACCTTCCCTAGTCGATGTACCTCTTCCTAACTCATCAACAATAGCTAATGACCTAGAAGTTGCATCTCTCAATATGACTGCAGTTTCGTTCATTTCAACCATAAATGTAGATTGATGTCTGTAAATATTATCAGAAGATCCAACACGAGTGAAAATCTTATCAATAACACCAATTCTTGCAGATTTCGCAGGAACAAAAGATCCCATTTGTGCTAAAATTGCAATTAGAGCATTTTGTCTTAAAAATGTACTCTTACCACCCATATTAGGACCTGTTATAACCCAACTCTCGCCAAAACTCAGATTACATGAATTTGTAGCAAAATTTTCAAAATCAGAGGTAGATTTACCCTTTAGTCCTTCTTCAACTACTAAATGTCTACCTTCTTCAATCTCAAAATTAGTAGACTTATCAATCTTAGGACAAACAAGATTTTTTTCTTTTGCCAGTGACATGAATGACAATGAAGTATCCAATATTTCTATAATTGGAGATATTTTATTTATCTCAAGGGTCAAATCAAGAAGTTTTTGTTTTAATTCTTCAAATATAACGGCCTCCTCCAACATTATTGCCTGTTCTAGTTTTATGAATCTTGAACCTAGATCTTTCCATTCACTATCTATTAACTTCACAGAAGATTTTGTTTTATCCTTATAATCTAATTTAAGCTCTTCCAACATCGATTTGATAACCTTGCTTGTTGATCTAAGTTCAACAACAAATTCAGCAGTTCTAACGTCTCTAATTAATCTAACAGGTCCATTATATCCATACTCCGAGTAACGCGAAGAATGTTTGTTCAATAAGGAATCAAATTCTTCTAGTAAAATTTCATATTCAGTTCTTAACTTAGTCAATCTTTTTGACGCTTGCTTTTGAATTGACCATGTTCTTCTAGTAACATCTGAGTCTAACTTATTATTTTCGGGTTTAAGAACAGTTGCTCTAGGATTCACTATATCTTTAATTCTTTTAGCTAATTTTAAAACATCTTTAGATTCATTAAAATCATCAAACAAAGGAAGTATTAATTTTCTCAATGTTGTATTGAGTGACTCTTCAGTCATCATTCTTAGTTCCTCAACCAAGAATATAGTATTTGCAAGTTCTAAATATTCAGATAATTCTGCTCTTCCATTATCGACTCTTCTTACTGTACGAACAATATCTGATGTTCTTTGTAAAATTATAGCTAGATCTTCGGCAAAAGTTTCATCTTTAAGAAACGCATTTATATAGCTTTGCCTCTTTTGAATAGTTTTCACATCGGTTGACGGAGCCAACAACCAAGTATTCAATAACCTTGAACCAGGATCAGTTACAGTTCTATCGATAATATTTGCCAAAGCTCCAATCTTAAAACCACCAATTATAGTCTCCGTCAATTCCAAATCTTGAGCTGCCCTTGGATCTATATGTAATAGTGTATCAGGTAATGATCTTTTAGGTAATTCAAAGTTAAATTTGAAAAATGGTAAACATTCATCCAAATAGTGCAACACAGTTAAAGATGCACTAATTTCTTTGACTGTAAGTGTTTCTAGCATACTATGAACCAACTTCTTATTATCTGAAAATCTTGATACA
The DNA here is from genome assembly GCA_030567815.1 of Ogataea piceae. Classification (NCBI taxonomy): domain Eukaryota; kingdom Fungi; phylum Ascomycota; class Pichiomycetes; order Pichiales; family Pichiaceae; genus Ogataea; species Ogataea piceae. Next base: position 79,478 of record JAJLSX010000041.1, on the reverse strand, counting down.
TAGTCATGTATTCGCTTTTTATTACCTGGCATACTATATCTAGTAATGTAATATTGTTTCAAATCTCCAAATTCGGGTAGAATCTTACTATTGAGAAGCAAATCTTCATCTATACTATTATTGATTAAAATTTCACTTGGATTAATTCTAGTAATATTAGCCATTAAATCATTAATATTTGTCTCCAAGATATGAAATAATCCTAAACTAACATCTACCCAACATAATCCAATCTTTTGATTACCATTGAAATGTTTCTGGAAAATATCCTCGGGGAATGTAATACTCAATAAGAAATTATTTCTATTGAAATTTCTTAAACCATCATCAATTATTGTACCCGGTGTAACTAGTCTATTAATGGGTCTTTCAATTACATTACGTATAGCATCATGTTTTTGATCACAAACCACCGCTTTATAACCCAATGAAAATATCAACTGTAAATATTTATCCAACTTGTAATCTGGGAACCCGGCAAATGCAACATCTTGATTCTTTAATTTCTTCTTTGTTAATGATAATCCCAACAAATGTGCATAATTTGTAGCTTGGTCAAAGTAAAGCTCATAAAATGATCCAACTTGCATCAAAACAATATAATTTGAATCGGGCCTACTGGAATACTTATCAATAATATCTTTCATACCTTGATAAAAATCAGTTAATGAGTTGTCTAATGTCTTAGAACCTTGATCTCCAAAAGGATCAATTGGTTCTGAAACAGGTTCAACAACCTCATCGGTTTTTTTCTTGGCCTGTTTCTTGGTTGAAGATTTAGCCTTCTTCGGTTTAACAACAATCTCTTCACCCTTATTACCCAATTGAACACTTTTCTTTGAAACGATCAAATCATCCAATGTAATCCTAATAGGAGGTGGAGGCTGTTGCTGTTGATCTAAGTGACAAGAATGAAATTTAAAACTTCGAACACGAGGACATCTTAAACCATTATTTCTCGAGGCTAAAAATACCCTTCCACTCCTCTTGAACATTTACAAAGATTGTCTTACTTCTATTGACTAACAAAACGAAACTGAAACAAACTAAGTAAATCCTTTAAAGGCCAAAAAAGGACAAAAAAAGGCAAAAAGAAACAAAAACACCAAAAAACGTAAATTCTCAGGAAAAGAAAACACGATTATATAATCAAAATGAATAAACACAGCCCATTTATCGAAAGGAGAACAAAAAAAAAAAAAGAAAAAAAAAACACAAAAAAACAAAAAAAAAGCAAAAAAAAAAAAGAGGAAAAAGAGGAAAAAGAGGAAAAAATACCAGCAGGATGATCATTTTTATATTTTGTTTTGTTCTTTTATATTTTTGATATCAATCTGGATAAGGGATAAGGAGAGAAGAAGGTTGACAATAAATCTTTTTCAGTTTTTGTTTGATAATTCTCTTTGTTTTCTTATTGTGACAAGAAAAGACAAGGGTTGTTTAGGATATTTACACAATACAAGTGCTTTATTTTTTAAAAGCATATCACAGGATTCACATTGTGTATATACATATCAAGGGTATATAGGATACAAGTTTGAAGTTTTATCCGAATTATATTAGTAGAATCACTATTTTTTTTTGTTAGATTTATGTTTCTAAGTAAGTAGTGAATAGGCAAAAAAAATAATTGATATTAGCGTTTATATAGAGAAGAGAGGGATATAAAATAGAAATATGTCTACTGAAATGGTGGTAAATCAAGAGTCTCAAGTGATGATACTTGAAAAAGTTAGCGAGTTTATAGATACAGATTCAAATTCACAGAATACTGCTGAACAGCTATATAGTTCAACAGTTGACGATTCAAATATAATAAGTCACGGTGGGGTTCAAAAGTTGATTACAAAAGATGAAGAAAATTATATTGAGACTAAACAAGATTTATATGGCAATTATGATTTAAAGATTAAAAAATTTGACTTACCAACAATGACTAATAATAATAAATCATTGGATAGCATTGAACAACTTTCTAAAATCATGCCACCTCCTCATTCTCCAACCGAGAGTAAGATACAAACAACTGTTTCCAATTCAAATGAAATAAATAATACTAATAATAATATAGATACAAATAGAATAATAAAATATAGTCATAAACCTTCAAAAGATAGTTTGAGAACAATTGGAAGACAATCTACATTTACAAATGGAACAGGAGTTTCAAGTGGTATGGATAGAATAGGATACGATGAATCTCATACAATAAGAGTTACTAATTCTTCCCTCCCGAGTGAATTAGTTGTTGCCACAGGTGCAGATAGATATCTTACACAACAGAATGCAAGTAAGATTAAATCTAAAGGTACCTCATTCAATATAAATCCACAAAGACGTCGTTCTAAGATGAAAGCGGATGATAGATATGTGATTCAAGGTCAACGAGTTGTCGAAGGACATCACAACTATGTCATGGCTTATAATATGATTACAGGAATTAGAGTTTCAGTTTCAAGATGTTCTAAAATTGCTGGTCCAATAGTTGATGAAGATTTTACAAAAGTTTCAAAATTAATATTTGATGTTGGTGGTAATACAATGACTCCATCAACAAAATATGAATTTAAATTCAAAGATTATGCACCAGAAGTTTTCCGTCAACTTAGAACACTTTTCAATATTGATCAAGCTGATTATTTACTTTCATTGACGGAAAAAGTTAGTTTAACAGAATTGGGATCTCCCGGTAAAAGTGGATCATTTTTTTATTATTCAAGAGATTATAAATTTATTATTAAAACTATACATCATTCTGAACATAGACAATTGAAAAAAGTATTAAAAGATTATTACAATTATGTTCAAAAAAATCCCGGTACTTTAATATCACAATTTTATGGATTACATAGATTAAAAATGCATACAAGAACAGGTATTCAAAAAGTGCACTTTCTTGTTATGAACAATATTTTCCCACCTCATAAAGAGCTTCATTTCCGTTATGATCTTAAAGGTTCAACTCATGGAAGAAGAACGGATGTTGCTAAGGCAAAAGCACAAGGTAAAACATCGATTGTTTTAAAAGATTTAAATTGGTTAGAAAATTCGGTTCAAATTCAATTAGGACCTGCAAAGAGAAAACTTTGGTTAGAACAGATAACGAAAGATATTCAATTATTGAAAAGGTTAAACATTATGGATTATTCTTTGTTAGTTGGTATACATGATTTAAAACAGGCTGCATTAGAAGATCCTGATAATCAACTAGCAAATTTTGATCCACCCGCATTTCAAGATGGTATGCGTACTACAACATATTCACCTGAATTCGCTGACTTGGATGGTGGCATACAAGCTACAGATGAAAATAATAATGATCTTCCACTTATATATTATTTAGGAGTTATTGATTGTTTGACAAACTATTCAACTTTTAAAAAGGCAGAAACATTCTTAAGATCACTTAAACATAAAAGGGATACCATAAGCGCTATACCTCCTTTCGAATATGGAGAAAGATTTTTGAAATTTATAACTCCAAAAACAAATTGATTATTTCTATATGAACTCACTTATCGGTATAACTATTTTTTGACTGTTTCAAATTTTATATGCTTTTTTATATACAGGTCTTGGTTTTATGAGACTTTACAAACTAATATATATATAATATCCAAAATTTTGAAAATTTGAATCTATAATCTGTAAATTTTACTGTATTACAACACTATAAAATCTACCCTTTTCTTTTAAAAACAAAATAAAACATAAAATTCAATAATTAGAAACATACAAAAGTTTACAGCAAAAATTCTTTTTCTTTTTTTTTTTTTTTTCTTATTTTACTTCACACCAAGAAACTCAGTTAAAACAAAAAAAAGCCAAAAAGCTAACTGAGGGAAAAAAAAAATTCTTGAAAGAAGAAACGACAAAATGAAATAATGGAAACAGAGAATAATAACATTAGTTGTTAAGGATTTATTCTTCGATGATTGGTTCATCTTCAACATCTTCAACTGGAGCAGCTGGAACTTCAACATCTTCCATTTGTTCAGTTGGAGCAACAACTTGTTCAACTTCAGTTTCAGCTTCAATTGGAGCAACTTCAGTTGATTGGTAATCTTGACCGGAAGGAGCAGTTGGGATGCCTGATTCAGTAGTGGCGACTTCTTCAGTAGGTTCAGCTTTACGAGCATATGATATATGTAAGTTACGATTACCATATGTGTAATCATCTAATTGAGCAACAGCAGATGCAGCACCTTGGAAATCGGCAAATTGAACAACAGCACTACCTGAAGGTCTATTACGATCATCATATTTCAGTTCAGCTCTAACAACGGTAGCGATAGAACCAAATAATTCTAACAAGTCAGAATCTGAAGTTTCCCATGGTAAGTTTTCAGCATACACAATTTCATTTGGAGTACCATCACCAACAACATTGATAACAAATTCTGAATTTTTAGTAGCAGTTTGAGATTGAGATGCTGGACCTGCAGAGTTATATTTATTACCTGGTCTAACATCAATCTTTCTACCATTGAAATCATAACCATTATATTCATCAACTGCTCTAGTTGCAGATTCAGGTTCTTCAAAAACAACAGTACCAAAACCTTTAGATCTACCTCTATGATCTTCTCTAATATCAGCTCTTGTAACAGTACCAACTTGTTTGAAAAGATCCTTTAAATCTTGCCATCTAGCAGAGAATGGTAAATTACCAACAAAGATTTCACAACCTGGTGGAGGTGGTGGTGGAGGTTGGAATCTACTTTCACCACGTGGTGGGTATGTGGATGGTGATTGTCTAGAACTTTCAAATCTGTTTGAAGTTTCTTGTTCTGGTTTATCTGGAGGTGGTTGATCTTCTCTAACAAATATTTCACGACCTCTAAACATTGATCTATCAAATTTAGTAATAGCTTCTTCAGCTAATTCTCTAGATGTAAATTCAACGGTACCCATACCTCTTGGTTTACCATGGGATGTAACAACATCAGCTCTCACAATTTCACCAACTTCTTTGAAATAATCTTTTAAATCAAACCATGAGGTTCCATATGGTAAGTTACCAATGAAGATAGAATTTTCATGAACTCTACTACTCTTGATTTCATATTCTCTCATGTTTTTTTCCTTTTGAAATCTGTCAGGTGGTGCTGATCTAAATGAACGTCCACCACGTTCAAATCTTGAACCACCTCTGTATGGTGCACCTCCTCTGTATGATGAATGATAGTCTCTTCTATCACCTCCTCTTCTATCATCTCTTCTATCATCTCTTCTATCGTCTCTTCTATCGTCTCTTCTGTCATATCCTCTGTATCCTCTTCCGTCATCCCTTCTACCACCTCTTCTATCATCTCTTCTGTCGTCTCTTCTATCGAAACTTCTACGAGGAGGTGGAGATCTGGATCTTTGACGTTCTTCTCTTCTTGGAGATCTAGAACGATCCTGAATATAATAATGCAAATAGTCATTTGATTTGTTCAACAAACAAACCAAATACCAAAAAATATAATGTTAGTCATACAAGCGTCCTTAGAGCAAATAAAAAAATAAAAAAAATAAAATAAAATAAAAGGAAAAACACACAGTAAAAGTTATCAGTTAACACTTTGAATTCAACATAAAATGAAAATTAAAGTATTCTAAAAATCTGTAATAGCACCACTTTAATGAACTAGCAATTCAAAAGAACTAAAGGATCAAACAATCACACATAACAAGTGTTGGGCAAATAAAAACTACATCATAGAATAGAACACATAAAAATAATCTAAAAAGTCACGATATATTCCAATCATTGAGAAGTAATAATCAAGCAGTTGGTAAACCCCATTCTCCATTGACATAACTCTTCTAGAAACGTAACATATATGATATATCGAAAACATCGTGAAACTTCAACTTAAACAAAACGTTTATCATTTTAAAAACCAAAAACACATACTCTTCTATATTCATCAACTTCCATTGACTCACTCATATTGATTTTATAATTTATAATTTTAATCTACTTTTAAACTAAAAAGTAATTAATTATCTTATCTTATCATATATATATTATATATATAATAAACATATATGGTTATCAGTATATCCCATTTAAAACAAAAGAGATCAACAATACCAAACGATCTCTCTCTCTGTTGTTTGTCTCTCTCTCTCTCTCTCAGCTCTCTCGATCGATATCGATGCACGCACGTACGTATTTTCCTGCTTAAAGTCGAGGGCTTTGGCTCGTCCATTTTTTTTTTTTTTTGAATTTTTTTTTTAAATTTTTAAATTTTTCGCCACAGAAAAATTGATTACGTATGAACTTATGTAATTTATTTTTATTTATTATACATTATTATTATTATTATTATTATTATTATTATTATTATTATTATTGTTATATCAATTTAGATAACCTTTACATCCAGGTGCACCACATAGACATGGAATTCTTTCATCGTCATTAGTTTCTCTTTCAAATTTATAGTCATAAGTTAATTCTTCATTTGCACCAATGTCTCTTAATGCATAAATAACAATTCTTTTTTTACCTTCCACTTTGATAATTTTAGCAGTACATGATGGGACACAACAGTGATTTATAAATCTAGCAATACCACCTTTCTTAGATGCATCAATAACTGTATTTTCATCAATTCTAAATAGATATGATGATCCAATTCCTGATCTTAGATATTTTTTTTCACGAACTTCAGCAACTTGTTGTCTAATTCTATCACCAACATATTCAATAATCATTTCTTTAGCAGCAATTGGTTCTAATGCATATAAACCCCAATTATGAATTGCTGATCTGGCAAATTGAACAGGTTTCTTTCTTTTAGTTAATTGATTTAAATCTAATATATCTGTTTCTGAACCTAACATTTGCTTTTGTGCAGATATATCAGCGGCAAATCTTCTATTATTAGCACGGTTAACTCTTGAACTGTATATATTATTATTTTGAGATGTTGAAGCTTCGTTATCATCTTCATTTTGAACTGTGTTTAATGGTTTATTTGCTCTTCTACGATGTAACAGATATTCAGACTTTAATTTATCGGGAATCTTATAGTAACCTTGAGTCTTGAATGATCCTGATGGATTTTGTAATTGTTCATTATCGATAATTTCTTCAATAAAATCAATCTTGTCATTTTCATCTTGAATTTCATCTTGCTTTTCAATTAATTCATTTGTAGTATTCTTAATATCTTTACATTTCCAAGACCAGTATGAAATATCTTTTATACTTGTTGAGCATTTCATACCATTGAATGATTTTTTGGCCAATTCAAAATCTTCTTCGTCTTTAATTAAATCTTGAATACAATCTAAATCAAATTTCATATCTTTAAAGTTATCAATATAAACTGGTCTTGGTAATTCTGTACTAGGTCTAAATTGTTGATCAAACGCAGAGAAATCAGTCATATCATTATCTTTAGTATTAACTTCAGTTTCATTACTACTTGCTTCTGCATCAGATGCAACATCTTCTTCTTCTTCTTCTTCTTCTTGTATTTCTTCTTTAATATGGACATCTTCTGATTTAATAGCTGGTGGTAGTTCTAAAGTAGCTTCAAGTTTTTTAGATTCATTATTTTCAGAATTACGTATTTTGGTTTTCTTGTTTGATTTTTCTTGAATACTTGATTTTCTTTTTCTGGAAACAGTTTTAACGGGTGTAGGAATTTCAATTTTAACTTCAACTTCAGGTTCAACTTCGAGTTCAACTTCAGGTTCAACTTCAGGCTCAACTTCAGGTTCAGGTTCAACTTCTTCGGATTCTTCATCTTCATCTTCTGAACTTTCTTCATTTTCTGAAAAGTTTAATGCATGTGCCATTGGCACTGTATTCAATTTATTCTTATAACCTTGTTTTAATGGTTTTGCTAAACCATCGTTACTCTTTTTCCTTCTAAAAGAAGATAAAGAAGTTATTGAACCAGATTGATGACTAACTTGAACAGTTGTAAGACCTAAAGGTTGCTTATTAAGTTGTTGAACTTTCTGTTCGTCTCTGTGTCTCTTTTTAACTTCTTCTTGTTCTTTTAAATAGTTTTGTAAAGTTTCTGTATATTTGTCACTGTTTAAACATCCAAATAATCTTGTTCCAACAATCTTTTCTCTTAAATCTTTTAATAAATAGTTATGGAATTCACGTACTAAGATACTTTTAGCTTGACCAACAACTCCAATCTTATCACCAATTCTTGTTTGAGATATTATTTTATCGGGGACTATATATTCCATAAACATTCTAAAATTTGAAAATTTTCGTCCATCTTCAAGATCAAAACATTTTTCACCCTCTTTTAAATCATTAAATACAACATAGAATCCTGTCTTGTGTGTCAAAATTCTATCACAATTATAATTAGATAGTGAGGATCTGATATCGGAAGAACTGACATCTCTAGTACTAACATATTTATCTGGTATGAATACAAATGGTCTATTGTTAATATATTTTTCGAAATTCTGTGGTAATCTAAATGATGAAAGTGGTTTAATATGTCTATCATGACTAGATAATTTCAAATCTTCCAAGTCTTCTTGCGTATCGGCAACTTTATTATTACCTGATAATATTGCTGATATTGGAGGTATAGAATTGGTTATTGGAGTGGAATGATTTTCTTCAATATTTGATTTAGGTTTAGGACCTTTAGGTAAAGATGTATTCTTAGTTCTTTCTAATTGTTTATCCTGTTCTAATTTTCTTGCCCTTCTTTCCATTTCTTTCCTTTGTAAAACTTCTTTATTTTCTAAAATTTTATTATAAACTTTATTGTATAATGCATCATCTATATTTAAACCACATTGAATTACAGCACCTGTAATTGTTAATTTTTTATGAGATTTTTCAATTGCTTTAATGGCAGAGTTATGAGCCTGCTCTATATCTCCATGGAATGAAAGTTTGCAAATACCAAGAGGAACTGCTGTCATTGGATCATCAATACCATGTAATTCTAAGATTCTTCCAAATTGGGCAAAATTATTACGAATGATTTGTAAAGATGTAGTACTAGGAAAATTCCAAATTATAATTTCATTTGATGGTTTGCGTCCAACTGAATTCTTATCAAATACAAATTTTGGTATTGGTAAAGAAGTGTAAACTTTCCTTGTTGGTCTATCTGATGGTAATGAAGATTGCGCTAACCTTGGATCTGGTAATCGATCAGAATGTTTATTATTATCATAAAATTCATAAATCGGTTTATTATTTCCTTTAACTTGTTGATTCTTACGAACTAGATCAGGATCATATTCAATTTGAAAATTTCTTAAAGGTTTTACTGGAATGGATAGTTGTTTATTGATATTATTAATATTATGATTTTGATCTGAGAACCCACTATAGTTGTAAATTTTCTCAATTGGCTTTGAAATGGTATTCTGATTGGAATAATCTTCAGATGATTTCCTATTATTAGAGTCATATGAACCATTCCTACTCATTGATTCAGGTTGTTGTGGCACTGTATGTAAATGTGTATGTATAGGAGGAGCATGCGAATGTGAATGTGAATAACGTGACTGTTGTGGTGATGAATACGATCTTTTAGAATATGCTGAGTTTTGATACTCATCGTATGGTTTATAATACCCACTACGTTGCTGTTGATGATGATCTGTTGAATATCTTTGATGATTATTCAACCCATCTGAACTATCATAGTGATATCCATTATCCTGTCTTATATGATCTCTGGTATAACTCCCATAAGATGGTCTTCCACCTCTATAAGACATGATACTATAATTTCATATACAGCCTGAATTAGAGAAAAATAAGTGAACAAAAAAAAATATCGTACCCTATTGTATCTTACTCAACCAATAGACTGACTATATGATAAATTTGTATGATCATATAACAAGAAACAAAAGAGGGAAACGATCTTAAAACAAACAAAACAAAAGCTAAAAAAGAAAAAAAAATATGTAAATTTTCGTGGAACTGCCAAAATAAAAATCACCAAAAAAAGAAAAAAACGAGAAAAAAAATTTTATTATGTAATTTAAAACAGAAATCATTTACTGTTTTTTATAAACTGTAGAGATGGTAAGATAAATATATTGATAGATTGATAGATAGATAGATAGATATATTGATAGATAGATCTACAATTAATCATATGAAATGTCATCGAAATTTATAGAATCCGAAGAAATCAATCTAGAAGATATTAAAAGACAAGAAGAAGATGAAAGAGAAATGCTAGGAGATCTGGTACAAGACCAGAATAAACAATTTCGTAAATCATTACAACAACAACTCCGTGAAAATAGATTTAAAAAATATAAAGAATTTAAAGATAAAATGCAATCATCAAACTCTTTATATAAACTTCGACACCGTGATTTAGACTATTATACAAAGATTGAATTTGAAAAACAGGAAAAACTAAATACAAATAAAGAAAGGGAAAAATTAGAACTAGATGAATATAGAAGGCTAAAAGTTAAAGAAACACTCAAATTGAAAACTGAACCTAAATCTGAAATTGATATCGACTTGGAAGATGGTGATGATGGCATCTTATCAAATAAAAAGAGAAAGATTAATAAATTAAATATAAAGAAAAAACAGATAATCAAGCAAGAAGAAACTCCAATTGAAACAACAGCAGCAGTTAAACTTGAACCTGAAGAATTACCTGAACAACAAATACAACCTTCAAACGGTATACTACTAAACTTGGGCTACCAATCATCATCATCGTCATCATCGTCTGATAGTGAATAAACGTAAACTTCTGCTGTTATTATATCTGATTATGTAATATATTATATAATTTATTTCTTGCGCGCGCAGAGAAAACAAAAAAAAAAATTTGAAATTTTGAAATTTTTTGAGTGAAAAAAAATAAAAAAATGAACAAAGAAAAAAAAGAAGGAAAATCAACAAAAGAAGTGAATTTTTTTGTTATAATTTATTTATCTTTATTATACTCTTCAATTGTAGTATATCAAATAATAGTATAGAAATTATCATTATTAAAACAAGTAATAACAATATGTTTGCCAATTTATTTAGACCAATAATACAAACCACTTCAAGTATATATACATCTACTTTAAGTAGTGTGCTATCATTCCAAACTAGAAATTTATCAAAGACACATAGAGGAACATACAAGAGATGGAGAAAGACTGGTACCGGTTATAAGAGAGGTATTCAAGGTAGAAAGCATGGTAATGCTGGTTATTCAAGTAGAGTTTTAGGAAAACGTACTGGTACTGCTTATGCTACAGATCAACAAGCTAAACAATTGAAAAAATTAATGCCATACTTGTAAATGGTTTTGTGTGTGTGTTTTCATCCTTATAAGGAGTTATTGTTTGTGCAACAACAAAAAAGCTGTATATATTCACTATTTAACTAAATAAATTACATTATTATTTTGAAATTACATGTAGAGAAGGGGGGAGGTTGTAGGTACGTACTATACTAAGAGTTTTCTTTAAAATTACATATATAAGGAGAGGGGGGAGGAGGGAGGAAAGTAAAGTGTTCTGTATTTATTATTTTTCTTCAGCTGGTTTGACAGTCTTCCATTCACCTGAGGTGACATCTTTGATAAGTTCAACTGTAGGGAAGTAGTGATAGTTAACTTTTAATGTTTGAGCAAATGGGATATTATCAAATGAGACTATTCTAATCTTACAGTATGAGGAGTCTTTAATTTCTTTGGTAACTTTGATAAATTCATCTAAATCTGGAGTTGGTCTTTCATTCACGTGTGTAATGAAGTTAGTAACTCCAATTGTGTAAAATCTAGATGGTGAACCTTGAGTCATTGATGTACAATAAACTTTAGATGGTAACTGTTTAATAACTTGTCTGACACTGTGGTGAGGTTCTTGTAATAATGCACCACACCAGTAAACAATATGGTTTGTTGAATATTTACTTGTGTATGTTAATTGAACTTTCAAATCAATGACTTTTTTATGTCTAACAACTTTAACGTCAACTTGTTCAACTTCTTGTGGTAAATTTTTAATAACTTCATCGATATCTCTGAATCTAGTTATTAATTTTCCATTGATTGATAAGATAATATCACCGTGTTTTAAATCACATGAAGGTTCGTTATCCAATGTGACACTTAATTTAGAAACTGAGATGAATTGTAATTTGTGTGAATGGTCTTCCACTTGATCGATCCATTCTTCAGGAACGGCATTAACTCTGGCATTTAAAATTGAAATAGTATCAAATTCAGTATCAATGATTTTCAAATTTGGTGATTTACCATTCTTTAAAAATTCTAATTCCCACATAACATCGGTAACATCAATTCCAAGTGAGTAAACTCTATCTTCATCACCATCAAATGCCATCCAAAATGCTTTAATTTCACCTTCTTTATTACATAAAACACCAGAACTACACTGTTGGCCCAAATTGGAATCTATTAAAATTGCTTCAAGATTGGTAGCTTTATATTTTGGTGAAACTGGGTTACTTGGTAAACTGAAAACTGCAATGTCACTAATTTTAGTTTCATCAACAACAATTCTTAAAGATTTGTTATAACCAATAAATATCACTTTCTCACCTCTTTCTAATGGTTTATCTGAAAATTTTGGAGTTTGAACTGGGGCTAACACTAATGATGGATCATATTTAACAATGGCATAACCTTTTGTTGGATGTAAAAAGACAACTTTTGCTGGAACTAAGACAGATTCGGAAATTGTAACTGTAATATCAATTAATAGATGAGGAACACAATGTCTAGATGTTATTATATACCCATTTTCAGCATCGATAACAACACCGTAAACTTTTCTAGAATAGTTTGAGAATGAATCAATTGGAATTGGAATGGTTGAATGACATAGTGCAAATGATCTATTCAATTTTTGACAATTTTCAAATTCGGTTGGAATATCAATAAATCTGGCATTTTTGGGAGTTAATGCAATTGGATCTAATGGTTTATCTTGTAAATCTGTGAAATCCCATAATCCAGAATCGTCGTTTCTAGTGGCTAATCTGAAAGATGAGTTCCAATGTCTATCAATATGAATTAATTTAAATAAAGGAATGTGTAAATCAGATAAATGACGATATTTAAGGGCAACAAAAGCAGAATCAGGAATACTCTTCATAACTTCTATAAATGTATCTAAATCTGGTGTATCTTTATCATCAATTGAATCAATGATCCATCCATTTGTAACATTATTTCCCATGGTGAATGAACCGGTAGCACTACTGACATAAAGACCTTTAACAGGAATAGCATAAATTCTTGCCAATTGATAACTCAAGTCATTGAATGTAGCACCACAGACTGAAAGATATCTATTTGGAGTAATCTTGTGTAAATCACCAACTGTACATTGAACAGTCATATCATTACCACCTCTTTGAATTAAAAGTTCGATCTTTTGATCGACATTTGAATCTAATATTTCGTCAACTTTAACAAATGTAGATATAAGTTCACCATTTATAGAGATTAAACAATCACCTTCTTTTATTAATTCATCAGCAGGACCTTCATTTAAAGTGATTGCAGAGACTAATAAACCATTTAAATTTGGATATTTTTCTCTCATCATCTTTTCTGTATCTGCTCTTAACCCTAGTCTTCTACATTTGTCAAATGGTTCCAGTAACCATTGAACTTGAATGGTACCTCTATCTATTGGTTTATCATTTTGAACACATAGTAAAGCTCTTAAAACACGATAAACAGGAAGGAAGAAATCTGTTGATGATTCTGTACTACCACCTGCTTGTAAAGCAACAACATCACCATTAATATCAATAACTGGTGAACCTGATGAACCACCAGATGCAGATGCAGCAGCTTGAACATATTCAGTATTGAAATCGTTATATGAATTTGCACCATAATCTGGGGCATTTCTATCTAATCTTGATATAAAACCTGCAAGAATTGATAATTTTTCACCAGAATCATTACCAATAACTCTAATTTCAACACCAACTTTAGCTAATTCTGGTTTTAACTTTAATTCTTTAACTTCCATATATTTGATATCTTTTGGATTAAATTTTAAAAAACCAAAATCATGAACTGGATCTCTATAAATTGGTTTAACTTCACATTCTTCATGATTATCAAAAACTGCATAACCAACAAATGGACCAGGTCCAACAACGTGTCTATTTGTTAGAATGATACCTAATTCTGCATCAACAACAAAACCAGTGGCTTCACTACATAATGCACTCTCTGTGTCAAAATTAGAAACTTGTGAAAAGTGAACAGAAACAACTGATTTAACAACATTTTCAACTGTCTTTTGCCATTTCACATCATTATGTGTACCCTTTTGTGTAGTATCAAATGTATAACTTAAATCATTTTCTTCTTCACCAGATGATGAAGAATCTTCTATACTCATGTCATCTGTGGCACCACCACAATCGCCACCATTAAGATTTTTAAGTTTCTTAAGAGTTCCATTGATCTCAGATGACTCTTCAACTGATCTCTTTTGAGGAACTATACTATCCATCTTTTGTTTAAATTTAAGAGTTATACTGTAAGAAAAATTATAGCGATATAAATCAACTATATAAAATCTTATAAAAGAGGGAAAGGGTTGTTGATAAATAAAATTGACATTCAAAAGATCTGAAAAATTTTTGTAAAAAAAATTTAAAAATTTAAAAAAAAAAAAAAAAAATCGAACGTATGAATTACGTAATTTTTGGGGTTTTTATATTTATTAATTCTTTTGATTTATTTTTATTAATGTACACATATTATTTTAATCTATTTAAAAGACAATTTCTTTTTCAATTTTATCTAACCATAAGTTATACTCTTCATCCATTCTATTAGAGAAGTAACAAGTATCAACAGATATGAAAGAACTTAAACTTGGAATACCAAACGATAGTTGAGCCTCTGATTTTAAACTATATAAATCATTTAAATCTCTTATCCATTTTTCACCACCACATAATTTTTCAACTAATGTAATCCAGTTTTTCAATTCTTCAAATTTTAAACCACCATTTTGTAAAAGTTGTAAATTTTTGAAAAATTTAGACTTAAATCCTAGTTGATTTTCAACTTTTTCTCTATTTAATTTGAAATAACTAATTGAAACTAATCCACACAGTAAACCCCATGGATTTTTAATTCTATAGTAATAATCTTGGAAAGTCCTCAAAATATTTTGAGTTATATCTTCTGGTAGATAAAATCTATTACAAAATGAAACTAAATGAGCAGTAGTTATAATATCATCTCTGTATGAAAGTCTCTCTGATAATGGTTTTAATTTCGTTCCTAGTTTTCTTCCTCTTTTGGATGGAGTTTCTGGGATAGTCTGTGATTCTGTTTCTTCCTCTTCTTGTTCCTCCTGTTTAGCAGCTGCTAAAAGTTGTTCTCTTATTGAAGCACCTGTAAGTGGTGTATTATTGCTACTATCTTCCACTTTAACTTTTCTATTACTTGATGGAGTAGAAGATGGAGTCAAATAAGGATTTTCAATTGTAGATTTTCTAGATTTACGTCTGGGTGTCTGTTGCAAGTCTTGTTCATCATCATCCTGATCAAATTTTAAAGTACGTTTCGTTATCTTCTTACCAGTTGAAGGGGTTGAAAGTTGAGACTTTGATTTGATTCTATTCTTTGATGGTGTAGATGGAGGCGTAGATAATGATTTTCTCGGGCTACTACTACTACTCATCAAACCTTTCTTAAAATCAGAAACTGTAGATCTAAGTTTATTCTTTGGTATTGGAACTCTATTCAAATTTGGTTCTGATAAATCAAACTCTGTTGATAATTTTTCAATTGCTAAATAACAACATAAATGATATCTTGCAACTTCAACCTGAGAAGGTAACTGGCTCTTTGACTTGGAAGTTAAATATAGTAAATTAGCATAGTCAGTTAATTCTTTAGGGTATGGTTCTTGTTCAGTTGGAAGTAAATCCCTAAATGCATTTATTATAAATTGATTCGACATCTGTGTATGATCTCTCTCAGAAAATGGAAACTTTCAAATTAAACCCAATAAAAAACTAATCTAATAATATAGTAACTGATATACTAATACCAGATCTAACCAAATCAAATAAACAACTTAAATGAAACAAAAGAGATGAATTAAATTTAAAAACCAGCCCTCCCTTTTAATTAATTCCCAATTCGGTATTTTTTTCTTTTGGTTAATTTGAGAGAAAAGCCGTTTAAGGCTGTGTTGTTTTTAAAAAAATAAAAAAAATGATTATATAATATGTTACATAATGCAAAAATGTAGTCAATTTATAATTACGTGTCAATAACCGAATTTGGAATTTTTGAAAAGGAGGAAGAGGAGGGGACGAATTTAAAGGGAAAAAAAAAGGCAAAGAAATGAGGGGAAATGTTATGTTTTTAAAACATTTTTATATATGTTTTTTATATTTGTTATTGTATTGTTATCTGTATTGAATTATACCATATATAATAATAGAATAGAAAAAGAGAATAAATGTCGTTTTTAAGGGTTTATCAAATGAGTAATACAGTTAAACTTTTAAAGACAAAAGTGGGGATAGTTCCAGTTACAAGATCATTTCATAAGTCATTAAATTTATTAAATGATAAAACTGAATCAATTACAGATATTAAAAGTGTTAATGAGATAATTTCAAATTCAACAAATCAAAAGGAAATTATATCAGGAGCACCAGAGACACTATCGGCATCAAATGATAGACTTGTTCGTATATTTAAAGAATCTAAATCTGCTACTCAATCATCAAATAGAAATGGTAAATTTTGGAAATTAGATTGGGATATACAAGGTAGATGTAATCGTTGGGAAAATGATTTAATGGGATATCAAGGTACAAATGATTTTATGCAAGCTACAAGTTTAGAATTTGAAGATAAAGAATCTGCAATAACATTTGCAAAGAGTAATGGATGGGATTATTATATTCAAGAACCAAAGACTAGAAAATTTAAAAAGAAGGATTATTCTTCAAATTTTTTTCATTCTACTGGTCCATTGAAATTTATTAGAACCAAATAGTAACTTTACTTATTTACTTACTTATTTATTTATTTATTTATTTATTTATTTATTTATTTATTACTGAATGTAAATGAAATTCATATAAATATTTTGCATAAAAAGATATGCATAGAGTAATTTCTTTTTAAAAAGGGAATTGGGAATGAGAGGAAGGATGTAACCACTAATCAAAACAAAAATTATATACAGCAAAAGTTGATGTTTTTTTTGGATAGGTTTAAGCTTGTAAAGCACCAGCTTCTCTTAGAATTTGTTCCACTCTAGCACTTAAAACTGGATCTTCTCTAATTTTCAATTGCATCTTAGAAGCTTCTAATAAAGAGATTGCTTGAGTTCTATCTTCAGCAGCTCTAGCAACTATACAAGCTTCTTCGAATAATTTAATAGCATCATCAACTCTTTGTTGTTGTAAGTAAACTTGACCTAAATTCAATCTAGCCATTTCACTCTTTGGATCAATTTCACAAGCTTTACTTAAAACATTGATACATTCTTCAGTTTGACCTAATCTTTGATAAACTGCAGCTTTATTAATTAATGGTAAAGCACCAATATTGAAAGATGGTAAAGCATCTTGTAATCTAGCAGCAGTATCAAATTGTTTAACAGCACCTTGTAAATCTTGTCTATCGAATAAAATTTCACCATAGTAATTTGGAACTTCAGGAGAAGTTGGGAATCTACGTTTAGCTTCTTTAAATAATTCATCACATTTAGCAATATCACCTTGTCTATAAGCAATACATGCTAATTGAATAAAAGCATAAACATTAGCACTGTGTAAAGTTTTAGTCTTTTCGAAATTATCAGATGCTTTACCTAAATCACCAACTAAGTAAAATATTTGACCATAGTGATAGTAAATATTTTTATCATCTGGATTTAATGAAATAGCTTTATTAAATTGATCAATTGCAGCTGCAAAATCACCTTTATCAGCTTCAATTAAACCTAATGTAACATATGATCTTGGTCTTGGAGATAATTCAATTGCCTTGGTAATATTTGAAATTGCAGAAGTCATCTCAGTCTTTAAGAAATCAAATGCACCTTTATATTCAAATGCTAATGAAGCAATTTTTTTATCAATTGAATTAATACCAATTGATTCTAATTTTTCAATAGCTTTAGTAAATAATAAATCAGCTTCTTCATAACCTTCAGTTGTATCTGGTGACATTTTATTTAAAGCATCAGAAATTAATTTTTCAACAGATTCTTCATCAAATTCTTTATCTTCTTCATCAATTGAATCAGCGGTAAATGCACCAAAGAATGAACTTAACGAAGCAGTTGATGGTAAAACATTTGGTAAATTTGAATATTTTTCTTCATTAATCTTATTTGAATGCTTCTTTAAAACTCTTTCTAAAATTGTTTCATTTGATCTATCTTGAACACCACCATAAATTGTTAATGAAGTTAAATCAAACATAGCTTCATCATATTTTTCTAAATTTTCATAAGCATGAGCTCTTCTTAATAAACATTTGGAATATGATGGATTAATTTCTAATGCTTTAGTACAATCATTAATTGAATTTTCATTATCTTCAAGAGCTGAATAACAAGCAGCTCTATTTGCATAAAAAACTGGATCAACTTTACATAGTAATGCATTGGTATAAAATTCAATAGCTTTAGAAAATTCCTTCTTTTTAAATAAATCATTACCAGTTTCTTTTAAAGCTAATGCCCAATTTTCCTTTTCAGATTCTTCTAAAGTTAAAACTAATTCTTCATTAATTTCTGGTAATCCAGTTGATTCATTAACTGGATAAATTGATTTTGTAATGGTGGAATTAGAATCAGATTTCTTAGATTTCTTTGATTTTTTAGACTTTTTAGACTTGGTACTAGTAGTAGTAGTAGTACTGGTACTTGATTCATCAGTACCAGTTGATGAAATTTGTTGTTGATGTAAATAATATAAAATACCAGCAACTGAACCAGCACCAATAATAGCACTAACAGCAATAGCTGCCTTATTATTAGAAACAAATCTAGATAAAGACATTATTTCTTAAACCTTATACTATACAATATAAAATATAAATTAAAAGATATAAATAAATAAAACAAAAAGGCAAAAAATAATTAAATAAATTCATTTGTTATTATTATTCTTCAAAAATTCTCGGCTTTCCCTTTTGTCTCATTTTTTCTCTCTTTCGCTCGATCGTTCGCCTTTTAAAATTTTTTTTTTTATAAATTTTTCTTTTGTTTTCCCTTTGGAAATTTTGGAAATTTTGGCGAAATTTTTTGTTTGAAAAAATTTTTTTTTTTTTTGTTAGAAAGACTGTCAATTTAAAATTATGTGTAAATAATATTTTTATATTATAATTATATAATTACTTATGTAATCGTTGGTGTTCCTTTTTTTTTTACTGGGGTAATTATAATGGCTGTGTATATATATAGGCCGGTACTATACGTATTATACGTATATTTACCAGTTACCAATGACCATTCAGTTATTCAGTTATAGTATATAGCTCATATGCACATAGGCTATATACAGTATATTATAGTATATATATATATATATATATATATAGGGCATTTAGTATATGATCTGCACTTTATATGGAAATATATAAACAAATAATTTATCTGATTGATCGATCCCAACAATTTTTGTAGTATTTTTCCCATCAAATTTTCTGTTTACTGGACCTCTCTTTAATTGTAAGGCCATTTATATATATGCGATATTGATGTATGCGCGTACGGGTAGAAAAATATATGTGTCAGTCAATTTACATGCCACACAAATGTGTTTCGTATATACTCCCCGGGCCGCCCGTGCGTATTTCACGTATGTACAACAGGCTGTAAATATTTTGTAATTTTTAATTAAATGTCTCGAGAGGCCCATCGATCGATCATGGGCCAGAATTTAAAAATGGCAAAGCCGTTGTTTGATATTTAAATGATTTTAATTGCTTGTTGTATATGTAAATAGTTGACATTTTTGTTTGTTTTCAACAATTTTTATAAACTCTTTTCTTCATACTATTCATATATATATATATATATAAACATACTTATATATATACATACTTATATTCAGATATAACACAGTCCTGTGTTATTATGCTTTAACATTTTGGTATAAAGATTGAAAAGTCTATATACTACCTTTTAATATATATATATATATATATTTTACAATGAAGACAAATTCACCAAATACTAGATTATTATCAGAGTTATCGTCTGCTATAGTACAAACGGTTAATAATTTAAAGAGTACTATATCTAAACAGACTTTTAAAGCTGCTTATAACTCTATTTCAACTCCTACTGCATCCTCTTCCCCTTCGCCTGCATCAACCTATAGACCTTCAACTCCGCCATCTGGTGTTCCACTGTCAAAGATTTTATCAAATGCATTCCCATTATCTATCTCTGAGTCATTAAATCATTATCAACGTAGGCATAAGTTGGATGAAATTCAAAACGATTTATTGTCAACTTTAGAATTTTATCCAGATGCTTCAAAGACACATCATTCAAAAGTTATTAAAACTATAGTTAATGAAGAAACAGGTGATTTTATAAATGAATTTCAAATTTCTCCAATTAATCCAAAACCAAATGCTAAACATTTAGTTGTTATTCATGGTTATGGTGCGGGACTATGTTTTTTCATTAAAAATTTAGAATATTTAGCTAAATCAAAACCAGATTGGCATATTCATGCGATTGATTTATTAGGTTATGGTTGTTCTTCAAGACCAAAATTCCCATATGATGAACCATATGAAAATTATGTCAAGATTGAATCTTGGTTTACAGATTCTTTGAAAATTTGGTTTGATAAGAAAGGTTTAAATTCTAAAAATTTAAATGGTGATCCTTTAGTAGTTGCACATTCAATGGGGGCTTATATCTCATGTTTAACCAATATTCAATACCCTGATTTATTCCGTAAGTTACTACTAATTTCACCAGCTGGGATTTTCTCCTCTAAAAAACCTTCCATTCCAACTTGGTTTAGTAAATTATGGAATAAAAATGTTTCACCATTTTCATTGGTTAGAAATTCAGGTCCATTTGGTTCATATTTTGTTTCTGGTTGGACAAGTAGAAGATTTTCTAAAAATGAAGATGTTTTAAATCCAATTGAACAACAAAAAATGCATATGTATACATATTCAATCTTTAATGCTAAAGGTTCGGGTGAATACATGTTAAATTATATGCTGGCTCCAGGTGCAGTTCCTAGAAATCCATTACTTTACCGTATTAATCAATTAAAGTGTGATTCTGAATGGTACTATGGTAGTCATGATTGGATGGATAAATCAGGTGGTTATCAATCTTGTCGTCGGTTGAAACAAAAAGGTTTAAATGCTAATATGCATGTCGTTGAAGGAAGTGGTCATCATATTTATTTGGATAATTTTGATGGATTTAATAAATTGATGATTGAGCAAATGAATGATTTTGAAAAATAAAACTTTTGTATTAGGTATGTAATTAATAATAACGATTAAATGTAAAATATTTTTGTAGAAACCCAATTAACATGAATTTTTTCTTTAAAAATTTTTAAATAAATCTTAAACTCTTAATTTTATCATTTTCTAATAATTTACGAATATCAACATTTATTAAATTCTACAAAAAAATCCCAAGTAATGAAAACTTTAATTCTCCAATATTTACTCTACACTAAACTCATATAGACATTATTTACTTACTATGTCTCCATTAAACATCAATCACTATCATTGATTAATTTCTCCCCTTTTCATATCAAAACGATAATTCTGTTGTCTCCCCCGCAAAATTTCTTTGAAATCCCCAGGAACGCCAGGGCCGCGCCCGCTAGCGCGCAAAAATGAAGATTTTCCCGCGTTCAGGCTAACACCGCCACTTTAAATTTATCATTGTAAAAAAATAAAAAATATTGTAAAAAAATAAAAAATAAAAAATAAAAAATCAAAAAAATAAAAAAATCGATAAGAAATTCGAGGCCTGGCCTGATCTTAATATGACTCTTTAAAATGTTTAGTATATAAGTTGTTTTTATCTTTCGAGTCATTTGAAGCTTGTTTATTTCCTACTATTTATACACAGAATGACTAAATTTGTTGTTATAGGCTCAGGTATAGTTGGTTTATATACAGTCGAGAATTTGTTGAATCAGAGAGGAGTGAAAGGTTCTGAGATAACAGTTGTTGCAGAGTATTTACCTGGTGATCAATCAATTAATTTTACTTCTCCATGGGCAGGTGGGAATTTTTCATGTATTTCACCTGATGATGAAATTACTTTGAAGTTTGATAAATTCACATATACAAACTTATCCAAGATTTACTTGAAATTAGGTGGTGAAGGTTGTGGATTGGGTCAATTACCAAGTACTGAGTATTGGGATTACTTACCAGATGCAAACAAGATTGCATCTTTG
The DNA here is from genome assembly GCA_030567815.1 of Ogataea piceae. Lineage (NCBI taxonomy): Eukaryota > Fungi > Ascomycota > Pichiomycetes > Pichiales > Pichiaceae > Ogataea > Ogataea piceae. Next base: position 57,061 of record JAJLSX010000041.1, on the reverse strand, counting down.
GAATTATACTTGAAAGATTTTAAAGTTATCAATAAAGATGAATTACCCAATGGGGTTGCATTTGGTATATCATACACTACATGGAATTTTAACTGTCCTTTCTTTTTAGCCAATTTTCAAAAATATTTGATTGGTAAAGGAGTCACTTTTATTAGACGTAAATTTGACCATATTAAAGAAGCATTTGAAATTTCCATAAAGACAAAGTATGTTTTCAATTGTACTGGTATTGGTGCTAAATTTTTAAAAGGTGTCGAAGATGACAAGATTTATCCTGCTAGAGGTCAAGTTGTAGTTATTAAAGCCCCTCATATTAAAGAGAATAGAATGAGATGGGGTACTAAAGATGTTACGTATATTATTCCTCGTCCTGATTCTAAAGATCAAGTCATTTTAGGAGGTTACTTACAGAAAGATAATTGGACTGCTGATACATGGGAGTACGAAACTCAAGATATTTTGAAAAGAACATCAGATCTGTTCCCTGAAGTTTTAAAAGACATGGAAATTATCAGAGTCGCCTGTGGTTTAAGACCGAGTCGGGTTGGTGGAATTAGAGTTGAAAGAGAATTGTTTGCAAATGACAAGTATATCATTCATACTAGTGGACTTAGTGGTTATGGTTATCAAGCTGGGTTTGGAGCTACTAATCAAGCTGTCAGTTTAATATTTGAAGATAAGTCAAAGTTATAGAGTGTATATTTATGAAATTTTTTGTTTGATGTATATAGTATTTATATACATATATATTAGGAATGTATTACGGATAGTTATGAAGTAAAATCAAAACAATCCCAAAAAATATAGAAGCAAAGGGGGTGGGGGAAGGAAAACAAAAATATAAATGTACATATGGATCGAACTGAACCAGGAAGATTAAAAAAACACAAAAAACACAAATTAACCAGCATAAAGCAAAATTGAAACAAGAAAAACAAAGAAAAAGAAAAAAAAGAACACAGACCAAATAAAACCAAATAATAAAAAAAAGCGCATTAAATTGAAAGACTGTACTCTGGAAGGTGTAATACAAGATTACTCTCCATTATCTAATGATATTAAATCCATAGGCATACTGCTTGGATAAACATTACTACCGTCATCCATATCTAATAGATAAGTTGGAATACTAAACATATTTTGGAACAAAAATCCACCTTCATTTTGATATGAATCACTATTTGAATTATCACTGGCATATGAATTTATATCATCATTTCTTAGATTATTCAACAAGTTTGATAAATTTTCTTGTTCTGGTGTATTCTGAATCTTTTGTGAAACTGGCGAATTCGCATTATTAGAAGTTAGAACAGGCAGAGGTGGTGTTGCAACGGTATTATTATGTGCAAAATATGTATTTCCAGGAGTATCGAAATTTAAAGGAGGAGGAACAATAATTGATGCAAGTGGTAAATTACCTGGATATAGACTTTGTTGGTTTTTATCATTTGTGAAATTTCTAATTTGAGTTGAAATTGAAGTTCTATTATGATTCATTTGATTTCTAAATCTACATGGAGATGAAGAGTTAGCCTTATTTGAATTTGAGGTTCCAGTTCTTGAAAAAGCTGTATTTTTAGATTGAACACCATCAACTATCATTTTAACTTCATCTAAAAAGTCACCAACATCAAATGACATATTTTCATTATGGTCAAGAACTGTTGATATACATAGATTTAGCAGACATCTCGTCATTTTATCATTGACCCACCATTTATTTGAACCACTACTTTGTTGATATTTCGAAAAAAGTGCAGCAAAGAAATACTTAGCCACGGTGAATAATAATTCAAGATCTTCTCGAACATTAGGATTTGTTGGATATTGAACAATATAAGCAGATAATGTTAAAAATGCACTGAATGGATAAAACATACAGAAACTAGAGTAATGAACCGATCTAAGATCAATCTTAGAAGTTAATCTTAGCATTGAACGAGCAGCATTCATACCAATTGATTCTGCATCAAATCTATCTGGATTTAGATTTGAAGTTGCCTTTTGGAAACTTTGATCTGTTGATAAAGCTGGTTGAATGACAACTTTGGAAATAATCATTTGTAAATAATAATATTTCATATGATAATCCATAACAAAAAATACAGATGTAATTTCTTCAGACGTTTGTGCATTACCCATATCAACCATTGAATCTAAGTATGTGAAACCTCCACCTTGAGCAGCAGGTCTAAATCTTTCAGGAACACATAATCTCCAAGATTCAAGATCCATCAATAGTGAAACAACAATATTATGTATATCATCCACAGTTTTACCAATCAAAGCTCTAGCTGAAAATAAAATACTATAAGTTCTAGAAGTAATCATGGCGATTTCAGTAACAATGAATAAATTAAACAATGAGTTATCTTCTTTGAGAAGTAGGTCTAAATCGATTGCAGTTTGAGAACATTGTTCAAGAGTTCTTCTCTTACCACCGACACCACCGAAAACATTTCTTTGAGCAGGAGCTATCCAATTTTTATCAAATTTAGATAAAGGTGGAGCTGAAATATCATTATCATTAAAAATTGGAGGTTTACCAGTTTTCAAACATAGTTCTTTATCATAGGTATAACACATCCACCAAATTTTAATTCGACGTTCCCTTTCAGCATATGGTAAATCTCTATAGGTTTCTTCTCTATGTAATCCCATCTCTTGAGCTTGTCTAGCAGCGGTAGAGAATAATAGGAATGCAGCTTGAGTTAAAGATGAAACATCAACATATGTGACTAATAATAATATACCTAATATACCTTCTATACCATCAAAGACTAATGTAACTCTATGATAATAAAAAAGTGAATTATCTAATAAAGCTTTATCTAAACGTTCACATTCTTCTAAAGTTATAATACTTCCTTCAATTTTATCCATTCTTAATTGTTCACTAACAACTGTACTTGCAATCAATAATGAACTATTCATTAATAATAATTCAGAGTATGAAAATCTTGGTTCAGGTATTTTACCATCTCTATAATCACAATAAAGTGTAAATAAATGTTCCAAATAACCTGGTTTTAAAGAAAATAAAAATATTCTAAAAGTTTGTATAGCTTTTAATAATACAGCAATAACTTCTCTTGAAGGAAATGGTGATAATTCTGATTTTGTAATTGGTTCAATCCAAACGATTAAAGATTCTTGTTCTAATCTAATTGTTTGAGATATCAATTTTTTCAATGGAACAATACATTTTGGGTTTTTAATACGAGTTGATATCCATTTTAAACCTTTATTTGAAAATAAAGAAATTGTTGAATGATGACCAAAAAATCTATGAGTTGAAGGATCACTTGCATCTTGAGATTCATTTTCTGAATTTATATTATTCAGGTTAACATTACTTTCAACGTGACCTGTAGGTATCGCACCTGTTTCAGTTTCAGTTTCATCAGATTCATCATCATCATCATCTTCTTCATTATTGTCGTTATTATTATGAGTTTTATTATTATTATTTTCATCATCATCTTCTTCTTCATCATTTGAATCCATTTCATATCCATTATTGTGTTTTAAATCATTATCTGTGTCTGAATCTTGTTCTATAACTCCAGGTGCTAATTTTCTAACTAAAATTTCCATTAATGATTCCATCTTATTTAATCTTGATTCAAATTCACTCTTTGTCTCTTGAAATACCACTTTTTGCGATCTCTTAGAACTAGAATTTTTAGTGATTTTACCGATTCGTTGGTTTCTCGGTATAGCTGTTGATTTTTTTGCATTTATTTGGTCATTTGACTTCGTTATACTATGCTTACTTTTAGAAGGATTGGGGGTGCTGAATGTGGATACCGTGGTTGCAACATTGGAAGTGGAGGTTGCATTGACTGTTGTTGTATTACTTAACTTATTCTTAGTAGTTGATTTCTTATGTATGCTTCTCTTCTTTGCAACATAATTATATGTACATGTCAAACTATGATTCTTACAACTTAAACAAGGATCTTGTCCATCACACTTAATCTTCTTCATACGACAAAAATCACAAGCTTTGGCAGTTCTCTTGAGTTTTGACTTCAATTCATCAGCAGATAATTCTTCGGTCTTCATCTTTAACTAACAAACGAACAAAAAAAAAAAAAAAAATTCAAACCAGAGTCAAAAAAAACAAAAGGCTAACAAATGAACAAATGAACAAAGGAACTAAAGGAACAAAGGAACAAAGGGAGTATTGAAGTAATGGTGTACTAGATCAATGAACTAAATAAAAGTACACGTATAAAGGAACACACAAAGATGATATGATATGTTAATATAACTATTCTATATACCAAGATATAGTATATATAACTAACCAAAAAAAAAAAAATTAACAAAGGAATTAGGGATAGAGAGGGATCAAAAAGTGTATATATAGTAGGTATTTTTTACGTATACAAGGCAAAGAGAGGAACCAAATGACTTTTTTCTTTGCAAAAAAAAAAAAAAAAAAAAAAAAAAAAAAAAAAAAAAAAATTCTTTGCAAAGGGAAAGAGAAAAAAAAAGCTTATACGTTAAGAAAAAGTGTAATTAAAAATTGCACAGGGTACAGGGCGCGTGATTTTTTTTATAGTTTACTTACGTGGTACAAAATTATAATTATATATAATATTATATAATTACTAATACATAAATATATATATATATATATATATTTATGGGACGGTCGTCGTACCGGCCAGCGCGCGCGCGCTATATATATATATATTTAATATAGCTATCTAGGCCGAGTATTTTAAGCCCGTGCGCGCGCGCGCATTCTTCAAATTGATATAAATTATCGCTATATAATGATAATTATTGCTATATAAATTGGATATATAATGAAATATGTACGTACATGGTATAGCCTTGGTATACACATTCGAATGGTACATTTAATATTATATTATATATCCCCACCCCCTATAAGCCTGAAAACCGGAAAGAATTTTCACTAAATGATTACCACACATGTCAAGCTTAAGCAAGAAGAAACAAAATTATTTGACCGGTGGCACAGCAAAAAAATTATACTCAAATCAATCAATCCATTCGGGATGAAAATTGAAAATTGTGTATATTTTTTAAAAAAACATTTCCGGGCTTTTTTTATATAGAGTACTCTCTCATATGGCTGGCACGATATATATATACGACACCGGTTAATTGATTTAAGAACAGATTGGTTAAATTGATTATTTAATTTATACTTGCTATATAAAGATTTATAGATTATATACCATATACCATATACGTACTATATGGATATCAGATCGAAATTATAAATGTACATTAAGTGCCGGAACTTGGCTAACTAAATATTAAATAATAAATATTTTGCATAATATAACATGAAGAAGCTATATAGCTTAAAGCCGCCTTTGGCCCTTGGATCAAATAATCCTTACAGTGATTCTTTCTGAAAATTTTCAATAAACCTAACAATAATCCATATATCTTGTATAATATATAATAATATAGTATATACTAATATAGTATTTATAGGTTATAAGGAGACCCTTATACCATATATCTTATATACCGAGTTAAACTATCTATAGTATATGTAGTATAATTAACAATACTAGGAATATTAGTAATAACTAATTGTTACATAATATAAAAATTTAATATTTGAGTTATAAATTACTATGGTTACTTATAAAATTTATATTAACGAATTGTCGGTGCATATAATAAAAAATTAATTTAATCTAATTTAATTAACTAAATTGCATAATATGTATATATATTATATATATCTGACATCATGCAGAGGAGAGATTGAATTTTGTGTATATTTGTAATATATATACATTGTACTCGTGTGAATTATACAATCATTGCACCGGGGAGAGTATATGTAATAATTAGACGTTTTCTTGTAAATTATGTCGCTATTACATATAAATTTTTATTCAAATTTCAGGTTGTGTATATATATATATACACAGAGATGGTATATGAGCATAGTGATTATTAATATATTTACTAAGTATATAGTTATAGAGATATATTTCGAACTTTATGGAATAAATCTTTTTTGTTGACTTTTGTGTAATTGTATATATTGAATGAATACCCCGTATAGGCGCATGCGCAATATGTTATACGACAAATAGTATATATATATATGCGTACTGTACTATAGTTTAATTACTATATTCTTTGAATTGAATTGATTAAATTGTATATAACTACGGATTTACAAGGGGTTAAAGCTCAGTTGATGGTTTCCCTTTTCTTTTAAATTATAATCAATTTAACTGTGCATGCATATGATATATAAAGGTGTTACGGCGATCTTAATACGCGTATATGAACAGTATATAATGAATTTACAATATATAAGTTTAATTAGCATTATTTATACGACGATATATTTGTGAGTCAATTGTTCTATACGAACATTTAACCCATGGGCCACCCCACCATAGGGGTGGGATAGTATACTGTAATTATAAGGTATGTCTTATATACCAGGGGTGAAATATATAGTATATAGTATATACTTATACTACAATGTATAGGACAGCAATTGGCAGACTGTAGTATAACAGACAGTGTTATAACAGACAGTAATATCATAGAGTAGTAGTATAGAGTAGTAGCATACAGTAGTACGTATACAGGAGTATAGTCTACAGTAAATTAGTCTAAAGCAGTTAGTCTACAGTAATGTGGTACACAGAGGGGTATATATATATACAGTGGTACCATAAAATAGTAGTATGCAGTGGTATAAATCAGTATATACAATATCTATATCCCCTGATATTTAACCTACGGTTAAAGGCTATGAGAGAAACAAAGGAAAAAAAGGGAAATTTATTGTAAAAAACGATGGATATTCATATGATGACAGTATCCACGTGATTGTTATATAAGCATTTTTTTAGATAATTTATGCAATTAATAAATCAAATTAAAATATATAAATTAAATTTTTTTTAAAAAATTAAAATTTTCAATTATAATAGTCGCGACTATGGATTATCGACGTCAAATCATTCCATTTTGAGTAATTTGTTTGTTTACATTTTCGTAAAGAAAAAAGGAGGAAAAAAAAAAGAGGACAAAAAAACAAAAAAAAAAAGAGAGCATCTCTTTGTGTTTATCATTGTTTATTTATCTGTATCTACGTAGTGTACAACATATATATAAATTGATTATTTTGTTTGTCTAGAGCAACTGTTTGTTTATTGAATCAATACAAATTATGATGTCTTCAGAGAGTGTTAGAACACCAAGAAGAAGTCAATCTTCTCTTTCAAATCCTCAATCAACACCAATTAACAATACCAGTAATGCTTCTGGAACATCTACCAATGATATCTTTGGATCAACTAGAAAGAGACAAAGTAAAAAAGATGATCAAATTAGAAAAAAAATTGAAAGTGATTTAAAGAAAAAGACCAATAATATTTTCAATGTTAATAATAACGTTAATAATACCAATAATAACTTATCATCATCACCAACTAAACAAAAATCCAAATATTCAAGTGCAAATTATTTACCAGGGTCTGTTATGACATTAAAACCATCTGAAGCAATTATTTTAAAACCTTCAAATACAGTTTATGAAGCTGCACAATTAATGTCAGTTACAAAAGAAAATTGTGTTTTAGTTATTGATGAAAATGAAGAATTAACAGGTATTTTCACTGCAAAAGATTTAGCATTCCGTATTGTTGGATCAAATTTAAATGCAAATCAAACTACAATTGATCAAATTATGACACCAAATCCAATGTGTGCAAAGACTTCAACAATGGCATCTGATGCATTAAGTTTAATGGTTAATAAGAGTTTTAGACATTTACCAGTTATTAATGAAGTTAATCAAATCATTGGAGTTTTAGATATAACAAAATGTTATAATGAAGCTATGATTAAATTAGAAAGAATGTATGAAAAATCTAAAAAATTATACGATGCAATGGAAGGTATCAATGCCGAAATTGGCGGATCATCAAGTCAACCAGTTCATATCGTTAAATATTTTGAAAATTTAAAGAATTTAATTCAAGGACCAAATTTAACATCAGTTTTAAATGAGAGAACTGAGCCTGTTTACTGTGATATTAAATCAACAGTTTATGACGCAGCAATTTTAATGAAGGAAAATAAAACAACTGCAGTTTTAGTTAAAGATATTAAAAATAACGATGAAGTTACAGGTATATTCACATCAAAGGATATTGTTTTAAGAGTCATTGCAGCTGGTATTGATCCAAGATCATGTTCTGTTATTAGAGTTATGACTGCTAAACCATCATATTCAATGTCAAGTGCTTCAATTCATCAAGCTTTAAGACAAATGTTTGAAGGTAAATATTTAAATTTACCAGTTGTTGATACTGAAAGTAATGAAATTATAGGTATTGTTGATGTTTTAAAATTAACGTACCATACATTATCACAGATTCAATCAATGCAAACTTTTAATAATGGTGGATCTATTGAATCAAACTCAGAAGAAAATGAAGGTCCAGCATGGAATAAGTTTTGGACTTCAATGGATAACGATACAGAATCTATTCATTCTATAACTAGTACTACCCATAACAACAATCAAACCAGTGGTAACGATGTTACACAATCCGAGCTTGCCCAATTTAATATTTCAACAGCTGATATTGTTAAACCATCAGATTCGATTTCTTTCACCGGTATTGGCGCATCATTAGTTAGTCAAAAAATCATTGAAGTTGACTTTGATGAATACTGTTTCTTTAAATTTAAATCACCACTGGGCAGAAACCATAGAATTAGTTTCAAGCCAAATGATGGATTTACTAAATTACAAGAATTGATTGAGTCTAAATTAACCAAACAAGAGTTGAAATTATTATTTGAAAGCAACGAACACGAAGTTAAATCCGTTGAAAGTTTTGCAATTTCATATATTGACGATGAGCATGATATTGTTAGTATTACCTCAGATCAAGATTTGAAAGATTGTGTTTATCTATTGAAGAATTTAGATCAAGATAAAATCGATTTATACATCCATCATCCTGACAAGACAAATGAGATTAAAGTTTCAAATAATAAAACTAAAACTACAAATGAGGATATTAGTAATAATACTTCTTCATTAATACAAGAGTTATTATTACCTGGTGCTTTATTTGCTTTATCTGCTTCAATAATTGTTGCATTTACACTATCTAGAAAATAGTATACCCTCAACTATTCAAATTTTACTTCTTTTATACCTATATACCAATATACCTTAATCTTTTTAATAATTTTTTTTTTTTGTTTTTGTAATTTTTTGCAACTTTTATTAATGTTTATGTATTTTCTATATTTACAAGATGTTTCATTTTCATTCTGGTCTTTTTTTACACTATACTTTCCTTTTGATAATCATCAAAGACCTTCTTTTCTAATTTATTAGCCTTCTTTAACAATTTCTTAAATTCTTTAGATTTTTCCTTTTCAAAGACATATTTACCAACAACAACATTAGTACCTTCAAATTCAGATAAATCGAAATGAACAGCATCTGGTGTATGTTCATTAATTTGTATATTTAATGGATTTAAAACTTGAACTAAATAAGATTCAATCTTATTTATTGAATCAAGTTGACTCAATTTAATATCTGGAATTGAAACACCAAATGTAATTTGAACCTGTTTTAAAATGGTGAATCTTTGCAATAAATTATTTAATTCTTCACTCTTTGAACCAATGTTAAATTTAGTTGAAATTTCAGATTCAATTAACTTGGAAATAACACTTGTATATTCTTCAGATGGTGATTGAGTATTTGATAAATTTAATTCATACTTGGTATCTTTAGGTATCCATCTACTAACTGTAAAACCGTTTAAATTCTTAGCAATAATTTTTTTATTTGAAACTTTTGGATCTCTCTTACCTAAAAATTGAATACTATTCTTTAATTTAATATCAGTCTTTTTAGTTTCAATCTCTTTTATTAATTCTTTAGTATCTTTATTTTGTCTAACTGGCACATCACTTGCTTGTTCACCTTTTTTATAAAATTTAAAATAATCCATTATTGATGATTGATTGGATGAATTTGAAAATTGACGAGATTGGATCAATCTCGATCTCACAGCCATAGATCTTGAGTACATGATGTATAATTGTTACTTGAATATAACTGTATGAAACTACCTTAAAATGTATACTATTGAAAAAACTAATCAAGCATATATACAAAGATACACAACTTTTAGGTAATACCTCCTGAAAAGTTGAAAAAGTTCAAAAAGTTGAAAAAAAAAAAAAAAAAAATCAAAATCACCCAAAAAACGGTAGGGTAACCTTTGACAAGAATTTTTCAAAAACCATACACCACCAAAGAATTTTTAATTTAAAAGGATATAAAAAAAGATAACGAGATGAGAGGGCATATCAATTTCACCAATCAGCAGATAAATAATGAATGTTATAGATGGTAAAAGGGTATATGAATAAGCAATGACAGTTGAAGAGTTGGAAAATACAAATAATAATAACTTAAGAATATTTATTTTAAGACATGGACAAACAGACTGGAATAAACAAAAAATACTACAAGGACATATTGATATAGATATAAATGAACATGGTTATAAACAAGCCGAACTAGCTGGTGAAAGATTTAAAGATTTTAAAATTGATAAATTTATATCATCAGATTTGAAAAGATGTTTACAAACATTATCTAAAATTACACCATACCATACAGAAATCCCACTTGATAAAACTGATACACTAAGGGAAAGATTTATGGGACCAGTTCAAGGAATGTACTTGACTCAAGCTATTGAAAAATATGGAATTGAAAATTTTAAAAACATGGGTGAAACTAAAATTGAAATGAATGATAGAATTTATAAAGAATGGTTAAATATTTTAAATGATTCAATTGAAAATAATTATAAAAATATAATTTTATGTACACACGGTGGTGTTATTACAAGTTTTGCAAATTATTTATACAGTGATAAAAATTATAAATTAGCCAAAGGTTTAATTGAAGATGATTTAAAAGTTCCATTTAATACAAGTTTAACAGTTGTGGATATTGATAAATTAGGTAAAACTGGTGAAATTATTAAATTTGGTGATATAAATCACTTGGATGATTTAAATACTGAAGTTGATCAAAATTTAAGATGATATTATATACATACATACATATATAGAATATTCTAGAAGGTTTTAAATAAACTTACATAATCTTTTTTTTTATTTAAAGATAAAAAAGTTACGTGAAAGATTTAAAATTATCACATGCTTAAAATTTATTATAAATTTTCTACTTTAACAAAAACAATAAATTTCAATTGCAGTATAAAATGATTTTAATTTCCCCACTTTTAAATAACATGTAAAATGATAAATCAAATTAAGTAAATTAATAAATCAATTTAGAAGTAATGATTGGATTTGAATTGATTCAAAAAAGTTAAAAATGCAATTAATTAAAAGATTATAAAATATTTTTATTTTTAAGTAAGTAAGATATTATATATCTCATCCCTCTTTAAGTCACATGATCTACCCAACAATATTTTATATCATAATAAAATATATATAAACAATATACATACCTCTATAAATATATTCTTTACAGATATATTCTTTTACTAATATTCTATTATACTATACAATTTTATAATTATACTACATTTAATAGAATACTATAGAATATATATATATGTTTTATTAATGATAAGGAATATGATGTAATAATATATATATTTATTTATATGTGTTAATTATCCGATAATATCCCCATCAATCGATATTAAAATCTCCACTTTGCCTTTTCCCTCCTCCTCTCCCCTCCTCCTCTTCCTCTCCCCTCCTCTCCCCTCCTCTTGACCCTTTGAATTTTTTTTTTCTTTACAACTTCGCGTGGATTTTTTTTTAAAAAATAATTTGCCCTGTTGTTGCTGTTGTTGGGTAATTCCTTAAATTCCTTTTTTTTTTTATTAGCCTTTTTTGATGCTCATTGATTATGTGTACACTGTATATGTATATATTTTGATTTGCTTTCTTTTTTTTTTTTTTGTTTTCTGGTTCCGATTTCCGAAATATTCATTTATTTATTTATCTGTTTGTTTATCTTTGTCCTTTTGTCTTTTTAGACCATTTGTCATATTCAGTATAGATTATTAGGTATAGATTATTTAAGTATGGTTTTCCAAGTTAACGTTCCTGTTGGTCCTCCTGCTAAAGAAGGTGAAACTTCTCCTTATAGATACTTTAAAGTTAAAGATGCAGCTGTTACTAAACCTGTTGGTTTTAAATGTTCAACTCTGTATGAATTTTTTTATGAATGTTTAAATTTACATGGTAAAGATAGACAAATTCAAGGTTGGAGAGATTTAAAAGATATTCATATTGAAAAGAAAAAAGTTAAAAAAATGATTGATGGAGTTTCAACAGAAATTGATAAAGAATGGATGTACTATGAATTGAGTGATTATAAATTTATCAATTTTGGTCAATTAGAAGAAATTATTATTAACTATGGTAAAGGTTTACTTAAATTAGGTATGTTACCAGGTGGTGAAAATAAATTACATATTTTTGCATCAACTTCTGCTAAATGGATGAGATCATTCTTAGCTGCTCAAACTCAATCTATCCCAGTTGTTACCGCTTATGATACTTTAGGTGAAGAAGGTTTAACTCATTCATTAGTGGAAACTGAATCTGTTGGTATTTTCACCGATAATGAATTATTAATTAAATTAGTTAATCCATTAAAGAAAGCTACTCAAATTAAATATATTATTCATTCTGAACCAATTGATTCAAATGATAAGAGAGCTGAAGGTAGATTATATGAAAATGCTTTAAAAGCTTTAAATCAAATTAAAGAATTAAGACCTGATATTAAAATTATTTCTTATGATGATTTAATTAAATTAGGTTCTGAATTTGGTAGTGAAATTGAAATTCATAAACCAAAACCTGAAGATTTAGCCTGTATTATGTATACCTCAGGTTCAACTGGTACACCAAAAGGTGTTGTCTTATCACAAAAAAATATTGTTGCTGGTTTAGGTGGTATTTCAACCAATGTTCCAAATACAATGGTTGATGGTAAAGATCGTATTATTTGCTTTTTACCTTTAGCTCATATCTTTGAATTGGCATTTGAATTGATTTGTTTCTATTGGGGTGGATCAATTGGTTATGCAAATGTTAAAACTTTAACTGATGCTTCAACTAAGAATTGTTCAGGTGATATTAAAACTTTTAGACCAACAGTTATGGTTGGTGTTGCTGCAGTTTGGGAAAGTGTTAAAAAAGGTATTATGGCTCAAATTGAAAAATTACCTCCAACTACTCAAAAAATTTTCTGGTTAGCATACAAGATTAAACAAGCTTCTAAAAAATATTCAATTCCAGGTATTCCTTCATTAGTTGATACTTTAATTTTCAAAAAAGTTAAAGCTGCCACTGGTGGTCAATTAAGATTCTTGTTAAATGGTGGTTCTCCATTATCAGGTTCAACTCAAAGATTTATTAGTAATACTTTAGCTCCAATGTTAATTGGTTATGGTTTAACCGAGACTGTTGCCAATACTTGTATCTTAGATATCAACCACTTTGAATTTGATGTTGCAGGTGCTTTAGTTGGTTCAATTACTGTTAAATTAATCGATGTCGCAGAAGCTGGTTATTTTGCTAAAAATAATCAAGGTGAAGTTTTAATTAAAGGTTTACCAGTTACATCTGAATATTATAGAAATTCAGAAGAAACTAAAAATGCATTTAATTATGAAGAAGGTTGGTTCTCAACTGGTGATATTGGTGAATGGACTTCAACTGGTCAATTGAAAATTATTGATAGAAAGAAGAATTTAGTTAAAACTCAAAATGGTGAATATATTGCTTTAGAAAAATTAGAATCTGTTTATAGATCAAACAATTCAGTTTTAAATATCTGTTGTTATGCAGATGAAAGTAAAGTGAAACCAATTGCAATTGTTGTTCCAAATGAAAATGCAATTAAGAATATGGCTGTTGAATTAGGTATTGTTAAATCTGTTGATGATGCCCATTTAGCAGATTTAGTTGATAATGCTAAGATAGCTAAAAAATTCAATGATCAATTATTAGAAACTGGTAAAGCTCATGGATTAGCAGGTATTGAATTAGTTTTAGGTTCTGTTTTAACAGATGAAGAATGGACTCCAGAATCTGGTTATGTTACAAGTGCTCAAAAATTACAAAGAAAGAAGATTTTAGCTTCTGTTAAAGAAAGAGTTGACGCTTTATATGCTGCAAACCAATAATTCACCTTAATTTAATTTCATAACCAAGGATGTGTTTTTTTTTCTAATTTATAACTCTTTAACATCCTTCCCTCCCCTTTTTTTATATTTACTATCTTCCCTTTCCCCCCCAACCCCATTATGTTTGTCAAGTTTTTTTTTTTTTCTACACTTAGCATTTTCTTACTATTTTGTATATCGATAATGTACTAATCTTTTAATTTTATACTACTATAACTCATCATCGTCATCTAAATCACTAAATAAATCTTCTTTTGGGAAATCACCAACTTCTACAACTGAAGGTTTAACAAATGAACCATATTTAGCAATACATTGGAAATACCTTTTACCTTTAATTGATCCATCATTTTTACCATATGGTTCATCAAATTGTATACCAATCCATGTAATTTCACCATTGTCAATCTCTGGTATTTTACCAATATATTCAATTGATCCTAATCTAGTTAAATCTTGCTCTGCTACTGAAACTTTACAACGATCTTTCAAGTTGAATGTTTTAGCCCTTTCGTTATTTTCATTAATTATTAACTGTTTACGTTCTTGGAAAGCAGGATCAAACCCACCTAATTTATTCTCTCTTTTCCAAGACTTGACAGAGTTTGTCAGCTTATCGTACTTAGATTCATCAAGTTTGAAAAATGCGTCTTCATTTGCATCATCACCGTTTTCAAAATCACGTTCAAGTTCAACAAGTTCAGTATTGTCTAAATTGGTATTCTCAACGTGTATTCTAGTAAATGGGATAATCTTAAACTGTGATAACGTTATAAAACTATCACTTTGCTCAGTAGTTTGTTGAATCAAACTACGATCTGAAGTATCTTTAGTTCTATATAACCATATCTTTTGATCAACCGTTGGTATTCCTGTTATCTGTTCAACTCTTTTCTTAAAGTATTCCAATGTCCAATTTGGAGAAATTCTTCTTTCAGAAGATGTTAAATCTGATGTTATATACACGCTTATATCTTCCATACTTGTATACTCTTATAACTATCTTGTTAAAAGCTTATATTCTACTAATAACTTTATATTTGTTTACTTTTCAAATATTTACACTTTTGTTTTTTTTCGTAATATTTTTTACTAAAAACGGCGAGCCACTCGCCTATATAAAAGAATTTTTTTTTTTTTTATTGAAATAAATGTTTTCCTTTTTATGTTAGAAGTGTATTTTGTATTTAGTTTGTATACATACTACATATATACATACACACATAAGCAATATGGCAAAGATTACACAAAGGTACAAGAGTAAACCACCAGTTGGATTCTCCAAGATTGAACCAACACTTGAAAAATTCAGACTTAAATTAAAAGAAGCAGAGACAAAACCATTACAACTAAATAGACCAAAGCATGAATCACTATGGGAAATTTATCAATTAACACATCAAAGATCAAGATACATATATGAAATGTACTACAAGAAGAAACTAATAACTAAAAATTTATACGACTGGTTATTAAAGAATAAACTTGCAGATGGTGAACTTATTGCCAAATGGAAAAAGCAAGGATATGAAAATTTATGCTGTTTAAGATGTATTCAAGTTAAAGATAACAATAATAAATCAACTTGTATCTGTAGAGTGCCCAAAGCTAGTTTAAAAGAAAATGATAATGATCAAGAATCAGGTGGTCATGAAAGAGATATAAGGTGTGTTACATGTGGTTGTAAAGGTTGTTCAAGTAGTGACTAATAATCCCTCAACTCAATACCAATACACTAGTCCAAACTAACTACTAAGTAGTATTAATAATAATATATAGTTTATATAATTCATACAGATAACCTATATATATATATGTACAATATAAATCTAGAATTATATATATAATATAATATATAATATATGACTACGTCGATTAACACGTCGATAGTCGCTTACCTACACCGTACAAACTGCCTCAGATATAAAATATTACATAATCTACCGAAATTTATCGATAAAAATTTCAAAAATATTTGACATTTTCGGTTAATCATAAAAAAATGTTTTGCTTTTTGTTTTGTTATCCGTTTATTAAGATTAACCTCCCTTTTTTGTTTTTTTTTTTATTTTTTTTATTTTTTTTATTTTTTTGAATTTTGGATAACCAATTGGAAGGCTACCCTTTTAAGGTGTACTATAGCAATATGTCATTAACATTGAAACCATTAAGATTGGTCTTACTTGGAGCTCCAGGTTCCGGTAAAGGTACTCAAACTTCAAGATTATTAAAACAGATTCCTCAATTAAGTTCAATATCAACTGGGGATTTACTTCGAAACGAAATTAGTAATAAATCTGAAATTGGTAAAATTGCAAGTGAATATATTGCAAAGGGGAAACTTTTACCAGATTCTTTAATGGTTAATATTTTAACAAATGAATTAAATAATAGAAATTGGTTAAATTCAAATTCTTCATTTTTATTAGATGGATTCCCAAGAACAGGTACACAGGCTAATGAATTAACTAAATCATTAAGTGAAAATGATACAAATATTAATTTAGTTGTTGAATTAGATGTCCCACCTGAAGTGATATTGGATAGAATTTCAAATAGATGGGTTCATCAACCTTCAGGTAGAGTTTATAATTTACAATATAATCCTCCAAAAATTCCATTTAAAGATGATATAACTGGTGAATCATTAACTCAAAGGGCAGATGATAATGCTGAAACTTTTAAAGTTAGATTAGATGGTTATTTTAATGAATTGAAACCAATTAGAGATTTTTATAAAAGTAAAGGTGTTTATGGTAAAGTTTCTGGTGAAACTTCTGATATAATTTATCCAAAATTATTAGAGTTAATAAAGAGTAAATTTTAAATAGATAAATTGATGATTTAAGAAAAATGATATATATAATTTTATATTAACGCCTCAGACGATTTTTTTGTTTTTTGTTTTTTTAATTTTTGAAATTTTTTTTTTTTTGAGAGGGAACTAAAAAAAAAAGATTCAAAAATTATATTAACCAAACAAAAATAATAATAATAAAGATCTTTATATTGGATTACTATATTTCTTATACGTTAAACAGTCGTAAGAAGTGTGGTGGGAACTATTGATTACTATATATATATATATATACACATGTCTACAGAACAGCAAAGTTATATACCCACGGATCATTCTAGTACGGATCCTGATAAAGGTACTGAAGTTAGGAAGAAAAGGGCAAGATCAGCTAGAGCATGTTTGGTTTGTAGAGAGAGAAAAGTTAAATGTGATGTTACAATACGATACCCTGGCAAATGTTCAAATTGTGTTCAGTTTAAAATAAGTCAGTGTATACTACCAGAGCCTAAAAAGAGGAAGAGTGTAAAGATAAAACAACTGGAAAAATTACAAAATGAAAATGGTAAATTAGATTCTTTACAATTAAAATTCCAAAGGGGAGAAACTGGAGAAGATTCAGATACACAATCAAATACAGCACTGATATTATCACCAACTTCTGAATCTCCCTTAACTGAGAATGATAATAATAATAATAACAACAACAATAACAGTACTACAGCTAGCAATGGATATCCTTATAATGCACCAAATATGCCTAGTTTTGTTGATGAAGATCCAAAAAGAAAATTTCCTGAATTGTATTCAATTAGATTAGATCCGTTCAAAGTTTTAAAACCAGATATGAATCTATCATCTCTGAAAGAGTATATGGGATCAACTGCTGCAACACCTTTAATGAGACAAGTTATTGAAGAATATATAGCAGATGCTAATAAGATTGGTAAAATGGAAGGTTTTAAAATTGATCAAAATGATTTCAATTATCTAGATGCAGTTGGATGTTTTTGTATTCCAAAAAATTTCAAACTTTATATCGATTGTTATTTTGAAAAAATTCATCCACAAACACCAATTTTAAACAAGAGACAATTTTTAAAAGATTATGGAACATTATCAAAACCAAATAGTATACTGTTACTTCAATCTGTTTTATTTGCAGGATCAAGAGTTTGTGATGATGATAGCTGGTCTGAAGAACGTAAAGAAAGACAAGAAGAAATTAGTAAAATTTTAAACAAGAGAGCAAAAGCTTTATTTAATGCAAATATTGAAAATGATGCCATAACTGTTATTCAATCAATGATGATTTTTGGTAATTATTGGGATACTGCAATGCTTAGTTCCAAAAATGGTACTTATTTAAGTACAAAATTAGCAATTTCAACTGCTCATTGTTTAGGTATTCATAGAAATCAAGATCAAACTAAAGATTTATCATTAATGGATAAAAAATTATTTAAAAGAATATGGTGGGCATTATTTGTTAAAGATTGTTTTACGTCATTCACTTTTGGTAGGCCATGGGCAATAGATATTGCAGATTGTGATGTTGCCAATTTAGAACCTTCAGATTTAATTGATACTTTAGATGATGAACCTTCTGCTGAACCAAGTTTAACACCAATTGAAATTGATTTTACAATATCAAGAATTAAACTTGCCCATACAATTAGAAAAGTAATTGATAACTATTCACTTTTGAAAAAAATGTCAAGTCAAGATATCTCAGCTGAACTTGTTTGGAAAGAATCTGATAAGTTACTAGCACAATGGTTGGAAAGTTTACCAGATTGTTTAAAATTTTCAATTGATGCACCAAAGGGAAGAGAAAATTTCTATAGTGATGTTCTTGCATTGGAATATTATTCAGTTTTATTATTAACCCATAGAAGTTTCATATTAAGAAATCAATTTACCAAGACAAATGGGAATGGTGATAAAGAACTACAGACTACAAATGGAATTAAATACTGTTCATCTTGGGGGATTACTTTCAAGTCTGCACATATTGTTACATCAATTGGTAATTATTTCTTAAAACATAACTACCTTTCTAAATGTAATAGTTTTATCGTTTATAGTATGTCATCTGCTAGTGTGATAATGGTATACCACCTTTACAATAGCGACAAGAAAATTTCTTCCATTGCCCGTAAAGATATTCAAATTTGTATGAAAGTGTTAGAGCAAGCTTCTAAGAAATGGGCTGTTGCAAAATTCGTTCATTTTAACATCAAATCAATATATAACGATAAGCTGAAACAGATATCTTTAATTAGGGGTATTCTTAGCTCTGCAAATAAAGAAATCGTTGATGAAAGATCAGATAGAGAATCAAGTGAAACTGGTGATAATATATTAGATTCAACAATAACTGATTATAAATCACCAAATTCTCTGCAATATAGTACAATGACATTAAGTGCTGAGCGTGGTAGTTTGAATGGTCAACCTTATGGATCACAAAAATTTAGAGATTTACAATTTACAAATTATCCAACAACGGATCAAAATTCTAGTATGAAATTAAAGGAGCTTACTGGACTACCCACCACTTCTATCTTCTACAAAGGTGCATCTTTACCAAGTCCTATAATTCCAAACTCTCAAAATAGTATGATCTCATTACAGTCAAAGCCACATTACTTGTCTTCTTCAAATTCACAAGCAAGTAGACATGTCGAAATCAATAGAAATCCAGATTTAAATAATTTGCCACCTCCGATTATTCTAAACTCAAAGAATAATGGTACACCATCGCTACACACTCCTCCTGACACGCAATACAAACAAGTTAATCACTCTTCTCAACCGACCCCTCCTCAACAATTACCCCCAATCCCTCTTCCGCTACCAGTGACACAACAACATCCTTCTCCATATGGTCTTAATGGTCCTAATATCATACCAACCTACGATACAAATCAGAATAATAATAACAACAATAATAGCCCAACTGTAAGTATCATCCCGAACACTGCGCTGTATTCATCTAATAACTCAAGCTCATCCAATTTAACACCTACATATGGGAACAACTTGGTGTTTGATATAATAAACGAAAATTGGATGCCTAGCTTTGATACTTCTACTTTCCCAGTTGCTCCTTCATCTACAGGACCATCAGATCCTGACTTACTCCCTAATGTTATTGATGAAATGTTTGATGTAATGGGTTGTGACACTGGTTTATTATACAGGTAATTGTATACTTGTTCATATATAGATCTACACTTGTACACATACACACACATATATATCTACCTCTCTTATTAGATAATATACTTGAATAAAAAAATAATAATGAAATTAAAAAAATTGTAGTTATCTCCGAGAAAAAAAAGTTGCAAAAATCAGCAAAATCTTAAATTTTTTGCTAATTTTTTAAAAAAAATTTAATGTTTTTTTTTTTGTGACTTTTTGTGCCTTTCATGCTCAAACCGTTTGAATCTTGGAAATTGCGACAAAAAACCTGACAAAATTTATTTTTATTGGTAATAAATAACTTATCTTTATTTGTATATATGTCTATAGTCAGTAGGAAAAAATCTTTGATAATTAGTTATAAATTGAACAATATGCTGGTGTTGTCACGTTTCCTATTGGGAATAAACAGACCAACACAAGGTTCTTTAATCAATCTATCACATTCAAATCATTTGCATTCTATACTTGTAAACTCCAATAGAGTTTCAAGTAGGATAATAACTGCAAATTATTCCTCTATTTCACGTCCATTTAGATTAAATTATAGAGGTGCATCAATTCCGTATCAATTATGTCGTCCTTTAGCAATAGGAATCAACGGTATGCAAGGATTCAGACATTTTAGTAGTACAAAGTCAACAAGAAATCAAAAGGATTCCCAGGAGAATAATAATGATCAAGAAGATAAAAAGAAGAAAACGTCATTCTCTGAGATTATGGATCTTTTAAGATTAACCAAGTCTGAACTACCTACATTATCACTTGCCATATTATTGTTATGTATGTCATCAACCGTTAGTATGTTGTTCCCAGCTATTATTGGTAAAGTTATAGATACAATTAGAGAACCTGATCCAAACAGTCATGGTCCACAAGAAGTTTTATCTGAAACAATTGAACTTTTTGGCCAGCAAGTTCCAATGATTAGATTCTATGCTGGTTTGAGTGTTATTTTCTTGATGGGATCATTAGCCAATTTTGGTAGAGTTGTCTTGTTGAGAAAAGTTGGTGAAAGATTAATGGCTAAGCTAAGATTAAACATTTTAAAGAAAATTTTCTATCAAGATGCCAAGTTTTGGGACATTCATAAAAGTGGTGATTTAATTTCAAGATTGGTGAATGATTCTACCGTTGTTGCGAGATCTGTCACACAAAATGTTAGTGATGGTTTAAGATCTACAATCAGTGGATTTGTTGGTATTTCAATGATGTTAGCTATATCTGTAAAGTTAACAAGTTATATGGTTTTAATCTTCCCAGCTTTAATATTTGTCGCTATGGTTTTTGGTAGAAGAATTAAAAGTATTTCAAAAGACATTCAAAAACAATTGGGTAATTTGACAAAGGTGTCAGAAGAACAATTCAATTTCACAAAGACAATTCAAAGTTTTAATAATGAAACCTATGAAGTTGGTAAATTTAAGAAAGAAGTTAAGAAATTATACGACTTATCTGTTCATGAAGGAAGATTAAATGGTTACTTCTTTGCCGGTAATGGATTTATGGGTAATTGTTTCCTAATATTTTTATTATCGACTGGTACCTATATGGTCAGACAAGGTGAGTTAACCATTGGTGAACTATCATCATATCTTTTATATACCACATATAGTGCATCAAGTGTCTACTCGTTGTCTAACTTCTACTCGGAGTTAATGAAAGGTGTTGGTGCATCTGAAAGAATTTTTGAACTGATTAGATTAAAACCAGCCATTATTCCAACAAAGGGTTCTAAAGTTGATGTTGATGGAAAAGTTGAATTTTCAAATATTAAATTCCACTATCCAACTAGAGAAAATCATCAAGTTTTCGATAATTTGAATTTAACAATTGATAAAGGTGATCACGTTTGTTTGGTTGGTCCAAGTGGTTGTGGTAAGAGTACCATTACACAATTACTATTACGTTACTATGAACCAAATTCAGGTGATATTGTTATAAACGGACATAATTTAAGTGATATCAGTCTTGCACATTTCCGTAATCAAGTTGGTATTGTTCAACAAGAACCAATGCTATTCTCTGGTTCAATAAGAGAAAATATCACATATGGTAAAATGGATGCCACCGAGGAAGAAGTTATCAAAGTTTGTGATTTAGCGAACTGTACAAAATTCATATCCAACTTCCCTGATAAATTTGATACTGTAATTGGAGCTAAAGGTGCACAGTTAAGTGGTGGTCAAAAGCAAAGAATTGCACTAGCAAGAACTTTGTTATTGGGCTCTAAAGTTAGTGATGAAGTTAGAAATAAATTAAGTCATGAAAATGTCTCCAACGAGAAAGGTGACTTACTGTTAGGACCTAATATATTAATCTTAGATGAAGCTACATCTGCTTTAGATGCCAAGTCAGAAGAAGCAATTCACAGAACATTATCTTTAAGACAAGAGGCAGGCTTAACAACAATTAGTATTGCCCATAGATTAAGTACAATTAAGATGAGTGATAAGATTGTTGTTTTCAATAACAAAGGTGCCATTGTGGAAGTTGATAAATTTGATAAATTAATTATTGATCCACAATCTGAACTCAATAAATTGTTAACAAAGAGTGAAACTGGTGACGATGTTGAAGAAACTTTAACCATAGAAGAGAAGGAAAAAGAATTATTGGAGAAATAAAAGGTTGATCCAATTACAGAAAAATAAATTGTGTCTATAGATAGGAGAAACATCTCGTTTGAACTAGTACTTGTAAATAAATATATATACATTGGTAAAAAAAAATGAACTAGGTGATATTAAAAATAAAGTAAATGCACATTTATAATACAGAATGATAGGGTATAAATTTATATACAGATATGATATCGATTAATGAGAATCCCCACTAGAGACTATTTCCCATAGAACAAATTTATCACTTTCTTTTAACAAGACCTCAATGTTTTCACCATTATCAATGAATGTATGTTCATTAGTTGTTCCGTAACTAGTATTTGTATCTTTAACACCATGTTGAACAATTGCAAACCAAGCTGAAGAATCTAACAGTTTAATTAGTTCTAATGATATGCTTGTGGGTATCAATCCATTTCTCAGCGTAAGTTTATAAACTTCATCATTATTTGAAACCTCCAATAATTCAGGATATGTCGATATATAAGACTCGGTTCTATCAAATGAAAACAACTGTGGACCTTCTGAAGCTGCATATGTAATCCATTCAAGAGTTTCAGATAGCCAATACTCATCTTGCACTGGAGTTAAACAAGGTATCTTCAAATTCCCAAGACTATTAAGCTTTGCAACTATACTATTTGATTTAACTTCAACTGGTTGAAGTGCCTGTGTAAATGAGTCACTGGAAATATATATAAATTCAAATAATTTCCCTTTGAATTTATTCTCAATGAACCATAGTAACCTAACGTAGTTTTTATCATTATTAGAAAACTTGGACTTGAAACCTTTCAAAGAGAATGAAACTTTGTATAGCTGTTGTCTGAGCTTCTTATTTCCTCTTGAAACACTGGATAACTTGCCCAAAAGACCAGACTGACTGTAAGTTTCCGAAGTTAGTTTCAAATTCAAAACCCCATTTGTAATGGAAATTGTATCCTCATGATCAACATGCTGCTTACCACTTAATAATTTGATTGAATCAATATCCAAATCACTATCAAGCGACAAAATAGCTTTCATTATTGAATACAGATCTGTACTCACCTGATGATAAGGAATATTCACATTGGATATCAAATCTTCAACTCTCTTAATATTGTCAGCATCTTTAGGAAAGATGAGATCTAACTGATTTATAAAATTATGATTCTGGAGAGCATGTTGTAGAAATACTTGATCTTTCTCAACACTACCTCCACTTATATGACAATGGGCAGAACTGACAGACATCTTCTTCTACTATATTTTGTCTTGACTTTTATTCTTTATCAGAACCTGATTGATACAATAAAAGAACGTAAAGAAATGTTGAAAATGTAAAGAAATACAAAATTTTGTCGTGTACGGCGGTGTTTTTCTCTTTTTTTTTTTGTGTTTTTTTGAAATTTTGAAAAATTTCACAGCCCGTCAAAATTCGTTAAAAAAATTAAAAAAAAATTTGATTTTTTTTATTACTCATAAAAATTTCGGTTTTGGCTTCTTTTAAAATTGATAAATAAACAAAGCAAAAAAGTACTATAAGGATATATTTTATATTTTTATATATTTGGGTTTTGTTTAGTATCTTTTCTTTTCTTTATACTCAATTCATACAAGTAGAGGTAAAAGTCTTTTAACACTTGTTATGGGTTATAAAATTATAGAAAAACAAGTGGAGAATGAATTCTCCACTTTAGTTTCTAATCAAACTATTGTTGAGATTCCTGAATTTGAATTAGAGTCTGGAGATATATTATACAAAGTTCCAGTTGCATACAAGACATGGGGGAAACTAAATGAAGCTGGGAATAACTGTATGGTTATTTGTCATGCATTAACTGGTTCAGCCGATGTTAGTGATTGGTGGGGTCCATTATTAGGTAAAGGTAAAGCATTTGATCCATCTAAATTTTTCATCATTTGTTTAAATTCACTTGGTTCACCATATGGATCTGCATCTCCTCTGACAATGGATGTTGAATATAGTGAACGTTATGGACCTGAATTTCCTATTTGCACGATTAGAGACGATGTTAATATTCATAAACTTGTCTTGGATTCTTTAGGAGTGAAGGAAGTTGCCATTTGTATTGGTGGTTCAATGGGTGGTATGTTAACCCTTGAATGGATGTTTGTTGATGGAGGTAAGTACGTTAAGAATGTTGTTGTGTTGGCTACAAGTGCTAGATTATCAGCATGGTGTATCTCTTGGGGTGAGGCACAACGTCAATGTATATACTCAGATCCTAAGTATGATGATGGTTATTATCCATTGGATGATCCACCTATTAATGGATTAGGTGCAGCTAGAATGACTGCAATGTTAACTTATAGATCAAGAAATTCATTTGAATCACGTTTTGGAAGAGGTGCACCAACAAATACGCAAAAGTTGAAAGTTGTTTCAAATAATAATACTAATGGTGATAGTAATACCAGTAATGAACAAAATAAAGAAGATTCATCCGCTGTTGTTATTGAAGATACAAATACTCCATCTTCTGCTGTTAAAGAAGAACATTGGTCAATTCATAATGATGGTGCTGTTACTAAAAGCAGGCGTTCTTTTGAATCAAGACATGGTAGTAGATCTAACTCGTTTGATTCAAATGTATCTACTCCTAATAGCCCCCGTGCTCATCCACCATCTTCATTAAGTGATAAGAATAATTCATCGCCTGGTTCTACAATATCTACAACCAGTTCAACTCCCTCATTGGCAAGACAACGTCGTAGACCACAACATTATTTCTCGGCACAAAGTTATCTTAGATACCAAGCAAATAAATTCCATAGTAGATTCGATGCAAATTGTTATATATCTATCACTAGAAAATTGGATACACATGATATTGGAAGAGATAGACCAGAATATGATAATGATACAATCAAATCTCTGGAGTCAAGAACTCAGCCTTCATTGGTTATTGGTATTTCATCAGATGCACTATTCACTTTAAGTGAACAGATCTTTATTGCCAAGCATTTACCAAACTCTACATTGAAAAAAATCAATTCCCCGGAAGGACATGATGCATTTTTATTGGAGTTTGATGAAATTAATGAATTAATTTTGAAATTTGAAAGAGAAAATTTGAAAGAAATAATGGAAAGCAAGGGAAATTTTGATGATTGGAAAGAAGAAGTAATTGATAGTAGTAAAAAAGAAAGTGTTTTTGGCGAAGCAGAAGATGTTGCCAACTGGTAAAGAATTCTTTATATATACAGGTGTCTATCTATAAATTAAAATTTTTTTTTATACAGTTTGTATAATGGTATAACCTTGCAAAAATCTATTGATTAATTATATAGGAGATAAGAAAAAATCAAAAAAAAAGTAAAAAGTAAAATTAGGATCTTGTAAATCTTTAAAATCAAAAGAGAAAAAAGGTAGAAAATCTAAACTTACGAAAAGTATCAAGCGCATAGAAACAAAGGAACAAAAAAAGTTCACCCAAATAAATAAATAAAATAAAAAAACTCAACAATTCAACAAAAAGGAAAGGTTTGGTGGAATTACTCAACTCTGGAAAGGAAGATTAAACCATAAGCCAAGAATCTTCTAATTCGTCTTCATCAATAGATTCAGAATAATCAATCTTTTGAGACTTTTGATTTTTACTAATAGAAAGTTTTCTGGCATATTCCATCTCCATATAAATGATTTCAATTGCACTTTGAACACCTGATTCACTGCTAATTTTGGCTCCTATTAGCTTAGCCTTTTCTATTATTCTAGTATTCGTGGTGACTTCTTTTAATGCCTTCGCTAAAGCTTTGTAGTTTAAATCTTTCAATCCAACACCACATCCTAAATCTTCCACTCTTCCAGCATAAAATTTCTGATCTCCAAAAAATGGCTTAATAATTGTTGGTAATCCAAACTTTAAAGACGCACCGGTGGTACCTGAACCACCATGATGAACAGCAGCATCCATCTGAGGGAATAACCAATCATGAGGGACAGTTCCAGCATTGAAAACTTCAGGAGGTAGTTCAACTTCCAAGTCGGATTTGACGCCCATTCTATCAGACCAACCTTTGTTCAATATACATCTAACATCTGCTTCAACAACGGCATCAGCGACAGCTTTAGTCAATTCAGCTGGGTTGGAAACCACAATTGATCCAAATCCAATATAGACAAGCTTCTTACCATCTTCTTTGGCCTTCTTCATAAAGTCTAACAAATCTTGTGGAGGTTCATAAGAGCTACTCTCATTTAAGAACCAATAACCAGTGACATGGATCCACTCTGCAAAATCAACAGATGGTGGGAAAACAGCAGGAGACATGTTGTATAAGAATGGAACACTAGTCTGTTTCATTGCAGCAAGTGTTGTTCTACCTAGACCTAGAGTTTCTACTCTCCACTTATTTATCTGCGCTGAAGTACCTCTCCAATACCCGTTTTCAAAGGCAACATGAGTCATGTAATTATATGCACCTCCTAATTTTTGATCAGGAACCATGAATGCATGCGGATATGCTCTAGTTCTTGTCCATGGCATGGTGAATGCTCTAAAATAAGGAATTTGTAATTTTTCAGCTATATGAATACCACAGATAGAGGAAGGAGATTCAATTAAAACATCAGTTCCTTGACAAGCTTTCCATGATGTGATTAATAAATCGCCGATCCAGGATCTAAACTTACTCTTTGCTTCTTTTAAGAAACTGTAATTAATTGTTGGATTATTAACCATTAATGCCATCAACTCTGATGGATCACCTGCTATAACATCGAAGTCGATATCATGAGATCTGATCCATGGTTCAAATTCGGCATGAGTAACAATCTTGACAAAATGACCCTCTTTCATTAAAGCTTTTCCTAAAGCGATATATGGTTGAACATCACCTCTTGAACCAATTGTTAAAAGAGTAAATCTATAAGATTTAGAAGGTTTCACTTTGGTCTTTGTCAATGGGTGATCTTCAATAATAATTGGCACATCCACGCCAATTGCATTGGTAATTCTATTCTCAAACATTCTTAATCTGGCAGATGCCAAACTTGTAGATGAATCTGCAAGCTTATAACTTTCATCGCTCGATAATTCACTTGGATAATTTGAACTTTCTGTACTTGATTTCTTAAACATATCCATTTGTTTCAATAATAAGAATTCACAGTCATCTCTAGCTTCAAGAGATGAAAATTCGAAAAATAATTCTTCATGACCATGTATAACAATAACAAGACCAGAATATCCAAATCTAAAACCTTTCTCTTTACTAACGTTTTCTATGTCGGCAAAGGGTAGAATCATAATAGTATTTGTACCAGGCAATGTTGATCTGAAGCAAATTTCATTGGAACCGAGATAAATTTTACCATAAGTTGGTAAACCTTTAACCAAGTAACAGGTATAAGTAGATATCAATTTCTCTGAATCGCTTAAAGAGAAATGTTTGATGAAACGTTGATTAGCTCTAACTCTCTTATCTTGGTCTGTAATGAAATGCTCGTCATCTCCTTCTCTAATTAATGCGCATTTTTCCTCATAGTGATAAAATGCAGTACTTGGTAGTAAACTTTGAGTGAATGAAGTTATACCGTGAACCAAAGATCTAGTAGAAGACCAATATCTCTTTGGTGTATATGAAGGAGATGGAGATCCAGTTGTTACTCTATCCATTGAGCTAGAGGCAATACTACCAGGATTTTGGAATTCGTCATTGTCTTCTCCATCACTTTCAGAGAATATATTATTACTTGTAGGTTCATCAGTGACAATATCAGAAATTAAATTGTCAGCATCAGATTCTTTTTTGAGTAAGTTGTCCACCTGATGTAAACCTCCATCTTCCAAAGAAACGAATCGTTCATGTAACGATTTAATATTTTTCTCATCTATCTTTGTTGGATTTGAAACACTAGCAGTTCTAGATTTCGGTTGAGAACTAGACCAGTGAAGTAAAGGTGTAGTTTGAACAACTGAAGATGATTTCTTCAAAAGTTCAATTTTCGACTTTAATAAGACAGAATTCATTGGAGATTCTTCATCGGGGATACCTTCAGAAATTTCAACACCTGCTTCTTTGATTATATTTTTAATCTCATTGATAGCAACTTCACCTTTTGAGAAAAACATTAAGAAATAGTCATCAATGGCAAAAGAATCTGCATTTTCTATAACTTTAATTCTTAAATTTTTAGCACTTCCAATAACTGAAGTTAATTCAAGATCAACAATATTTTGTAATGGGATTTTAATTGCCACTTGATCACCTTTATTTCTTGAAGCAAATATTTGTTTCTTTAATGCAGAGATCCAAGCTCTAGCAACTTCATTGTTATCAGCAAGGAATGAATGAGTTCTACTTTCAGTTATTATACGAATCCAAACGGATTTTTGGGGATCTTTAGAATGTAAGTAACCGTGATAAATCTCTGCTCTTAATGCAGTTCTTAAATCAACAACTAATTGAGGGAAGTACAAATCTGTTGAACTAGAATAAATTGAAAATGTATTATCTTTTAAAATGGCCCATTTTCTATGTTCACGTAGTGATGGATACGATTTAGTTGATAATATACCACTTTTAATAATAGATCCTTGTCTCTTTGGTAAGAATGCAAAGAAAAGAATGTGTAATTTCGTTAGATATAAATGACCTTGTAATAGAACTTCCCCCATTAACCAACAAGGGAAATCAGCAGTGAATTCGTCATCATCAGGAATATCAAAAGTTTTTTTCAATTTATTAGATAGTGCAAGTGCTCTCTTTGCAGATGCATTGTCGGAATCTTTACTAGACATTCTTTTAACAACGGAAAGTTCAAATCTAGATCTAACTTTATTTATTCTTGATTTATGTTTGACATTATCGTCACCAACTTGTCTTAAAGTATCATTGATTCTTGTCGGAGATCCGGATCTAGATTCATGAAATGTACTCATACTACCTAATTCATCATCATGAATGACAAAATCATTAATTTCTTCTCCTTCTTCGTCTTCCTCTTCCTCTTCATAATCATCGACGATAATGTCCATATCTAAATTATCACTTTCAATATCCATACCATTCAAAGAATTAATTAAATATTCATGATGGTTTAAAGATAATTCTTCATTTTCAATCTCTCCATTTGTATCCAACTGTTGACCTTCATCATTAATACTAAATTGGCGACCTTCATCGTCAAAATCTTGGAAACCAGCTTTAACACTAGCCTCTGTTAAGAAACTTACAAAAGATCTTGAAATACCATTGATACAATCTTTATCTGAACCATTGGATAGTGTATTGGAATTATTATTCTTCTTATTACAACTATTATGCGAACTGATAGAATCTGTTCTATGATTCATCTTTGAACTTGAATTGGATCTTCTATGTGATATCGCATGTGTAATAAAAGATGTTGAACCGGAAAAACTTGGAGATGTAACTTTTTTAATAGGAGATGAAGCCCTTGACAAACTTGATATAAATCTCTGTGGAGAAAGTGCAAATCTTTTAGAAGTAGTTAAACTTGAATCATTTGATTGTGACAATGTATCCTTCAAAGATTTTCTATCATCCGTCACCAAATCAGTTGAAGGTTCAATTGATTCATCCTCCTTAGTGGATGGTTCCGGAACTGGGAAACTCCCTGGTAACTTAAATAGACCACTATCAGACATTAAAAAAATATGAAAAGGATTAAAGAGAAAATGAATAGGGATAGGAAACAAAAGATAAGATATAAGAACTGATAAAGATGAAACTCAAAACAACCTCCCGGACCTATATGGAACTTATCTATCTATCTATATATATATTTTGTGGGGGTAGACCGTATCTAATACCAGATTTTTTTCCCTTAAAAAAAAAATTAAAAAAGACTCACAAATAAAAAGACCCTTAATATAATTTTGAAATTATTCAATAATAAAAAAAGATTAAATTGTAAAAGGGTATAATTAAGTTATTATAAAGATAAGTTAATATTATTCATTTCAAAGGCAAAAGGGAAAAAAAAAAAAAAAAGAAAAAAAAAAAAACTTAAAACAGGAGAAGAGTGAGGCTTTCCTTTTTTTTTCTTTATCTTTTAAATTCTTGGGTGGGATTATATCATTTATTACTTAAGACCTATTTATATATTTAACTCTATCGTCTAATTGAAATACAACTTCACGTAGTGCTCTATATTCATTTCTACCAAATAAGAACCCAATCATTCCATCAATAACACCAGTTACTGTTATTATAACTCCAAAGAAGAAGAATAGAATTGATGCCCATGGAGCAATATATGAAACAACAGTTATAACTGGTAAAAATGCAATAAATATAATTATTGAAATAATGAAATGCAAATTTCTCCATTTACATTGAAATGAATTTGTATCTCTAATGTATCCTAATACAGTATCTTTTAAATCTTGATAAATTTTCAATTTTTCAACTTTATTGCTGTCTTGTAGTGGTGGTTGTAAATTAACCTTTATTAATTTAAATGTTGCAGAATATGCAAAATGATCTGAATATGATCCAATTCCAGGAATTTCTTCAGTGAATTGAACAGATGCTTCAATTGGTATCAATTTAGAATCATCAATTAATGCATAATCTAATCGACAAGCTTCATCTGGTTTCCTATGGGATCTCCATGTATTTAATATCGAATCACAAGTTGTTGCAGCACGTTTGATTTGTTGTATTGGATCCATCTTTTTAATATCTTCTATATTTGTAATACCATTTAAAATTTCCCAACTATCGTTTAATTCACCTTCATGTTGAAGTATTCTATAAGGTAAGGATCCAGGTCTTGAATTCAAATCACCAACTAAAATTGTTGCATAACCTGCATCTTTTAAAGTACTTAATAATGTGGCAATTTCCCATGCTTGACATGCCCTATGGCATGAATATGCTGCATCTCCAGTTAATGAGTATGGAGCATGCATATGTGAATTTAATACAGCTATTGGTGAAACATCTTTTGAAGTCGATTCTAATAATGTAACAGCAACTGATTTACCAACGAACCAATCACCTCTAAAAAATGCTGAAGGTCTACCATTAATTGGGAATCTATATAGATATGTCTTCTTAATCGGGATCTTAGAAAGAATGACAAGTCCAGGACCTGTTAAAATACCCGCTGAAAAACATCTTCTATATCTAAACTTGTTACAGCATACTGAATCTATATATTCCCAATCTTCTTGTGTCCAAACTTCTTGTAATGCAACTATATCATAATCATCAGTGGATGCTAATCTATCTGCTATAGCGGTCAATCTCTCTTTTCTATTCTTAGAGACAAATTTTAACCCCCATGTATTAAATGTAAGTAATCTAATTGAATCTGATGAATCGTATATCTGTGAACTTTCTTCTGAAATTTCTTGTATCTGTTCAACCATATTCATATCTAACTTGTTCTGATGTGTATAAACAGATGAACTCATTCTTATTTTATAATCAATTGAAATGGTTGTTATATATAAATGGTTGTTATATAATAAAATAAAACATTTATAAAATTTCGTATTTACCGAATGTTTTGTCCTTTTCCGCATAAATTTCAAAAGAAAACACAAAAAAATCAAAAAATCAAAAAAAAATCTTAGCAAAAATCGGGCATTGCGGCTCTATTTATCAAAAAATAATACATAAATTTTATCAAAATTAAAGACTTCTCCAAAGAATTATAGTTGTATATAAAGGGTATGATTATTAATATTATTAGATGAGAACTATATGCATATATATATATATATAGTTTTAAATTAATTATTTTTTTAAACCTGGCGATTGAGGTTCAGTTTCAGTTTCAGGTTCACGTTTCAATTTTTCTAATTCTCTCTTTTCTTTCAAGAGTAATAATTCATCACTCTTGTACAGTAACAAATAGATTGTAATATTGGAAAGAATGATAAGACCTGTCATTAAAGTATAGGTACCACCTAGTTTCATTTTTATAGTCATCTTGGATAAACAAGCAACAAATATTGCACTCATACCACATCTACTTAAATTATTTAAAGATGCAGCTGAACCTGCCCTAGTTGGATATAAATCAACCAGTAAAGTTGAAGCAACATTTAAAAAAAACATACATCCAAAAGTAATGAAAAATGAACAAATTAAAATGATTGAAACATGTTCTTTATATTGTAAACACCAACCAAATATAAGTGCTGAAACCATGACAATTAAAGATGGAATTAAAAAAAATGAAAGTCTAGCTTTCAAAATATTGAAAGGTGGTGCAGTTTTTGGTAATGAACCATTTATTAAAAATTTTTCATTAAATTCTGATTTAGATTTTTTATAATTAAAATCTAATAATTTACCACTTATAATTGTACCAATTATAGTGGCAAATCCAGGAGAGAAAAAACATAAACCAATTTTTAAAGTACTATAACCATAATACTTTGATAAATAAGTTGTTAAACTAGTTTGTGAAATTGTCCAAGTTGAAAATAATATTGAAGTTGGTATTAAATTCATTATGATTTCTAAATGAAAAAACATTGGCAATGCAGATAATGGATTATATTTTGAAATTTTTTTAGCTTCTAAAGTTTCACCTTCAAAATCATTTAGTCTTTTCTTACCAAAATAAATCAAAGCTGGTGATTTATAGATCCAATTCTTAGGATTAAATGATAAATTACCAACAATTATTCTATGAGTTTCTGGTAAAAAGAAAAACACCAATATTAATACACATAGATCAATAATTGCACTAAACCAAAAAATTGCCTTCCACTTCCATCTATTATCAACTAAAGATCCTAAAAATGGTGAAATAGCTTGACCAATTAATGTAAAACCTGAAACAAATCCATTTATACCACCTCTATCCTTTCTTGTTGTAAAATCACCTACAATTGATGAATTAATACTAACAACAGGTGCCACAAAAGCTGCCAATAAACATCTTAAAAATATAATTAACCAATATTTATTAGAAACTGCCAATCCAACATTAACTACAACACCACCAATTAAACAAACTAAAACTACTGGACGTCTACCAAAACTATCACCAGCTGATGAAACGAAAACTGGAGAAATTGCTTGAAAAACTAAGTATGCCACAATTGTTAAATTGACTTGTTCTTCGGTTATATTCAAATCATTTTCAATCTCTGTCACTGCAACCCAGTAAATTGGCATACTCATTGATGAACATATACCAATTGAAGCCAATATAAAAGTCATAAAGTTTTTCTCTCTCTTTGTTAAAATTGTATGTGGAGGTTTAGAAGTATCAATTACATCTGAGTCAATTATATAAAGAGATTTTGATCTTGTTTCAGTCTCCTCTAACATTTGGGGATTCATATCCTTACTAAACCTCTGTGAAGATGAAATAGAAGGTATCGGTACTAATTCTGACTGCTGCATTGTGTATATGTATATGTATACGTATATATAAAGTTCATATATATTGTACCCCCGGTGAACAAAGGGAAAAATGAAAATCGCTATATGAATTTAAAGAAATTTAAATAAACCATCAACTAACGAATACTGGTAAAATGAAGACACTTTAATTGAAGATCTGTAATAATATGTGTATATGTGTGTATAATATATACAGTATATAAATATATTGTATATCTACTATATATTATCTAATACATATATAATGTATTACAAATACAGATGAAACTAAAAAAAAATCACACATTTTACACAAATTTTCTGATAAAAAAAAAATAAGAAAACAATTTTAGCGTAAAAGTTTTATTGTAAAGCCCCGTATAAGTAGTACGGGTACGTACACGTTATACGTACCGTTTTATATATTTATTTATTTATAAATCTGCAGTTGCCGGAGATCCCATCCATCTAACACACATAATTTTTACTTATACGCGTGCGTGCGCATAGTACGCGTGCAGTGGCGAACAAAATCGTACGCATAATTTTAATCTCACACGCGATGCATATTAAACGGTACGTAAACTTAAAAAAATTCCCTGGTATACGTTGTAACTGATTATTTTAGCCTGATTTTTTTTTGACTGTCAAATTAATTTCCGCGCGAGCGCTCAAATCTAAGAGAGAGCTTTACTGCCTATTGCGATATCGATAAATAATCTTTATTAAAATGCCCGATAAACCACAGCTATATAAATAAGACGCTTTACATATCGTATATACGCAAGCCGGGACGGGTCTACGCACGGTATATATATATATACGTACTGTATATATATATATATATACGTACGTACGTACTTTGTTTAGAAAAAATTTATTGGGGAAAATTTAGCTTTGCTAGCACGTCCAGCGCCGGCCAGAATTGGCCGGCCATATATACAAATTTTTCTTATGTAAATTTTTTTTTTTTGTTCTTTGGGTCATGGCCGGGGATGGGGGGATCGATATCTAATGTATATATATCATATATATATATATTTAAAATTCATTAATTTAATTAAATAAATTTCATAGGGCTTATAATTTATGTAATTTGAGCCTTGCGGGCGCGCCTTTATGGATCCGTTTCACTATTTATGAACTGGTCATTATTTTCAATCTGTTTATATCGTATATCGTATGGTATATCGTATGGTATAGTGTATGGTATAGTGTAAGGTGATAGAATTGGTACAAGGAGTGTGGATTCCTAGTATATATATTATATTACATATATGTGGTATAGCTAAGTTTTATATAATTGTAGATTGTATATAATAGAGTGAGGGGGGGCAGGGTATCTTATAAATAAATAAATAAATTGAAAGCGCAATTAGCAATGATAGATATCACTTTGGAGGGTTTTTAGGTGTATTAATTAAAAATCTTGATGCACTATTACTACCTTGATTTACCCTTGGAGAAGAAGGTGATACTAAATCACCTTCTTGTTGTTGGAAACTAGGTCTTCTAATTGGTGGTAGTAATTGGCCACTACTACTATGTTGTGGAGATCTTTGCTGGTGGTTATTATTACTATCTGATGCTGTTGGTGGGAATGAATAAGAATTTTGTTGTTGCGAGTATGGTGATGAATAGTACATATTAATTTTTGGATTTTGTTTTAAAGGTTGTGAATGTTGACGTTGATGTCCTATGGTACTACTACTATCAGATTGACCAATTGTTCTATATGGGGAAGTTGAAGGTTGTGGTCTTTGATCATATGTTGTTCCTCCATACCTTGGTGGTGGTGGTGGTGGTGGTCCACCTCCATAATTACTAGAATATGGGAAATCTCTATAAATATATGGAGATGTTAAAGTTGTATTTGCAGTTGAACTTTCAGATCTATTTCTCTTATGTAGTGGTATAGGATTAAATTTTGATGGGGATAGTGGAGGTAATTGAGATTTATTTTGAGAATCTGAAAATTTTCTTTTAATCGTTGAAGATGGACTTGAATTTTCAGTAGTCGTAGGATTTTTATTGGAATTGGAATTTGAATTGGAATTGCTCGCCAGCGTTAAATTTGTATTGGTAGATGTAGATGATATTTCTTTTGAATCTGGTCCAGACCAGTGATGAAATTCATATTGTTGTTGTTGTTGGGGACGATTAACTTTCCACACAGATGTTGATGCAGCAATTGATGGAACTCCTGTTGTTGTATGTGATCTTTGATGTGAAAATCCTCTAACTGGTGATCCTTGTCTTTTCTGTTGTCTTATATTTGATTCATTATCAATTGACGTACGAGTAGGTGATCTAGGAGGTTGTAATTGTGGTGTATTTATTAGTGGTGGTGCTGGTGGTTGTTGTTGTTGTTGTTGTTGATAAGTTGTTGCATATTGATATTGAAGAGAAGAAGGGGGAGGTGATTGTAAATCATATGCAGATTGACTATTTGTTTTCCTATGTTGAATTTGTCTTTCATGTTGTTGAACGCGTAATTCTTGATATGAAATCATCTCATCAAGTTTTTCTTTAATATCAGTTGAAGTTGTTGAAGAAAATAAATATGGTATTAAATCAGGCAAGACACCAATTGATCTAGCAATATTAATTAAATCAATAGATAAATTTAAATTTTTACATCTTAACTCTTCTTGTCTTGATCTTTCCTGTTCAATCTTTAATGAAATCATAGCTTGAAGTGACTCTTCACTGTATGGGAATTTTTTCATCCTCACTCCAAGAAGCTGAGATAAAATTTCTGATAATTCATTAATTGGCAAGTCATCTTTCAATGGAGATTCTGATCTAGACTCTTTATCTAAAGTTTCAGACATTACAATTGACGCGTATTAAAACAGTATATATATATATATATATAAGAAATAAGGGAAGTATATGGGGAAGGAAGGAAGGGAAGATGATCCTATTATATATATAAATGAACAGTGGAAGGGTGGAAAGATGGAAAGGGCAAAATTATAATCCTATACAAAAGATCACTGTATATACCAAACTGTATGTATGTATAAATGTATGTATTTATGTATGTATGAATGAATGAATGAATGTATATATATCAACAAGAAAAATCTATCTACATATACTACACTTATATATATATATATATATAACTATTACTGTTTCAATTCAAACTGTGTGTATGATCAAATGAAATCAAGAACAGCCTCAAAGCACAAACAAACAAACAAACAAAAAAAGAGAAAAATTTTAATTAAAAAAAAAACAAAAAAAAAAACAAATTCCCCCTTCAAAATTCCCCCTGAACAATTCCTTCCCCTCCCCTCCCCTTGAAGATCACCCAAATTTTATATCCTGCGCCATAAGCCATTTATACGCCATAAGCCATAAATCATACAAACGTTTATTTATATATTTATTTATTTATTTGAAAGATAAAAAAAAACATTATATACAAATATGAAAGACTATTTTCATTTCATTTGAAATTTAAATTTCATTTGATTGAATTGTGATTTCATATTTTAAAAATTGTTTAAAAATGTGTGTTATTTATACATTTTGTGTTTAAAACACAATTTCATTACAGAAAGATATTCCAAATTTGGATTTTACGTATTTCAAATTTATTTGATAATTTAACCAAAAAAGGACAATACGCATCTCTTTTAATTTAATTTCTTCTATTTTAAGAAACTTTTTAACTGTAATAGGAGAGATTGTTGTTTATTAAATTTATTACAATTATAATCCTTATACACCAATACATATATATATATATATATTTGTGATCGTCGTATCAATTTCATGTTCGAGTCCAGACTTTTATATATATATATATATATATATTAATACATGTCTTATAAGTAATTTGTATATTAAGTGATTTTATAATTGTATATTCATATCGAGATTAACGTTACGCGTGCTTCATTTCTTGCACATTCGAAGGATTTAATAAATTAGTAATTTTTTTTTTTACTTTCGACGCGTCTATCGACGCTTCAAGTTTTTTTGAAATTTTTCGCTTTTTTGAAATTTTTGAAATATTTTTTTTTTTCGTGATGGCCCATGGCCCATGGCCCACATGCAGTTGAGTCATGATGAGTTTTAGCATATTTTCGTATAGTATTTAGTTTGTTCGTATAACATTCATGATAGTAATAATTTGATAGTTTAATATCAAGTTAGAAAATCAAAGGGAAAAAAAAAAAGATGGTTGGACAAATAATTGATGGTAAAGCCATCAGTGCAGAATTACGTACTAAAATTTCTAATGAGATTCAAACTATTAAATCTGAAAATTCTAAATTTCAACCAAAGTTAGTTATTATTCAAGTTGGTGAAAGACCAGATTCTTCAACATATGTTAGAATGAAATTAAAATCGTCTGCTGAAGTTGGTATTGATGGTTCACTATTAAAATTTTCTGATAATATTACACAAGATGAATTATTAAATAAGATTAATGAATTAAATGATGATCCATTAGTTCATGGTATATTAGTTCAATTACCAATTCCAAAACATTTAGATGAAGAATTAATTACAAATGCCGTTAAACAAGAGAAAGATATCGATGGTTTTAGTGAATTAAATTTAGCTGCAATTTTTAAAAAAAATGCAGTTGCTAAATTTATTCCATGTACACCAAAAGGTATAATGTATTTATTAAATCATGAAAATGTTACTATAAAGGGTAAAAATGTTGTTGTTTGTGGTAGATCAGATATTGTTGGTGGTCCATTATCTAAATTATTAGAAAAATCAGGAGGTACAGTTACTACAATTCATTCAAATTCAACTGCTGAACAGGTTAAATTTTACTGTTCAAATGCAGATATTATTGTTAGTGCAGTTGGTAGAGCAAATTTTATCACTGGTGATATAGTTAAAGAAGGTGTTGTTATTGTTGATGTTGGTACTAATTATGTTCCAGATTCAACTAAGAAGTCAGGTCAAAGAATGACTGGTGATGTTGATTTTGAATCATGTGTTGGAAAAGCTTCTAAAATTACTCCTGTTCCAGGTGGAGTTGGTCCAATGACTGTTGTTATGGTTTTAGATAATATTTTACAAAGTGCTAAAAGGGCAAATGGTTTACTTTAGTTATAAGCATATATATAAAAAAAAATTTGGGTTCAACCCTTAAATTATATTAATTTTATTTTTTTTTTCTTAATTATTATACAAGAGAATATACGTAAATATATATTATTTTAAATGTGCAGTTGCATTTTCATATAGTGATTGCCAAACGAAAGCTTCACTTAACATCATTTCAATATCATTTTCATTCCAATCTTTAGTCTTTGTTGGATCTTGTAAGAAAATAATCATATCTTGGAAATCCATATCTAATAAATTATCACTAAATCTTCTTAAGAATGCACAGCAAACATAAACATGAAATTGATTAAATCCAGTTGGGAAATTTGAAATATAAGTATCCCACATTCTAATAACAAGTGTTAAACTTAATTCTCTCATTAACATACAGTTCATCCATCTAAATGAAAATTGAATAAAATCAATACCTTCATTTTCAAAATGTTGAGCAAGTAATGGTTCATCTCTTTTAACTAAATTTCTTAATTCACTAACTTGTCTAATGATACCTGGTTGTTCATGGATATAATTATCTTGAATTGTATCAAGTATTTTAGTTAAACACCAATATGTATCTGCTTCAATTATATTTATTAATTCTTTAGGTAAAACTTTTGGATCAAAATTTTCAACGTCAATTTCATCTTTTAAATAGTTCTTCAAAAAAATTTGATAAAATGGTGTTACTAAATCATTTATACCTTGAACATACCCACTTGCAGGATGTCTAACTGCCCAAAGATACAATATTTTTTCTAATGATCGTTGTGTAGTTTCAAATGAATAAAGTTTTATACTTGGATTTGTTCTTGGTATATCAATTGTAATTTGATGCCATATAGTTTGATCTTTTTCATTTTGAAATAATTGTGTCATACTGTTTGTATATTCTTTACGTTTCCTATTCAAGACACTTTCTCTAGTTGTTGAATTTGTTGAAACATATCCTAATAATACTTGCCAAACTAATGAACGTATAGATGATGGAATTCTACTCCATGATTCTTTTTTCAAATTAGAAATTTCAAAAGGTTGACTTGTTAAAGCTTTCACTATCTTGTTGTATCTATTAGAATCATTCTCAGGTGGTTCTTGTGAATTTAAAACTTTATATGGATCTTTACTGATTTCTTCGTAGTTTGATTTTAAAAATGGATATAAGTCTTCTTCCTCTTCTTCTTCTTCTTCTTCTCCTTCTTCTTCCTCCTCCTCTGATAATTCTATAGGTTTTGGTAATGGAGATGGTTCTAATGAATTTAATTCATCTGATAAATTTGGATAAAACTCATTCTTAGATGATACAGTTGGTGATACAGGACTAATTGTATCATCTATATCATCATTCCAATCACTATCATCATCAATTTGTTCTTTAGTCTTTAATTTCCATGACATCTTTTTAGCTAATCTCTTACTTGGTGATAATGATCTTGCTGTTGTTATCATTGGATTTGATTTCCTATCAGGTGAAGATGTTCTACCTTGATTTAACTCTGGATTTATTAAATCTGCATGTGAAAATGATGCACCAATAACTTTTTGTGAATCAATTGTATTTGTTCTATTATTCTCTGATGATGATCTACCTAATGAAGTTAAAGATTTTAAAAAAGATGGCTTAATAGCAGATACTAAATTTGATGATATAGATTCATCCTGTTGTAACGTTTGATATGAATTTCCTTCAGGTGACCCAAATGTAAAATCATTAATTTGTGACATTTCCTAAAAAAATAAAAAAATAAAATAATTGTTAGTAAATCCAATTTGGAAGTGAAATTTCCCAAAAATAAAGAAATAAAACTTACACCATATAATGTTTTCTTCCCCATAATATCTGAAATAAATATGAAATCCCCCAACCCTTCTCCATTCATTCCAACAAAAACAACAAAATAAAATAACAAATAAATAATACAAATTCATTTTACAAATTTAATCATAAAAACTTTTGTTGTGTCTTTGTGTGTTTTTATTTTATACATCTCTACACGTATTTACATCTTCTTTTAACATCAACGAAATTTAATGAGAGTTTTTATTATACAAAAATTATATAGCAGCATCTTTTAATCCTAATTCCCATAGTTTATGTGATTGATTAATAACATATGTTAAAGTTTTCTTTTCGTAACCTTCATTACCTAAAAATTTTAAATTATCAATAATTTCTTCTAATAAGATTGCTTTACCAGTTAAAATTGATTCACCTAAACCTTTGTATTCACAGTTAACTATATGAATATGGAAATGATAATAAGAAGGTTGATAGTGAACGAAAATTCTTAATTTATCACTTTTAATCTCATTTTTGTAATAACTTGGTACTTGAGTTTTAATACTTTGTAAAATTTTTTGTAAATATTCAACGTGACTAATATTTAAATCTCTAATTGAAGAAATGTCTTGTCTATAAACGATACAACATAGGTATAATGATTCCATTGTTTTACCATCCCATTTCATATCAGGTATTAAGATATAGTCATCATTTTTATAAACAACTCTTTCAGATTCTGCACCATCAAATAAAATATTTCTAACCCATTTAATTCTATCACCTTTCATTGTTTCAATGTATGGTTTAACTATCTTATTATAAATTTCAGGAGTTTCATTAACAACGTGTAAAACTGGCTTGTCGTATTTACGTATGTGAGTTTCAGTTGCTGGATAAATTAAATTGATTTTACTAGATGGATTATTGATTAAATCTTGTCTTAATAAATTCATACCCCAATGATAAACATCATTTGATGCAATTGAATCAATCGATTCAATCAATAAATCACTATTATTAAGCTGTTCATCTGTATAGTTAAAGTGTGATTTTTCAAGTGTTAATATTGCTGGTTGTGAATTTATATCTCCAAGTAATGTAAGTGTCTTTAGTTGAGAATCTGAATTTAAAATTCTCTCATATTTAAAATCTTTAACTAATTCTTCAATTGATGGCATATTGTTATATGAGATCTATACCTGTTAAAGGGAAGAAAGAATAAAAAAAACAAAAATAAATTAAAAGAAATAAAATAATATTTTGTTATTAAATAATAAATTTTTATAAGCCTTATAAGGCTAAAGCCGCAAATTCAATGTTCATCCATTTTAAATTTTTCATGATTTTCATCTTCTTACAAGAAATAGAATAAAATATAATTTTATAATTTATATCATTATTAGTACATAATATATATAGGTCTATAGTTTACTAGTATAAGTATACATTTTATAATTCTTACAAGTGTCATTTTAGTATTAGTCATGACTCATTATAGTAAATACTGATCAATAGTAAGTGATTGTTCTACAGTCTATCCATAATTTATATATAATTTAATGTATCTTTTATTCTATACAGCGATTGATATCACAACAATAACTATCAAATTACAATTCATGCATTTCTTATAATTTTTTCAAAATTATAATATTTAGTATCCACAAAAATATTCAAAATGTTCTGATAGATGAAATCAAAATAAATTAAAGTATAAAATCAAGTATAAACTAATTGGTTATCCAATCCTTCATTATATATATAGATAAGATTTACACTTATAGTCCATAAAGATGAAAAAATTTATGAAAGAAGGATCAACTGAGCAAACTTTACAACAATAAAATCGTCTTAAATATAAGCCGCACAACTCTCTTATCGCAAAAAATTAAAAAAAAAACTCAGCACAGAGCACAGCCCTCAAATGTAACTTTTTTTTACTGCGCCATAAAAAAAGCAAAGAAAAAAAACCCAAAAAAAAAAAAAATGACGACAAAAAAAAAAACACTCAAAAATTTCTAAATTTAATTCATTTTATTATCATATTATCATATTGCTTTAATAATAGATTCAATTGACACACACATATATATATATAGACAAAGAGATGGATAGATTTTTACATTCTAAGTATCCAACAGCGGATAAGAAGAAGGGGTATGAATTTTTAGATACTTTGGGTGCTGGATCATTTGGTACAGTTCGTAGCGCAATCTGTAAGAAAACTGGTGAGAAAGTTGCTATTAAGATAATTCTGAAGTCAAGATTAAAAGGACACTTAGATGTTGTTTTACGTGAAATTAAACTATTAGAATCTGTTAAACATGAACATATAGTTCAATTAATTGATTGGTTTGAAACCAAACATAATTTTTATATTGTTACTCAATTGGCAACTGGAGGTGAATTATTTGATAGATTAATTGAAAAGACAAGTTTTACAGAATATGATGCATGTTCCATTATTTATCAAATGTTATCAGCAATTGATTATTTACATGGTATTAATATAGTTCATAGAGATATTAAACCTGAAAATGTCTTGTATTTAACAAATGATGATAAATCACCAATTGTCCTGGCAGATTTTGGAGTTTCAAAACAAGTTGATGATTCTCAATTTGAAAAATTAACTGGTGTGGCAGGTTCATTTGGCTATATTGCACCAGAAATTTATGCAAGTGAAGGTTATGGAGATTTGTATGGTTTAGGTAAAGGTGGTTATACTAAAAGTTGTGATATTTGGTCTTTAGGTATAGTTA
The DNA here is from genome assembly GCA_030567815.1 of Ogataea piceae. Taxonomy (NCBI): domain Eukaryota; kingdom Fungi; phylum Ascomycota; class Pichiomycetes; order Pichiales; family Pichiaceae; genus Ogataea; species Ogataea piceae. The sequence goes on along the minus strand of JAJLSX010000041.1, from coordinate 13,205 downwards.
CATTTACATTGATTGGTGGTTATTCACCAATTAGATCAGAATCACCACAAGAATTTTTAGATGAAGTTAGATCAAATAATTTTGTTGTTTTCCATCAAAAATATTGGAAAGATATTAGTGAAGACGCAAAAGATTTTATTTTAAAATCTTTAGATATCGATAATAGAAGAAGACCATCCACAGCTGAACTGTTAAAACATCCATGGATTACTACTCACTTGAAGACAACACAAAAACCAGTATTAGAAGCAAACATTATTGGTAATATTAGAGAAGGATTTAATGCTCAAGCTAGATTAAGAAAAGCTTTCAGATTAGTTATTATTCAAAATAAATTAAAGAAGCTAAGACAAATGAGAGAATTAACAGATTCAAGCTTTGAAGATGGTGAAGAAGAATTTATCTTCCATGGTAATAACAATGATTCTAAATTAATGGAAAATTTTGATAAGTTGCAAGTTAGTAAATTAGCTGAACTTGAAGAACAAAAAACACAAAAAAAGAACGCAGAATTGAAAAAAGATACAATTGCTGCAGCTTTCCATAATTTAGTTAAAATGGCCCAAGAGAGTAAAACTGAAATTAAAAAGTATCAGGATAGCATTGATGAAAACGCTTAATTCAAAACTAACCAGCGCTTCCCCCCACACCCTCAATAACTTATTTTATCATTTTTCTTCCTTTTCTTATTCTTATTATTATTATTACTTATGTTTATACGATCGTTTTTTATTTTATTTATTTATTTATTACTCCAATACATGCAAAAAAATATTATATTTAATTCTGTAGTAGTACAATGTTCTCAACACTTTTCAACAGTCCAATTCTATCCAGATGTTTGGTTATTTTAGGAACAACCAAGTCTATAGATTCATTCTTTGGTATGACTATATCAAATTTACTTATAGTTTCCGGTAGATTTTCATTCAATATCAACTTAAATTTTGAAATTCCTAAATTTTCTTTACGTATAGATGAGCAACCTGAAGTCTTAATACGGAAAACTGTTAAACTTTTCAAATTGGAGGGAACGTATAACTTTGATAAATTTATATCATTACAACAGATGGATAATTCAAAGAGGATAAGTCTCAATTGATTACCAAGTAACTTATTTATCGAACTAGTTGTTATATCCTTACTACTCTTGATATATAAGTCATGTAAATTGGTACAAGGTAGTTTATTTTGAAAATTGGTGGTACCAATATTCAACTTTAAAGTTAATAATTCACTCGGGAGTATTGATAAATCAAATGGATAATCATTTGTATTTGACCCAATCAATTCCAACTCAGTTATCTTATGGAGACACTTCAAATTGATATCATTCCAAGATAAATCAATATTAAGTTTCTTACACTCAATTAGTAAATTGGACAACCCGTTACTTTTTATAGCATTGGAAAGAGAACTAATGAAAGTTTGAGGAATCATAAAATCTAATCGAATCTCCAAATGATTCAACTTCTTCAATTGATCAAGATTAGAAAATTCAGGTAGTTGAAGAAGCATCTTATTATTTGAGATATAGATAAAAGTTTCTAAATTTGTAGGAAGTTTGAAAGTTGCAAAATTATTGGAACTAATAATCGAACATCTCCCCATTTCTAAATATTTAACAGATGGACTTAATTGATTCATTATATTGTTTGAAACAACACAGTTTCTAATTCTTAATGAGATCAAATTAATAAATCCACTCAACGAATAGGTTGAACTATCATTTATAAAATCTAGTTGTAAATGTAATAAATGCTCGTGATAATTCATATAGAAATACCCCCTTTTAAATCCTGTATCATACATAAATAATCTTAACTCTGATAATTTATCAAATTGTTCCAATGAATTTAACTCAGACATGTTTGACGTACTCAAACATAACTTTATAGATTTAACATATTTATAAACCTTGAGCAATTGAATCGAAACAGTTTTTTTATAGTCTATTGATTGATAATTAGACCAATCTTCCGGTATATCAATAGATATTTCTAAATCGTTATGGATCTCTTGTAGTAACTCTAAATCTTTAGGTAGATTTTCTGGTATTTTAAAATCGTCTGAAACGACAATTTGCAAGTTGAAATGTTCTAATTTGAGCGTTTTCAAAATTAATAGACTGAACATTTCTGATAAATTGAATGGATATGAAGTTATAACTACTGTTAATTTTTTCAAATTTTGTAACTTTAGAACCTCATACTGATCAATTACAGATAAGTCATTATCATTGAAAGTCAATTCCTTTATCCTAGATAGATAACCATCACTCATTCTTCTCTTTATACCGTGTAAATTTATCAAGTTAGAATACGTGATGCTTTTAACATCCTGACAATTCTCAAACATAACCTTAAGCCTTTCGTTTTTTTCCATGATTGAAACCATTTGCTTAGACTCAATTCTAAATGACTTGAATTTAACATTATAGGAAACTATAAAGTCACATAGCTTATTCAAATAATTAGTTTCTTTACCTATTGATATATACCCTTCTATCGATGAAACATATAGTCGAGACTCGGTATAGGAATGGGGAGGGATATATATATGCTTGGTACTTAGCAATTCCCGTAAAACATAATCAAGTAACTTAGATTCATTCATCATCAACACTAATTGTTTCAAAGTTAATCTATTCAATGCCAATGCCCATATTTTGATACTTATCTCAGGTGGGACTGAAGTGATAAGCTTTATAAAAATGGGGGATACCTTGAGAAGAAGAGGAGGTATCGGACTACTTGTACTAAAACATACTGGCAGAGTATCACACATCATTCCAAATTAATGATTTGATTATATAAACAACATCTTAAACATCATAAAACCAATCAGAATAGTGTATAACAGAAGAAAGACACACCTATATATAGTAATACTTGTTTGCCTTTATCAATTTACCCCCTTTCCCCTTTTAACTTTTGAAACAAAAAAAAAAAAAAAGAAAATCTTGCATAGCCTGAATTTTAATTCAATCTCAGTAGTCTATTTCATTTCAACAGACGGTTAAATACTGTAATTTCATCATATGTTTATAGAAATTTTTGATATTCATTAACACATTACTTGCTTTAATTATCTACGTCTATATGTGTACATGGCGTAGATGTATATATATATTATATAATATATAGTACTTTTTTACCCCCCCAATCCCTGTTATAAAAATAAGTCTTCTTGCAGCTGTTGTACAAGATAACTTTTCAATTCTTCAACACCGAGAAGAGAAGTATCACGTAAAAGTTTCAAACCACTCTCTTCTAATTTAACAGATTCCAAATTAGAACCATTACTATTTTCATTTCTGGCAGTTTGCAATACTGGAGATGATAATTCGGATAATGATTTATTGAAATTTTTCAACTTAGTTGCGAAATCCATAGAAGCGGCAGGATTATAAGCATGAAGGCTACTATTCACATGGTCCAGTATTGACTCTGATCCAGTACCTGAAGATTGCAATATTGATTGATTAGAAGCTAAATTTCTTGATTTAGGACGAGTCATACTTAGTGGATTCTTGACAATCGAGGGCTTTTGTTGGCGAATTGCATGACTAATTTGATCAATTCTATCTATTTTTAATACTTCGTCATCCTGTTGTAATTGTACCAATCCATTATACCAATATTTCGATTCTAACATATCTAATATAGCTTGATCTTTACTATTTTTGAATATTTTAATGTTTAAAGAGTAATACTCATCAGCGTGATGTCCAAAGTCTTTAAGTTTGGCAGATGATAAACCAACATTTCCTAAATCTCTTTTCTTTCCACCTATACCAGTTTGTTGTTCTTTTTGCTGCTGCTGTTGCTGCTGTTGCTGTTGTTGCTGTTGTTGCTGCTGCTGTAGTTGTTGCTGCTGCTGTAGATGATGGTTTTGCTGATCTTGATGATGTTGTTGCAAATAGTGCTTACTGCTATTAACAGTACTCAAATTGCTACTTGCAACAGCGTTAGAATTGGTATCTGTATTGTTTATAGGCTTATTTTCTTGAGAGTATGTTCTAAAAGCTCCAATTTCCACAAAACCTTGTTTGGTTGTCTTCTCTGGATCAATAACGATAGCAACATATGGATCTTGGAATCCCTGTTGTAATTCCTGTGTTTTAACATCGATACCAGATAACCAACATCCAAATCCTGGATGTGAATGGTACCAACCAATGATATTTTCATCTCTATATTCTAAACTTTTCAAGTCTTCTAAATACTGTAACATAAATTCATATGCACCATCTCCAGGATTAACTCGACTCTCTGTTCCTTGCACCGGTAAAGGATAACAATCCATAATAATCATATCTCTTTTAGAAATTTTACCTGTCATCATCCCCATAATTTCAATCGATCCACCTGATCTTGCATGAATGGTCATTTTAATCAACGCTAGTAGTGAAATATGAACAGTATGAAAATAATGTGGATCTTTACGCCATGGTTTATTTTCTAAAGTTTTATAATCTGTCGGTCTTGTATAGAATGAATTTACCTGCTGTGGAGAAGTGGTAGACAAACCAGTTGACGTTGCAATATTGGAAGAGTCAGTTTCTAATGAAGAGTATGAATCATCATACTCTTGATCATTCAAACTGAATTTATTCCCTGGATCTAATAAATCCTTCTTATTATGATTAGACGCTAATGCTGTAGTACTTGATACTAAAGAGTTGGATAACTCGTTTGCTATATTTATCACAGTTGTATTAAGAGGAAATGTATTTACACGCTCTTCATGTGAATGACATCGTGGCTTATTGAATGAATCCATAATTGAGTTGTATCTCTAATAATTTCATCAATAATCAAAAAAAACACATAACTAATAGATATATAAAGACAAACATATAAGTTGATAACGTATTTAAATAGTAAATCTTCAAATCTTCAAATTTAGCGATTGGAATTATCTAAATTAAAAATTAATTGATATTATGTAATCAAGAAAAAATTTAGTCTTTGTTATTTTACATATTCATCCCTACAACTAACTATATAGTATATACTATAATGGAGGTGTCCATGAGTCAACTTGGGGTATTTTGTAGTATAAAGTTTGAGTGAAAAACTAGTACATTAGTCCTACAGCAGAAAAAAATGGGGTAAAAAGGGGTAAAAGGGATAAAAGGGGGAAAAGAGGGGAAAAGAGAAAAATGATAAATGCTACATCTTTACAACATTTACTACTCGATTACACTTTAACCGGTGATTGCAGTGAGTAAGCATTAATTTAATTTTGGAGTATATACATATTTAAACTATACACACCACTCTATAACTCTCCTTTAAAAAACATCTCTCTTAATCTTTGAACCAGTTTATCATCTTTAACTAAATTCTCAATCTTTTCATCGAGGTCTTTGTTGGAGCCATTTACCGAACTCAACAATCCAGTTGTTGAGTTATTTCTATTATTATTATTAACATTGTTTTTGTGAAAGCTACCCGAAGATGGATTTCTGCTTCCAATATTTGAATGTGGATTACTAGTTGTACGTAATGGAGATCCCATCACTGAAGGACTGCCTTCCCTAGTTGTAACTATACTATTCATTTTAGAAGATGATAAATTATCTGTAAATTCATAGCATTGAGAGTCACTTCTTTGAATGAAAATATTTCTTATTTTATTCAAATCGCTCAGTTTCCTCTCTGCTGCTGTACTAACATTTCTCTGTGATCTAATTGAATGGAAATCTTCAATTTCTGTATCTGACAGAGCATTATCATCATCTGATGATGAGTCATCGTCATCATCTGAAAAAGATGAATTTGTATCAAATTTCTTCAATATTGGTCTATAATTAGAACCAATTGAAATTGAAACTCTCTTTCTTTTCCTTTTCATGATTTCAATTTCATTAACTTCATAGAAATCATCTGTAGTTTCATCATATTGCCATATTTTCAAATCTAATCCATATGGTTTTGGTTCTATACAATACACCGAACCATGTTGAATATCTAATTCGGTTAACATTTCTTTATTTAAATTCATGAAATAACATAACAAGACACGTGTAATAACACGATGAGAAACTATCAAAACGTGATCTTTCAGTCTTTCCAATTCAACAATTATTGGTCTTAATCTTGAAATAACATCTAAATATGATTCACCACCTAAACCTGGGAATCTAAAACTTAATTTATTAGTCATTTGATCCCTATATTCATCTGGGTATGAACTTCTAAAATCTTCATCTCTAATTGAATCTAATGAACCACAACCTAAATCATTCAACATACGAAATGATTTTAAATGGTATCCACCATAATCACCTTGTTCATGATCATTTTCAGGGAAATATGAAGCAGTTTGAATAGTTCTTCTCAGATTACTTGTCCATATATTAAATTCAGGATCTAAAACTGAACCAAATTTGGCATTAAAAGAAGATTTTTCATCATTGATAAAATCTTTATTTAACTGTCTCAATTTAAAATCTTGTCTTTTTTGACCAATAAATCTAGGTAAAGCAGATGCAAATTTTTCACCATTTTTAGTTAATGAAGAATCACCACCTTTCCTATTTTGAACATTAAATTCAGATTCACCATTTGTTGTTAACCAAATTTGTCTATCTGATAAATTAAAATTTAATAAAAAAAAAACAGATTGAGAGGAAAGATAGCCACTAATATTATATGAAATAATTTTTCTACCTGCATTTATAATTTTAACATATTGAATATCATATTTTTCATTTTCTTTCTCTTCAGCTTCATCAATTGTTTCATAAACCATTTCATAATTTTTCAATCTATTTCTAAAATCATTTAAAGCAATATTTCTATCCATATTTCTATAATCTGGACCACTTAATTTTAATCTAATATTTTTTTCAATTAATTCTTTATCATCACAAATACTTTCTAAAAATAAAATTTTAACTGAACCATTTGTTCTATTATTAACAGTTTCCACAATCCAACTTCTTCTAGCTTTTGTAGTATTTGTTGCATCAAAGATACCAACATTACCTTGATTTAATAATAAAAAATCAACCATTTGATCTAAAGTTTCTCTTGCCCATTGTTCTCTCCTTTGGAAAAAATCTGTATTATTTGCATCGAAAAAACTTGCATCATGAGAAGTCTCTTCTTGATGATTTGACATTGTTGGACCTTGAATTGGATAATCACTAGGTTTAGCATTTTCTTGTCTTCTTGTATTACCAACGTTGAAAATTTGTGTCTTGTATTGCATCCAATTTAAATAACGTTGTAATTTCTTGGTAATGTATGATTTACCTCTTGCAGGTAAACCAACACAAATAATAACTAATTTTAAAGCTTCATTTGATTTATCCTGTGTTAAAGTTAAATAATCTGGTGTTGAATCATTATTACTTAAACTATGTGAATATTTATGCTTATACCTTGACTTGTTATTACTACTATTACTCATATCATCTTCATTTGATAATATACCACTATTTAATAATAAATGAGGTTGTAAAGATGCAGTTTGTCCAGGTATTGATATGGCAGAAGTTAAAGCTGAAGATGAAGTTGGTCTAGATAATGGAGTTGTTGGAGAATTTAACTTTGATGAAGATAATGAACTTGGATTTGTTGTATCATTACTATTTGGTATACTTATATTGATAGGATGTAATTTATTCATCTTGATTGAAGAATCATCTGGACATTGATTCAGACTTCGACTCAACGTTGACATCTTGTATTGAAACCTATCACCAATGTATATGTATAGGTATATGATATAGTGTATAATTTGTATATATATATATATTAAAGAGGGAAACAACAGAAAAACAAAACTTTAAACAAACAAAGAGGGAAAAGGTCAAAAATTCAAAAATTCAAAAAAAAACCAAAAAAAAAAAAAAACTGAAGGTCACGTATATAATTAAATTTTTATGGAAATTTAAAACGGTAACAAAATGCCAAAGAATTAAAATTTCCCTTTAAATGATTAAGATAAATTTTGTTATCAAAAGATACAGATATTATATGATATAGTATATAGTATACTGTATGTATACTACACAGAGTTTACTGTACATATACACCATATAAACTACCATATAAACTACCATTTAAATATATAAATTAATTATGTCCCCCCGGTGTCTTATCCGGTATAAAACAGACAAACTTAAACGGTTTATACAAATATCATACTCTATGATCGGTTATATATTTATCGGACTTGAATTATGAATTAAATCCCCATTTATCCATTGCATTATCTCTATAAAGTAATTTTCAAGATCTTATAAAATATGACTCATTAAAGTTTACAATTATAGAAGTGTATAGAGTGTATAGAAATGTATATTAATACTACCATACTACCATACTACCATATATAATATGTAATATCATATACTCATATGACATATACTCATCGTTGAATACACAACTTAATGATCATATATAAACAATAAAAAGTCCATGATCAAATTAAACTTTAATAAAGAGTAACAAAGTCCATTTCCCCGTTGTATATATAATCATTGAATTGGGCAGTGAATTTAAATTTCAATCGCGAATCGCTCGTTAAGAATATCCCTAAAAAGTGAAAAATTTCAATTTAATTACTTAGCCACATATTTATTATTAACAAGCCACATCGCATATCACTAATTGTTTGAAATTTCACAAATTTTGTTTACACAGCCTTATAAATTGGTAATAATTTTTTTTTTGATTATGTAATTTTTAAGTCTTTTTAAGAGAAATTTTATATAATATGAGCTAGAGACATGAGAGATGATGGATCTATTTGCGACAGAGTCATCTGTGTATGTAGGTGAATCTTATTTTTTTCTTTTTCTATATTTATAGTTGTATATATATGTTTTATTTATTTTTTAGTTTTTATAATATTGGTTCTTTAATCATTTGTTCAACATATAGTCATGTCTTGTGTGAGATTAATTTCATCAGTTACTAGAAGATCATCTTTAAATTTATTAAAAAGACAATCTTTAAAGAAGATTAATTTTAATTTATTATCTTCAACAACAGTTAGATTATCATCTACTAAAAGTGTTAGATTAACATCTGAATCATATCCAAATATTGAAAGATCATCTCAATATGGTAAATTAACACCTGAAATTGTTGATCAATTTCGTTCAATTTTAGGTGATAGTTCAATAGTTACCGATAAAGATGATTTATTATTTTTCAATGAAGATTGGATGAGAAAATATAGAGGTCAATCACAAATTTGTTTAAAGCCTAAAACTACAGAACAAGTTTCTGAAATTATGAAGATTGCAAATGAAAATAATTTAGCAGTTGTTCCACAAGGTGGTAATACAGGTTTAGTTGGTGGTTCAGTTCCAGTATTTGATGAAATTATTTTATCTTTAGTTAATTTAAATAAGATTAGATCATTTGATGAAACTTCAGGTATTTTAAAAGTTGATGCTGGTGTTATCTTAGAAAATGCAGATATTTTCTTAGCTGAAAAGGGTTATATTTTCCCATTAGATCTTGGTGCTAAAGGTTCATGTCATATTGGTGGTAATGTGGCCACTAATGCAGGTGGTTTAAGACTATTAAGATTTGGATCTTTACATGGTTCAGTCTTAGGTTTAGAAGTTGTCTTACCAAATGGTACAATTTTGAATTCAATGGATTCATTAAGAAAAGATAATACTGGATATGATTTAAAACAATTATTTATTGGTTCTGAAGGTACATTAGGTGTTATTACTGGTGTTTCAATACTAACTCCAGCAAGACCAAAAGCTGTTAATATTGCATTTTTAGGTTTAGAATCATATGAAGCTGTTCAACAAACTTTTAAAAAGGCTAAGAATGAATTATGTGAAATTTTATCAGCTTTTGAATTTATGGATCAACAATCACAGATTCAAACTTCAAAATTTTTGAAAACACCACATCCTTTATCTCAAGATGAACCTGATATTCCATGTCCAGATTTCCCATTCTATGTTTTAATTGAAACTTCAGGTTCAAATAAAGAACATGACGATCTTAAATTAGAATCTTTCTTGGAAAGTGCAATGGAAACAGGTTTAGTGGCAGATGGTGTTGTCTCTCAAGATGAATCACAATTGAAGACATTATGGCATTGGAGAGAAGGTATTAGTGAAGCTAGTACTTTTGACGGTGGTGTTTATAAGTACGATGTTTCAATCCCATTACCTGTCATGTATGAATTAGTGGAGGCAGTTAGAGTTAGATTAGCTGAATCTGATTTAATTTCATTTGATGATGCAAGTAAACCAGTCGTTGATGCCGTTGGTTATGGTCATATTGGTGATGGTAATTTACACTTGAATGTCTGTGTTAGAGAATACAACAAAGAAGTTGAAAAAGCTTTAGAACCTTTTGTTTATGAATGGATCCAATCTAAAAAAGGTTCAATTTCAGCTGAACACGGTTTAGGTTTCCAAAAGAAAAACTATGTTGGTTATTCAAAATCTCCTGTTGAAATTAAAATGATTAAAGATTTGAAAAATCACTATGATCCAAAAGGTATCATGAATCCTTACAAATACGTGTAAATAATATATATATATATATATATATATATAATATTATAATTTAGAAGTACAAAGTTTTTTTTTTTCTATTTTTTTATTATTTATTTTAAAGTATCAAACAAATCACAAAATATATTGTCAAGTTTAACAGGGGGGAGGGAAAAAATAAAAAGCAAAAAAAAAAAATTCAAACAAAGATAAAGAGTAAAGACACCATAGAACAAAAAGAAAAAGATCTGAGAAGTACTAATTAATAACGACAATAATAATAAAAAAAACCAAAGTAAATCAAAGTGAAAAGTGAAAAGTGAAAAGTAAAGTAAAAGTAAAAAAAAAAACAATAAAGTAAAGTATGTGATGTGAAGTGGAAAGAAGAAGAAAGAATAATAATAATGATGAAAGAAGGAGAATAATAATAATAATAATAATAATAGAAATTAATCTAATAGCAAAGAAGTCAAGGCTTCAAATGAAACCATCCAAGAACAAAAAAACAAACAAGAACAAGAAAAAGAATATGGAGAAAGAAAGATAAATAAATGATAGACATTTAACAAGCGACAGATCATTATAAGTAATGATTTTAATAATAAAAATAAGCCAAATAGACACAGACGAAGGGGGATATGGGAAGGGGGAATGGGTGGAAACATGAAAACCCAAAAACATAAAAAATGAATAAAATCACATAAAACACCTATATTGAATAATAATTTTTTTTTTATTTGCCTATATAATTTCACAGAAATTTTTTGTAATGCTATTTGTAATATTGAATTTTTACTTTAATTTTTTTGTTTTTGTTTTTCCAAATGTTAAATTTAGTAGTCATAATCATCGTCAGGATTGGCAACTTTTAATATCTTATTACTATAATCTGCAGCATCAGCTAATGAACCATCACTTAAACGTCTTCTACCTAATACTGTTTGTTGACCATTTGCACCGGGCATTATTGGTGGAGCTATTTTTGTTTCATTATTACTTCCATTTGATGAAGAATGATCATCATCATAAGGGGAAGAAAATGGATTTTTATTTGATTTCAATGCTTCTTCATATGCTAAATCATCAGCCATTATAGTTTCATCATCACCATCTGCTGATCTTCTACAGAACCAGAATAAGAACAATCCAATTAGAAGTAATCCACCAACGACACCACCAATGGCACCTCCAATAATGGCACCTTTATTTGAAGATTTGGAGGATTTGGATGATTTAGCGGATGATGTAGAAGATGAACTTCCAGTTGCAGAAGTAGCAGTTGAAGTTGATGCAGTCACGTATATGACTGAAGTAATAACTGTACCACTCTGTTGAACAATAGATGTAATTCTTTGTGCTTCTTCAGATGAAGTTGCATCAGATGCTGTACTTTCATCGGATGTACTTGAAGATGAACTAGATGTTGTTGAAGATGAGGTTGTAGTAGGTGATGTAGTATCTGAAGATGATGTAGTAGTTTTAGATGTTGTTGTCTCAGAAGATGTTGTTGTCTTTGAAGTTGAACTAGAAGAAGATGAAGTTGTTTCTGAAGATGAAGATGAAGAAGATGAAGATGAAGATGACGAAGAAGATGAAGAAGATGATTCAGAAGTAGAGCCAGATGAAGAAGCTGCAGAAGATAAATCTGATAATGAAACATTATCAGCAACTGCATAAACATTATAAGAATCTGAACCACCACAAGTTTCACTTGGATAACCAACACAACTACTATCACAACTATCAGATGATGAACCAGAAGGTTCTTCATTACCACAATAACATTCATTACCATTAGCTAATGCAAAATAATCATATGACGAACATGTTTTGGCACACTGACCAGAACTTTGATAAATATCTGAACCTTGATTCTCATATGACGATGGGATGCTTGAAAAACATCCCAAACTTGAATCTGCTAAAGCTTTAGTTATAAACAGCGATAAAATGATAAATTGTATTGGAACTATTTGCTTAATCATACTGTGAGTGTAATATATGGATGAATGGGTATAAATGGATAAGGGGAGGGGGGTGGAGGTGGGGACAAAAAAAAAAGACTATTTTATAAGAAAAAGGGTATAAGAAAAAAAGTCTTTTGTTTTAAATAGGTATGGTATGATCTTTAAAGAAAAATACAACAATATAACTATATCTTCATGAAATATAACAAAAAGTGATTTAAATAAAGAAACTGAGAACCAATATATGTATATATATATATATTAATGGACAATAAAAAAGAAAGAAAACCTCTTTTAATCAAATGGATCACTCTATATAAATCAAATGATACAAAACTTGAATTTAAACAGATATTAAAGTATATATTAACAACAGTTAAATGAATAAATGATATAATAATATAATAATATAATAATATTTTAATATAATATAGTGTAGTATAATGTATATAAAACAAACACCTAAAAGCTTTAAACAGTATTAAAATTGTATGTGAGTGTGTTTCTTCTCTCCCTCTCTTTACAAAAAAGACCTTTTTTAATTTTTTCCTCTTTTTACAACAACAAAAATTTAAAAAAAGAAAAAAAGAAAAAAACAGAAAAAAACTTAATTACATACAAAACGAAAGAAAAAGCAAAAAAAAAGAAATAAAAAAAATAGGAGAAAACATGAGAATAAGCCTTTTATTACATAATACAAATTGTCTGCTGTTTTTTTTTTCGCAATTAATTATTTCTCCCCC
>JAJLSX010000040.1:0-120850 GCA_030567815.1 Ogataea piceae | reverse complement strand
CCCTCATTAACTCCACACGTTTTACTTCATCCGTTGAACCTTTTGGTGGGTTTTTGATTTTGTAGGGAAAAAGGGAAAAGGGAAAAGTGGGAAGAGGGACAAGACAATACAAGTCATTTATATATATATATATCTTTGATTCCTTGTTTTTTTTTAAATTGGAAGGGTTCTTTATTATAATTTATTCTTGTAGATTATATTCTTTGTTTATTTACAATGCCAGAGAAGAAGCAATCAGATAATGAGCATTTAATGCAACAGGAGGCTATACCTCCAACAAAAGGTTTTTTAGAGAGACATCCTTCTAAGCCATATTTGACATCTTTTGAAGAGTATGAAAAATTATACAAGGAATCAATTGAAGATCCATCTGAATTTTTTGGTAGGATGGCCAAAGAATATTTAGATTGGTCTACACCATTTACCGATGCTAAATTACCAAAGAGTCCACATTTTAAAGATAATAATGGGGAAGGTTCAAGTTGGTTTATAAATGGAGAATTAAATGCATCTTATAACTGTGTTGATAGATGGGCAATTAAAAATCCAAATAAATCTGCCATTGTTTATGAAGCTGATGAAGTTAATCAAGGTAGAATTATAACTTATGGAGAATTACTTAAAGAAGTTTGTAAAATTGCACAAGTTTTAAAATCATTTGGTGTTGAAAAAGGTGATACAGTTGCAGTTTATTTACCAATGATTCCAGAAGCAATTGTAACATTAATGGCAATTGTTAGAATTGGTGCAATTCATTCTGTTGTTTTTGCAGGTTTTAGTTCAGGTTCATTAAGAGATCGTATTAATGATGCAAATTCAAAAGTTGTTATTACTACAGATGAATCTAAAAGAGGTGGTAAAATTATTGAAACTAAAAAAATTGTTGATGATGCATTAACACATTGTCCACAAGTTAAAAATGTTTTAGTTTTCAAAAGAACAGGTAGTGAACATATACCATGGAATAATAATAGAGATTATTGGTGGCATGAAGAAATTATTAAATATCCATCATATTTCCCACCAACACCAGTTTCATCTGAAGATAGTTTATTTTTGTTATATACATCAGGTTCAACTGGTAAACCTAAAGGTATTCAACATTCAACTGCAGGTTATTTATTAGGTGCTTTATTAACTACAAAATATGTATTTGATGTTCATCCTGAAGATACATTATTTACAGCAGGTGATGTTGGTTGGATTACTGGACATTCATATGTTGTTTATGGACCTTTATTAAATGGTGCTACAACTGTTGTTTTTGAAGGTACTCCAGCATATCCAAATTATTCAAGATATTGGGAAATTGTTGATAAATATAAAGTTAGTCAATTTTATGTTGCACCAACTGCTTTAAGATTATTGAAAAGGGCTGGTGAATCATATATTGAAAAATTTAAATTGGATTCAATTAGAGTTTTAGGATCAGTTGGTGAACCAATTGCAAAAGATGTTTGGGAATGGTATAATACTTTTATTGGTAGAAATAAAGCCCATATTTGTGATACATATTGGCAAACAGAATCTGGTTCTCATTTATTATCTCCATTAGCTGGTATTACACCAACTAAACCTGGATCTGCTTCATTCCCATTTTTCGGTATTGAACCTGCCATTATTGATCCTGTTTCAGGTGTTGAATTGAAAGGTAATGAAGTTGAAGGTGTTTTAGCAATTAAATCTTCTTGGCCTTCAATGGCTAGAACCATTTGGGGTGACTATAGTAGATTTTTGGATACATATCTGAAACCATATCATGGTTATTATTTTTCAGGTGATGGTGCAGCAAGGGATAAAGATGGATTTTACTGGATATTAGGAAGAGTTGATGATGTTGTTAATGTTTCTGGACATCGTTTATCAACTGCAGAAATTGAAGCTGCATTAATTGAACATCATTTAGTTGCAGAATCTGCAGTTGTTGGATTCCCTGATGAATTGACAGGTTCTGCAGTTGCAGCTTTTGTTTCATTGAAAAGTAAAGAATTTGATGAAACTACAATTAAAAAAGAATTAATTTTAACAGTTAGAAAAGAAATTGGTCCATTTGCTGCTCCAAAATTAATTCTGTTGGTTAATGATTTACCAAAGACTAGATCTGGTAAAATTATGAGAAGAATTTTAAGAAAAATTTTAGCTGGTGAAGAAGATCAATTGGGTGATATTTCAACTTTAAGTAATCCTCAAGTTGTTAAACATTTAATTGATATAGTTAAAAATAAATAAAACTGGTTTTATTTATCATTCTTCTATATTTCTTTCCTTCTTTCCTTTTTATATTTTAACTATATTTTATTTTAATTCTATTTAATATCTTTCTTTTAATGTGTACATCCTCAAGTTACTCTATTTTTATCTTTTAAATAAACGCGTCTGTTTGTGTTATGTCATACACCATACTTACTGATTATGTAATTTTGATCTTATCAAATTGGGGGGTTTATCCCGGTAAGTTATGGGGCATTACGTAATTATTTTCTGTACGAGTTTTTGTGTGTTTTTATTTCATTTTTCCCCCTCTAAACGAAAATTTTTTTTTAAATTTTTTGTATTTGTTGTGTTTTCTTTTTTTAAGCTAAAGGGGAGGGAGAGAGAGAGAGAGAACAAAGGGATAATTTTTTTTTATAACAAA
The DNA here is from genome assembly GCA_030567815.1 of Ogataea piceae. NCBI lineage: Eukaryota > Fungi > Ascomycota > Pichiomycetes > Pichiales > Pichiaceae > Ogataea > Ogataea piceae. Next base: position 118,215 of record JAJLSX010000040.1, on the reverse strand, counting down.
AGACTATACCATACAATTTTATTCATTTGATTTTTTATCTTTCAACTCTTATATATTGCTATATATTAAAGGAATAACTTGTATTTGCTTAGTCTTTTACTTGTATCTATCTGGGGGGTTTTCTTAAATATACTCTTTTTATTTGTGTGTTTATTTTCACTGATCTCAAATCTGGCTTGATCCCACTCTCTCTCTGTCTCTAACACTTGATCCCTCTCTTCATTTACAATGAGGTTTTCACAGTTGTTCTTTATTATTTCAATAATAACCGGTCTTGTTCAATCAAGGATCTTAGAGGCAAGTTCTTTAGTTACATGTCAAGAAGATTCACAGATTGTTCCTTCATATTTTGATGTTTCATTTGATCCAGATACTAAAGCTTTAAGGTATCAAATTTCTTTAACAACGGAAATTTCTGACTATATCTATGCCGATGTTATTGTCTATGCATATGGTTTCAAGATTATCAATGAACATGTTGATGTTTGTAGTATTGGTTGGAAACAATTTTGTCCAATGTATCCAGGTTCAATGGAAGTTGATTCTATTCAATATATCTCCAAGCACTATGTCGATATAATTCCAGGTATTGCATATACATTTCCTGATTTAGATGCAGTTGTTAGATTATTAGTTACAGACAGTAATGGTACTCAATTAGGTTGTATTCAAGCATCATTTTCAAATGGTAAAACTGTTTCTCACGTTGGTGGTAAATGGGCCACTGCAGTTATTGCCGGTATTGGATTATTAGTATCTGCACTGTTATCAGCTTTTGGTAATTCATCATCTGCATCTAGAATTTCATCAAATGCAGTTTCATTATTCTCATATTTTCAAAGTGTTGTTATTATTACAATGTTACACGTTCAAGAAGTTCCACCAATTGTTACTGCATGGTGTGAAAATATTGCATGGTCTATGGGTTTAATTAGAGTTAAATTTATGCAAAAAATCTTTAGATGGTATGTTCAATCAACTGGTGGTACTCCAACTCAATATTTAACCAATTCTGCCACTTCAATTTTAGTTCAAAGATCTTTAAACTATGGTAAACAAATTGTTAAAAATTATTTACCAATTTATCCAATTTTAACCTATTTTTTCCCATCTTTAATAATTGAAGATGAAAGTGATATTCATGCATTATCAAATTATTATAATAGTAACTTGGATAAAAGATCAGAAGATTTATTTGATTTAAGTGGTGATGAATATTTAAAAATTTTAAGAGGTATTGATAGAGTTGGTTATAGAGCATCAATTGAACCAACATCAATTGCAGTGACAGGTTTCACATTTTTCATCCTTTGTTTATACGTTTTAGTTGGATTATTTTTCATTGTTAAAACTACATTTTCAGTTGGTAAAAAATATGGATGGATTAAAACTTCAAATCCAAATATTCACTTACACAATGGTAATTGGAAAATTGTTTTAAAAGGTATATTACAAAGATACATATATATTGGTTTTACACAACTGACAATTTTATCACTTTGGGAATTTACTAAAAATGATTCACCTGCAGTTATTGTTCTTGCAGTTTTATTATTGTTATTAAGTGTTGGTATTATGGGATGGGCATGTTTTAGAACTTTGAAATTTGGTTCAATTTCAGTTCAATCTCATAATAACGCAGCTGCCATCTTATACGGTGATGAAAATGTTTTAAACAGATATGGATTCTTCTATACCATGTTTAATGCCAATAAATATTGGTGGGGTGCAGTCTTATTAACATATATCTTCATTAAAAGTTTATTTGTTGGATTGGCACAAAGATCAGGTAAGACACAAGCTTTAGTTATATTTATATTAGATTTATGTTATACAATCTATTTGATTAAAGAAAAACCATACCTTGATAAACCAACAAATATAGTTAATATATTAATGTGTGTTGTGACAACATTAAATTCATTCTTCTTTTTATTTTTTTCAAATTTATTTGGACAACCTGCAGCAGTTGGATCAATTATGGGATTAATATTTTTCATTTTGAATGCAGCATTTTCATTGGTTTTATTAATTTTAATTATTGTTTATGTTTTAATTGCAATTTTCAGTAAGAATCCAGATGCAAGATTTTCACCTGCTAAAGATGATAGAACTTCATTCCAAAAGAGAGGAACTAATCAACAACAAGATTCTATTCCAGAAGGTGCACAAGAATTATTTGAATTAGGTTTAGTGGCTAAAGATCATCAAGATAACTGGGCTGGTGAAATGTATAAATTAAAAGATATGGTTGATTCATCAACAGATACAAATAATCAATTAGATATTCAAGATCAAGATCAACCACTAAAATTAAATCCAGAAGAACAATCATTTGGTGCTAAATTAATGCATAAATTAACAGGTGGTAAATCATTATTACGTAGAAATAAATCAAGTGCAACTACAACTACAAATAAAGCATTAGAAATTGATGATTCAAATATATCAAATGAAAAAAATCAACAGATTAACAGTGGTAGATCATCATCTCTTTCATATGAAGATAAAGGACATGGATCGGCAGGACACGATACTTTAACTTCAATGGCTAAATTAAGTGTGCCAAATCATCAAAGATCAGAATCAAATACTCCAATAATTGGCAATGCAAATATAAATCATGATGATAGTCAATTTAAGCAAGAAAATAGTTTATATGGAGATAGTTTATATCATAATGAAGCTATAGAACCTGCTGAAATTTACGGTAATGTATCAGGAGTTTCTGCTAATAATTCTGATTTTATCTTCCATTCTGAAGAAAATTCAGATAGTGACGACAATAAAACAGACAAGTACACTTATTTATAAGTCTTGCACTTTGCATTTTTTTTTACTTCTTTCCTCCGTTTCCCCCTATGTATATTAATCGATTATGCGATATTTTTAAAATTTACTGTAAAATTATAAGCAAAAAAAAAGAATGATTAGTTTATTTTTATTTAGCGTGAGATCCTAAAAGTAAGTAAATTAATACCACTTTAAGGATATAGAAATATATATATATACACACTTGAAGAACTTAGATCAATAAAGTTTCAATTTTATCCTTGATAGCATAAATTTGATTCTTAATAGCAGAAGCATCGTTAGTAGTAACAGAAGCGGCAATGACTGGTCTTGAAACACCACAAGCTCTACCTAAAGCAGTCTTTGATGGAACGAAAACGTATGGAACATTCTTATCTTCACATAATAATGGCAAGTGTAATAAAATTTCAATTGGTTCAGTATCGGCGGCCAAGATGATGAATTCAGAGATACCTCTGTTTAAAGTCTTGGTGGTTTCATTAGCACCTTTCTTTAATTGTCTTAAATTTTGAGATTGTTGAACAACATCTAAAATTTGTTGAGATAATGAAGAATCAGCTAATGGGAAAGCTTTTGGGTTTGGAGTAGCAGACATTTTTTGTTTTTGGTGAATTATAAAAGGTTCCTTGCAAATAAGTGGTTAGTTTAGTTAAAAAGCTCGCCCTTGATGATATAGAATGAATAAAGAATAGAAAAGAAAAAGAAGTAATAAATCACATATATATATAAAGATGATATTAAAAAGAAAAACGAAAATTTTTTTTATTTAAAACGAAAAAAAAAAATTTTTAAGAAAAAAAAGAAAAAAATTCCCAAAACGGCAATTGACACATAAACTAAAAACGACAGCGTCGATCGTCCATGCTAACGTAATATATTATATAATCAATCGTCGATTCTCAAAAAAATTTGGTTATGAAGCGATGAGTTCACCAAAAAATTTTGACAAAAAAATTTTTGGAGAGAAAAAAAAGCAGCAGAAGCAGCAGCACAAACAAACAAACAAACAATCAAACAGGAGAAACAATTTGTCTGTCTTTTAATCAATTAATTTATCTAAATCTATTTATTCAATATTTTTTTTACTTTTTTAATCTTAAACTTTTCTTATTTCGATTCAATTGAGTAATTGTTTAACTTTAACTTATTGCTTATTTATAATTTACAATGTCTGATCTTTGGTATGTTTTCTTTTATCAGAGGCAATCTTAATCTCTCAATTACTAACAATTTAACATTTTTTAGTCCTGTCTATGCACCATTCTTTGGTTCAATTGGTTGTGCTGCAGCCATTATTTTCACATGTTTTGGTGCTTCATATGGTACTGCTAAGTCTGGTGTTGGTATCTGTGCCACCTGTGTTTTAAGACCAGATTTATTAATTAAGAATACCGTTCCAGTTATTATGGCTGGTATTATTGCCATTTATGGTTTAGTTGTTTCAGTTTTAATTTCATCTTCATTAAAACAACAACAAGCTTTATACACCGGTTTTATCCAATTAGGTGCTGGTTTATCAGTTGGTTTATCAGGTTTAGCAGCTGGTTTCGCTATTGGTATTGTTGGTGATGCAGGTGTTAGAGGTACCGCTCAACAACCAAGATTATTCGTTGGTATGATTTTAATCTTGATTTTCGCTGAAGTTTTAGGTTTATACGGTTTAATTGTTGCTTTATTATTAAACTCTAGAGCTAACCAAGATGTCACTTGTTAAATAATTACATTCCTCCTTACTCAAAATCAAGCATTTTTTTTTGATTTCATTCATCTAAAGCAAGTATTCTTTTGGAAGAGAAATCAATTGGAGCATATATTCATTACGTCAATTGCATCTTTTTTTGTCTTCTTTAATTAATAGTTAACTTTATCTTGTCAATGTCAATCTCTCCTCTTTTTTTGTTACTCCTTTGTTATCATATAAGTAAGTCTACTCTATCATTGTTTTGTCTGCCCCTTTTGATATTCGTTGAGACTTTCCCACAAACATCTGTGTGCTTCTCTTTTTCTTGCTGTGTTTGTTTGTTTTTTTGTTTTGTTTTGTTTTGTTTTCTTATCTCCATCTTTTTTTTTTCTACATTACTCTTACACTCTCCTATGTATAGATTTTATTATTATTACCATATATAAATTATTTTTTCTTTTGTTTAAAAAGAGTATCAAAATATCTCTCTCTCTGTCTCACACAATTATATATCGGATAATTCATTAGGTATTTCATTCCAATTCAATTTGAGTTTTAAATTTTCCTTATCTATCAATACACTAGTATTTACCATTCCAGTAGTACTGTCTATCAAATTATCATTGTTTAGAATGAAACATTGTTGGTCTTGATCTTCATCATCTACCATTTCAATTGATAATGTCTTTTCTCTTTTGATAAGATTCAGCAGGTTATCGTACACCGAGGGTAAATTATCAGGATCATAGTCTTTAATAAATCTTATCCTCCATAGCACCGACCAATGTATTGATATTGAATGTGGTAAATTTCTAGATTTACCAAGGTTTGGATAGTACCTTCTTTCCCAGTGTCTGTACTGATCTTCGACAAAGTATCCAATTGGTAAGATTTCAACCAACCACCAACCTAGAGTTTCAAAAATTGTATCGTTGCCTCTATAGTCAAATCTTTTAATTGGTTCATCGGGGAGACTGGTGTTACTAGTTCTTGTTTGTGGTTGATCTTTACATATCGATAAACTGTCGTGATGATATGATAGTAAACTATTTAAATCGGTGAATTTATCGTTAAATTCACGTACCGAGTTAATCTTAAACTCAACTCCGAATTTAATAGACGACCTTAAGATCCATTTCAACGGGATATTAGATAGTAAATCGCCATTTGAATCAATGGGCCAGCCTCCACCAACATCACAGTGGTCTCCTGTAAACCATAACTCTAACAAGTCCGGTGATGATTTGCCCCCTAAATTTAACAGTGGTTCATCTTCTTCATTGAAGGATCCCGGGTCACAATAAGGTACAAATAAATTCTGCTTATACTTACCTCTTCTCTCATCAATGCTAACAGCATGCCTGATATGTTCAACGTGGTAACTTATTGAAGTTAATGGGAAAAGTCTATCCCTAAATATCCCACATGAATTAACAGAATCCCACAGTCCCATGAACTTAATCTTCACCGATTCTTGGCAGAATGTTTGTTTGAAATCATTTGCTATACATGTACAAAGTTCACTATCTCCAGGTTGTCCATTGTACTCCCAATTTTCATAAATCTCCCATGCTGTACTTACCATAACTTCTAACCCTTTGTTTAAAAGTCCAATTTTTTCAATCATACCAGCCAATATACGAGCAATGAATGATCCACGACTGAACCCAAATAGATAGATTCTATCTCCTGCATTGTAGTACTTCATAAGATAAGTATACGCTTGAATGACGTGGTAATCTAAAGAAAATGAAAATAGTGAATCCAAACTACACTCTAAATCATTCTGTATCGATTTGAAAATATCACCACTTCTCAAATTGGTGAATCCGGTTCGTATATCATTACCAATACCAGCTTTATCAAAAGGTTAGTAAATGCACGTCAGTGTGTGTTTTAAAGTTTAAACTTACTTACGTTGATAGTAACACATTTGCTTTTTAGAGTCTTTATCTAACATCTTGTACAGTTTCAAAATATTTGAAGGATTTTCCTTGTTAAAGTTGTTGTTTGTACCGTCAAAACAAAGTACTAGATTTTTGCACTCCTGTTGCATACTTGTCTATTACGGTATAATATGGATCAATAGTCTTTATTCACTTTTAATATAAAAGAAATTACTTGTCGTCTTATAACAAAAAAAAACAAAAAAATAAAAAAAAAAAACAATCGTTAGCGCTGATGAGTAGAAATATCCCTTATTCGTCAAGATTTATATTTGTATAGTGATCCTGTACATTTGACCTTTTGATAAACTTTGATATGAATTGATCTTTGAATTCACCTATTCTTGATAAGAATTGCCAAATTTTTTCAAAAATCAATTCTTCAGACTCTTTAATGAATAAATCTCCATGTTTTAAATAGTGTAAGTATAGTTCAAATTTAATTAAATCTTTACGGGTCAGTATACCTGCCAATCTACCTTTATCTTCCACTATTATGAATCTAGGACCTAATTTTAGGAAAATTTCCAAGATTGAGTATAGTGAAACATTGATATTCACTTTGAAAAATTGTAAATTGACATATTTTTCAAAAATTGGAGTCTCTTCTTCGTCATCGGCATCATCACCTTGATCTTCGATATCTATTGAACTACGTTCAAACATTAAAGAGTTTACCTTCTTCTTTGATATGAATCTAATTTTTTTTTCAAGTTCATATTGTAACTCATTTGGAATGACTTCTTTTTTATACTCTTCTAATCCAATAATTAAATCTTGTCTATTGATATATCCAAGTACAATATTATCATTGTTTGTAATGATAGGCAATGCATGGAATGAAGTATCAGCCAAGACGATTTCTAAATCACGGTACACCAAACCAGACACTGGTAATGCAACAACTTGATCAGTCATTGCGTCTTCCAATTTAGACATTTCAAAATTGTGTTCCTCTTTAGAGTCAATAAATGGTAATCCATTAAATTTAATCATTTGATCGGCAATACCACCAAATCCATTCCCCCAATGATCATTAATTATCTTGGTAACACCTACCACTATCATAGTTGGAATTATATATTTGACAGCACCTGTTAATTCAAACATAACAATAACAACTGTCAAAGTCAAATGGGTAATTCCACTCAATGTAGCAGCAGCACCTAAGAATGCATATGTTCCTGAAATGATACATGTTTCTTTATTGACATCACATGGATTGAAAGATTCAACTATTAGACCAATTGCTCTACCAAATGTAGCACCTGCTGCCATTGATGGAACGAAAATACCACATGGAACTTTACAACCGTACGATATCACAACCAAGAACATTCTTAGTATGGTAGCATATATTAAACTTGTAAAAAATTTAACTTTAGAAGAAGATTGGGAACACAAGTTGTGACTAAAATCTGATCCACATTCGTGAAATAAAATTTCCATTCCTTCAGTCATATCCAATCTTATAAATTCATTAAAATATCCAATGATTGATGTAAATAAACAAAGTGTTATAACTTCTCTTATTGCATAATTAGATAAATATTTTTGTCTAAATGCAACAACTTTAATATTAAATTTTGAAACTAATATACCATAAATACCACCAAATATACCAAGTAGTATAAAGAACGGAATTTCAAAATATCTCCAATTAGAATCATATCTAACTTCAAACATAACAATTTGACCAGTTCTGAAAGGATTCATGGTAGATAAAGTACCAACTGCCACCAATGCACAGTAGTAACTTTTCCAAATTGTAGAAAGTTTAAAATTAGATGTAATTTCTTCAATTGAAAACAAGACACCACCAATAGGTGAAGCGAATGCAACGGCAACACCAGCTGCTGAAGCTGCAGTTAAAAATTGAGATAAATTTGAATAAGATTTACCAAATTTTTTGAAAAGTTTTGGAATAACATTACCAACACAGGCAGCATAATGAACACTTGGACCTTCTTTACCAACACTTAAACCAGAAGCAATTGTTAAAGGCAATGCAATACTTTTAATTATTAATGTCCACCAACCTAAAAACCCATCCATAATAAAACCTGAAACTATACATTTAACCTCTGAAATACCAGATCCTGCAGCAGTTGGTGCATAATACTTACAAAGTAATGCAGCAATTGATCCAAATAAAACTGATAATATTATAAACATGATATAGTTCCAAATAGAACCAAGAATTGATGACGAATTTGATGACCATGATTGCCAATTGGTACATAATTCTTCATCTTGTTCCCAGCAACAAAAATCTCTATTGAGATACCAATTACTTTTACAGTGACCCATTTTCAAATCACCTAAAAATTCAGTTATTATGTTCAAACATGCAGCTATAAGACCAATTGATATTCCAATCAATGTTAATACAAGCCAACTTTGGAAAGATGTCACAATACGTAATTTAAAAGTATTAAATGTTGACCTATGGGGTATTGAAACAGGTTGTTTCGATAATTGTTCGTTATTGTCTGTGTTGACTTCATGTTCATCTAATTCTTTACTTAATGATGTATACTTTGAATTATACTCATAGGTTGTATTAAAATGCTCAACATTTTCTTTCAATGATTCACTAATCCAATCAACGGTATGGAAATCTTTAAATCTTTTAATAAGTTTATTAGACTTGGAAGATGACTCTAAAGACTCTTGCCATGATAGTGCAGACGATGAAGACATTGGTATACTTGAATCAATTGCCATTTGTCAATAAACATACAACTACTCTATTGAACTCTACAACAACCGTCAATATAAACAAATCTTTACAATTAAACCTTTTGTTTTGTTCTCTTTTGTTTTTTTTGTTTTTTTCCTTTTTAGGCGCATGCGCTTACGTTTTTTTTTTTTTTAGTTCATTTTTTTATGTCATTTTTCAGTTGTTTTTCTACAAGTTATTTTACTTTTATTTAATAAATAAAGTAATCGTTTTTAATATAATATATAATAATCTTTCTTTTTTCTATTTTTTTATATTATTCTTTATACAACAAAATATATGAATGGAGAGAGTAACGTATGATGTGAGAATTTAGTGGATAAAAGGATGAGGGATTTGGGGGAGGATTGAGTATCGTAAAAACAGGTGTTTAATTTTAACCAACAACTAAGGTATCAGCGTCAGAGAATTCGTATTCTGGAACTTCCAAGTTTAATGGAGCTGGACCTCTTCTAATTCTACCAGAGATATCATAGTGAGAACCGTGACATGGACAGAACCATCCACCGAAATCACCAGCTTCACCAATTGGGACACAACCTAAATGGGTACAGATACCTAACATGATTAACCATTCAGGAGTCTTAACTCTGTCTGCATCATTTTGTGGATCTCTTAAAGTTGAGATATCAACTTGGTTAGCTTCTTCAATTTCAGCAGCAGTTCTGTGTCTGATGAAAACTGGTTTACCTTGCCATTTAACAATAACATTCTTACCTTCTGGAATGGCACTTAACTTAACTTCAACTTTAGCCATGGCTAACACATCAGCAGATGCTGACATGGTTGATAAGAAAGCTTCAACTGTTGATTTAGCACCAACGGCAGATAATAAACCATATGAACCAACCATGAAATAGGTGTAAGATCTAGCCTTATCATTTGAACCTTTAGATTTGTTTAAGTAGTGTGAAAAGTCTGGAGAATCATATGTGGATTTTAATGCAGCTGGAGTAGTTGATAATAGTCTAGCTTGAGAGGCTATAAATAATAAAGACAAACAAAAAATTGTTTGAATTGAAAAATGTTAGTATAAATGAATTGAACAAAAAGGCAAAATGGTTTTAATTGGAAAGGTTTCAAATTAGACTGTAAATAAAATAATTGTATAAAAACTGTCAAATTTAAATTTACCTCGCTCTCATTGGTCAAATTGTCCAACTTTCGCAAGGATATAAAAAAAAAAAAAAATTTAAAACAAACAAATGATAAACTGTACCCAATTGACAACAAACAGTATGAAGATGTATATATTATGATAGTGTACTCATACCCCCATTGAATGTGAATGTAAATGCATGTACTACCGTACTACTAGTACTGATACTACAACTAGTACTGATAGTGCTGATGGTACTGATAGTACTGGTAGTACTGATAGTACAGTGTACTAAAGTGTAATACAGTACAATGTACTGAAAGTACTTTCTGTACTGAATATATTTACTGTACTGTACTGTACTGTCTATACAATTGATTAAACCCATATTGAATAACAAATAGTCCAATTGGAAACCCATTCAAATAACACACTTGAATATACATTACATACCTAAACCTCTAACGTTTCTTGAAGCAAATCTTGATAACATTGTTGATATGATATTAGATAGTTGAAATAAAGTCTATGTATATATCTATCAAAACCAAATCTATGAATCTTTAAATAAAGAAAATTAAAATTTTTAAAAAAAGCATTTGTTTTAATACAAAACAAAACAAAAAATCCTCTCCCTTTCCCTTTCCTCACCAAAAAAAAGAACGAAAAGTTCAATTTGTTCGTCAAAAAAACCGCAGAGTGAGAGATCTCTTCCCATAGAGAGGACGAAATTTAAAACTTCCCCCAATCACTCAAATCACCCAATGGCTGTACGCATTCCTCCCTCCCCCGTCCCCCCTATACTCCCTGCCTGCTACTACTCCCTGCCTACTCCCTCCCTGCCTACTCCCTCCCCCTACTACTACTTCCCCGTGCTCTCCCACGAGCCGTTGCTTAACAAAAAATTTGAAAATTTTTTTAAAAAAACAATTAATTGATTATGTAATATTTTTAATAAAATTTTAAAAAAAAAATGTCGTGTAATGCAACGCTCAATTATAATTACTCGTCTCTCATTGGATAATTTTTAATTTACGCACACAAACAAAATTTAATTTTTTTTTTGTTTTTTTTTCTTTAGTTGTTGATTATGTAATGTGGTGTATGGATGTTGTGTATATTTAATTTATCATTTGATTTGGGTAATTTATTCTCTTTCAAGAAATTGCCCGTGTAGCGTAATGGTTAACGCGTTTGACTTCTAATCAAAAGATTCTGGGTTCGACTCCCAGCATGGGTGGGCAATTAACCTTCTTATATTTTTTTATAATTTTTTTGTCTTTGATACAACAATTTCTTTGTTATACCCCTTTTCTTAAATTTTATTAATTAAAAGTTAAACTTAGTATAGTCTATACAATACATTAAGCATATTCTTTAATCTGAGTTTTTTCTTCTTTTTCCTGCTGTAAGTGAACTGTGAGATAGTATTTATTTAAAAAATTTTAAGTTAGTCTTTTTTTAAGTTAGTCTTTTTTTAAGTTAGTCTTTTTTAAATTATTACAGTTTTTAAAATTGATTATTTTATATTTAAGTCTAATATACTAGAAATTTATTCAATTCAGTGTTTCTTAACAACACCGGCAGAATTAGCATTTGCTAAAATATACTTCTTATAGCCAAAGATATCACCAGGGAAACGTTTAACGGTACCATCTTCACTAACCCAAATTTCATTACAAACGGTATTAATCATAGAAACATCGTGCGAAACCATTAAAACACCACCTTTGAAATTACCTAATGCATCATTTAAAGCATCTAAACCTGAGGTATCTAAATGATTTGAAGGTTCATCCAAGATTAAAATATGTGGATTATTTAAACATAGTGATGCAAATGCAACTCTGGATTTTTGACCACCTGATAATAATTGCATTTTTTGTAATGCTAGTGAACCAGTTATACCAAAAGAACCCAAGTGACGTCTATATTCTTCATCTGATTTACCTGGATATTTCTTACTCATCCATCCAACTGCATTATCATTTAAATCCATACCATCAACATGATGTTGTGCAAAATAACCAATTCTTAATCTAGAATTTTTAGAAACTGAACCATCTAATGGAATATTATTACCCATTAAAATTTTTAATAGTGTAGTTTTACCACAACCATTTGCACCAACTAATGCAATTCTAGAATTTAATTGTATATCCATATCAACATCGTTTAATAATAAATTTGATGATTCATAACCGAATGAAACACCTAATAATTGTAAAATTGGTGGTGATAAATTTTCAGGATCTGGGAATTTAAATGTAATTTGTTTATCCTCTGATGGAGGTTCTAAAATTGGTAATTTTTCTAATTTTTTAATTCTAGATTGTGCTTCTGATGATTTTGCTGCATTATATCTAAATTTATCAATAAATTGTTGTAAATGTTCTCTATATGCAACTTGATTTTCATATTCTCTCTTTTGATTCTTTAATCTTTCTTCTCTTGTATTATAGAAAGAGTCGAAATTAGAACCTCTGTAATAATCTAATCTTTCAGAATGTTGATGAATAATATCTGTGGCAACTTCATTTAAGAATGCACGATCGTGCGACACAACTAATAATGTAGATGGATAAGTTTGTAAATAATCAGCCAGATATGTACTTGATGGAACATCCAAGTTATTTGTAGGTTCATCCAATAGTAATAAATCTGGTTTACAGAATAATGCTCTTGCTAATGATAATCTCATTCTCCAACCACCAGAGAATGTATTTGTTGGTCTATGTTGTGCTTCTTCACTGAAACCTAAACCATACAAGATAGATGCAGCTCTACCTTCAGCTTTATCACTCTCCATTTCTGATAATTTTTCATGAACTTCTTCCAAACTTTGAACTAAATCATTTTGTTCATTTTCTAATTTTTTAACTTCTAATGAACCTTCTTCAAATTCTTTCTTTAATTCATCAATATCATTAATTCTTTCATTGATCTTGGCATCATCACTTAATAATTGTTTTCTCCAAACATCTGCATCTAAAACAGATTGTAATGCTAATGTATCATCACCAACAAGTTCTTGTTCAACGTGTAAAATTGTAATATGTTTTGGAATATTTAATTCTCTTCTTGATAACGCTCTTAATAATGTAGATTTACCAATACCATTTTGACCAACAATACCATATCTTCTACCATATGCTAATGTTAATTGGGCATCTGATAAGATTCTCTTACCATTTCCAACATATAAATCAAATGTATCGATATGTATATCCTTAGATTTACCTGCACCTGCACCAAAATCAATTGGATTAACTTTCAAGAAGAATGAATCATAATCTTCTTGTTTACTATCATTAATTAATTTAGAAGCTTCATATTCAACAAATTTATTAGCTCTCTTTGCAACCTTCTTTGCAATCTTTGCTTCAGCTTTTTGTAATTTCTTTTTATCAACTCTTGTCTCCACTTGTCTACCCGTATGCTCAATATCTGTAGTGGATTGTAATAAAGCTAATGAAGAATCTAAATCTCTTTGTTGATTGTTTATGAGATCAATATCAAGTAATCTCTTTGAAGTATCACCAGTAATTGATAACTTGGCCATATTATCGTTTAATTTCTTAGTTAAAATTTCTTGCACTTTACCTGTTAAAGTCTTCACTTTGGTTTCATCACCACCCGCACTGACTAACAATTGCTCTAAAAATGAAATTTCTTTGGAAATATCCAACTGTTGTGCTAACACCGAATCTTCAGTGGCATTTGAAATATGATTGACATATCCAACAGCATAATCTGCAACAACTGGATCAATTGATGGCGCAGCTTGACGAACTTGTAAACCTGACAAAGACATTATATATGGATATCTAGTTCTGCTTTGATGTTTTATTGCTAATTCAAATCAATCTCCTTTCAAACTCCCCTTTTTAAACAAAACAAAATTATTTCTTTATAAATTTCAATTTGAAAGCTTCTTCCCTTTTCCCTTTTCCCTTTTGCAATTTTTTTTTTAAATTTTTTCGTTCACCAAAAAAAAAAAAAAAAAAAAACACAAAACAAAATACATCACTACACCATTTGACTACCAACGTACTTTACGAATAACTTTACGAATAACTTTACCGTAAAGAGGAATAGATTTATTTAATATAGGGGAAGGAGAATCGACTGGTTATATATATATATATATATATACATTTAATTTATATAATTTTTATTTATTTTAGGACTAATTGAGCCTTTCTCTTACCAGTCATTTCATCTAATTGTGATTTGACAAAGACATCAACTTTATCAAAAATGGAAACTTCTCTAGTTTTACCAGTGTGGTCTTTGAAAGATAATTTATATAAATCTTCACTAAATTCAGCAGAGTTGACATCTCCAAGGTTTTCTAATTTGATTAAACTTTCAACACCAAATTTAGGCACCAATATAACTATACCATTAGAGAAAACTTTAATGACGTAACCTTCTTGAGAACTTTCATTATTTTTCATAACTTGACCAACATAGTATTCAATACTTGCTCTACCGGCAAATTGGGCATTTCTATGACGTTTATTGATATTTTTAACAACCAAATCCATCTTGGCCTTATCTCTATGAATTGAGTGTAAAGGTTCATAACCTATAGCTGCTGCTAATTGTCTATGTGCAACAACATCACAATATCTACGAATTGGAGATGTAAAATGTGTATAAATTTCAGTTGCTAAACCATAATGTCTAAAATCTTCATATCCAAAATTACCAGATGCAAAATATTCAGCTGCCATCATACATCTTGTAGCCATAATTCTTAGTAATGTATTGAAATATGGATCTTTTTCATCGACACATCTATCTAAAGAATCTGCCAATGCTTTAGAACTTTCTAATGAAATATTCATACCTTTTTTAACTCTCAAGATATCATTTAAAACTTCAAAATTAGTAGCAGGTGGAGCTGAATGACGACGTAACATTGCAACTTGTGGGAATGATTCATATATTTTTTTAGCAACTGAAATATTACCTAACAACATAAATTCTTCAACTAAAGAATTTGTATCTAATAATTTTTTAATTTCAACTTCACCAGGATCTGAAGTTTCACTATCCATATGAACTTTAACTTCTGGTGATGCTAAATTTAATGCACCTGAATCCATTCTCTTTTGTTTTAATTTTTTAGAAAGTTTTAATAAATGTCTCATACCTTGAGTTAATGGATCTTGTTTAGTTTGATCATCAATTCTAATTTGTGCTTGTTCATATGCAAATGCTTCTCTTGATTTAATAATTGATTTGAAAAATTCAACTTTAATAATATTGGCATCTTCATCTAATTCCCAAATTGTAGAAAATGCAAATCTATCAACGTATGGTTTTAATGAACATAAATCTGTACCTAATAACATTGGTAACATATCAATTCTTTTATCAACAAGATAAACTGATGTTGCTCTAGATGCACCTTCTTGATCTAAAGGTGTATTAGGTTTAACAAAATGGGTAACATCGGCAATATGAACACCAACTTCATAATTACCATTTGGTAATTTAACTGCATGTAAAGCATCATCAATATCAACACATCCTGGTGGATCAATTGAACAAATTAATTTATCTCTTAAATCTCTTCTCTTTGCCAATTGTTCATCTCCATTATTTAAATCTTCAGGAACTTTCCAATCATGTCCTTCTTTTGGTAAACAATCTAAAACATTTTTAGAAAATGGTCTATATTCAACATCGTGTTCTAATAATAATGCTTCTTGTTCAGCATCTTTATCTTCAATTTCACCAAGTGTTCTAACAAAATGTCCATCTGGATATTTTGAATTAGCTGACCATGAATCAACTGCAATAACAATTCTTTTACCAATTAATTCTTTTGCCCTTCTTGTTCTAATTCTAATCTTTGGTAATGATTTATCCATTAAAATAACAAAACAACTCTTGGCAGAATTACCACCAACTTGATCTTTATTAACTGAATTTGGTGAAAGTTGACCAACGTATAATCTCCAACTTCTTTTGGTAATTCCAACAACCCTTGCAGTTGGAACAATTTTTTTATCTTCTTCTGTAATACCATGGGCTTGTAATGCTTGTTGAGCTAATAATCTTCTCTCTTGATCACTTATAACTAATCCACTTTCATCATTATCATCACCAATTTCATTCTTATTAATTGTTTCTTCATCAATAATTTCAGTTGATGGTTTTTTCCATTTATCCTTTGGTAATAATTCAATAACAACAGAATCTCCATTAAATGATCTATTTAAATTTTCTCTACCTAAGATTAATAATGGTTTTGGTAAAGATGAAACTGAAACTGAACCTTCTAAGAAATTATAAGATGAAACATTAATATTACCTTGATATAAAGTACCATTTTTCAAACCACCCATTAATCTTGCTGAACTATAATATTCAGGATATTTAATTTCAATTGATTTACTTGATGAAAAATTATCAGATGATGGTAACATATCTTCCAATTCAGATGCATTTGGTAATAATGAAACATATTCATGTAAAGTTAAAGTTATTATATTATCATTTTTAGCCTTTTCAATATTTGCCTTATCAGATGTTAACAAGACAACTTTAATATTATAAATTTTTAAATGATTGGTATAAAATTTAGCACATTGTCTTATTAATCTATCATTATAATCATTAATTGTTTCTCCCTTTTCTCTCGGTAGATATGACGATGTCTTAAATTCATTATGGAAAACTGTAAATCTTTTTTCTTCACTTTTACATAGTGATCTTAATCTTAAATAAATTGGATAACTCTTATTACGAACTTCTTCTAAAACAGTTTGTGGAATAATAATATCATAAAATGCAAAATCACGTTCCAACATATCAATTGCATTTAAAACAACATTTGTATCTAATAAAAGGTAATGTTTACCTATATCTTGTTTCTTTAAATCTAATGGCGAATCGGATAAAACAGGCTTTAAACTTTCTCCTTCTGCATTTGGTGTATAATAATCTATACATGATTGACAAGCAGCTGAAGAGCATGGAATATCATCCCTTAAATAATGTTCTCTAACAATCTTTAAAGCCCCACCATTTCTAGATCTAACAAAAACTTTCTGTGTAACAGCTAATCCTGTAGATAGCCTCTTTCTCTTTAAAACAGATGAAGACATTGAATATATCTTTAATGTATTATCAGTCTATTTATCAGTCTATCCCTTTCTGTTAGTCTTTCTTTTCTTTTCTTTTGTCTTTTCTTTTGTCTTTTCTTTATAAAATTTGCCTTTTTCAAAAAATTTTTTTTTCTTAAAAATTTTAATACAAAGAAACCCGTAAATTGAAATTGACAGACACAGAGATATATCTGATTATGTAATGATAAATTGATAAACGCTAAAGGAATAGATCATTTATTAATTATATGGGGGAAGGAGAAGGAGAAGAAGAAGGGGAAGGGGAATGAGAAGGATAAGGGGAAAGGGAATGAGAAGGGGGATGAGAAGGGGAATGGGAATGAGAAGGATAAGGGGAAGGGGAAGGGGAAGGAAAAGGAGAAGGGGAAGAGAAAGTTATTGGGGTAATGATTAAGTTTATTGTACAAGTACAGACACGTACGTACATGCGGAAAAGAAGCATAGACACTACTATGCTACATGAAGTGGAAAACAAAGACAGAAAAAGAAAATGCAAAAACAAAGACAGAAATGAAAAACATGCGGACATGGGGTACAAAGCGAAAAATATGACAAGGGGAAGGAAGAGAAATCAAAAGAAAGAAGGGGGGATAAAAACAAATAAGGAGAAAAAATGCACCATTAATAACATATAGAGATATAACAAAAAAAAGACAAAGAAAGGAAAAAAAATAGTTAAAGTATAAGAAATTATAGCAAAACGGCCACTGTTTGACAAAGACAGAGACGGAGAGGAGGAGGAGGAGGAGGAGGAGGAGAAGGAGGAGAAGGAGGGGGGATATTGTCAAACAATCAAAAGAAAAAAAGAGAGACAAGAGACAAGTATATACATATTTATATATAAAAGAATCAACAATGAACGATTCAAATAAATTTCTTAACTTTTCAAGAAGAAACAATTTATTCTTCAATTATTTTATCATTAGAATCTGTTGATTCAGATGGTTGATCTTGTGAAGAAGAACTTGGACCAGATGGAGTCTTTTTAATATCGAGATCTCCACCAACTCTAGAATTTTCTCTTTGTTGTTTCATTCTTTCATTTTCAATTTTATTATTAATTAAAGTAACAGCTTGTTGAATACCAAAATTTGAACCTGTCAAAGTCAATTTTCTTTCAGTTGCACCAGGAACTTGATCATTAATCTTAACAAATGTACCAGTTGCTGCTCTAACATCTTTTAAATTTTTACCACCTCTTCCAATGACTAAACCAATATGATTTTCAGGAACATAAAATTCAAAACTTTCTTGTGGTCCACTATTTGAATTTGAAATTGGTCCATTTGAATTCATTTGACCTGAATATTGTTGATACATAAATGGATTTCCAAACATTCCTGGAGGTCCTTGTTGTTTACCAGGTCCTGAAGGAGGACCACCGTGACCATAGACTTGCATCATTTGAGGTGGCATACCCATCACTGGTGGGAACATACCAGGTTGTTGTGAGAAACGACTATTGCTATGGCTATTGCCGTTATTATTATTATTATTTCCTGTACTATTATTTGCTGTATTATTATTATTATTATTATTATTATTTCCTGAATTTCCTGTATTACTTCCTGAATTTCCTGCACTACCATTTGAACTATTATTACCTGAATTGTTATGATGATTTCCCAATGGTAAAGGAAGTCCTATTGGACCTGAAGGATTAACAGGAGTACTTAATTGATTATAATTGGCAGGATTATAAAAAACTGCCTTTGCCAAATGAGCCTTGTGTTCAAGAATTGTTGATGCAACATAGTATGTTGCAATATGAATTGCATCTGCAACACCATTAATATTTAATATTCTATCAGTAGAAGCTGGTAAAATTTGATCATTTGCTTTTAAAGCTGCTGCTGAATTTTCTTCAATTTCTCTAAATTTAGCACCTCTTTTACCAATAATATATCCCATAATTGTATGTGGGAATAATAACCTTAAATTTAATTGTTTAGATTCAAGTGATGATGATTCTTCTAATGGTTCATCCAGAATAATTCTAGCAATTAAACCAAATGCTTTAGCAACATTTTCTGATGGACCTCTTACACTAATAACTCTTTCTGGAACACCTTTCAAATTATCACTAACATTGACTCTAGCATTGGATAAATCTTTAATCTTGGTAATACTTTCACCACCTTTACCAACAATTGTAGCAGTCTCATTAATTGTACACAACATTCTAAAATGAACATAGGTTGGATCATCATTGTGAACTCTAACAGGACCTGATGATTTCTTTTGACTGCTACTACTAGTAGAATTGGTATTATTACTACTACTACTATTACTACCATTGTCATCATTCATTTGAATATCATCTTCTTCACCTTCTTCTTTATCTTTATCGTCAGTAGTTTCATCTGAATTTGATGCTTCATTATTGTATGAAACTGAAGTCTTTTGCTTATCTTCAGCAATATCCTTTTGTTCAACAAGATCACTATCTAATGCAACTCTCTTTGCAATATTGCTTTCAATATCTTCATTCTTTCTTTTGGACATTTTATTTGTTTTATAAATCTTTTCAATTCAATTACTTCTAAGTATCAACTATAAAGAAATTGATATCAGTATAAAACTAAAATAATTAATAGAAAAAAAAAGAAAAAATCAAACAAATTTGTTGTGTTTTGTCATTATCAGCAGTTTTTCCTTTTTGTCGTTTTTGTCGTTTTGTCTTTTTCGTTTTTTGTCGTTTTTTTTGTGTTTTTTTTTTTGTGTTTTTTTTTGTGTGCGAAATATTTTTTTTTTGCGTGGTGGCCATTGGGAGAAAAATTAAAATTTACACGGGGATTTTCTTATTTTTTTACAAGGGGCGCCCCCGGTGAGATGAGAGGGAGAATGTACGGAGTACGTGAGTAAATACATTCGGCGGTGGGAGGGAGGAATCGAATACGTAATTAATACGGCACGTACGTGGTGTGCGTAAGACGTACGTGTGCACGTGTACGGGCCGGGACGCGCAGACGTGAAGGGAGGTGGGCCAAAATTTGCCAAAATTTGCAATTTTAAAATCAAAATCAATTGAAGTTTATATCATTTTATAAAGGGATTTGTTTTTTTTTCTTTAAAATTTTCTTTACCATGTCATAGTCTGTATACAGTATAAACAAGGGGGATAATATGACCGAAGAAGAGAAGTTAAACAATGGTAGTTCACTTCCAGTTGATGATATAGAGGAAGAAGACGATTATAATGAATCTGAAGATGAGGATTACGATCCAACTAAATCAGCCGCAAAAGGAGGCGAAGAAGGTAATGATGACGATGACGATGACGATTTTATAGCTGGTGCTGAGGATAAGAAAGAATTCAAGAAGTATGAGTCAATAGAATCAGGTGAAGGTGGATTGATCAAGACTAGAAAGCAGAGGCAAGAAGAGGAGAGATTGAATTATAAAAAATTCAAGTTGGAGTCTGATTCAAGTAAGAAGTCTTCGCTGGATATCGATTCCATATGGGCATCAATGAATTCAAAGGCACCTAAAGAGACAGAACCAGTATTAGAGAAGAAGACGGTACCATTATTAGAAGAGTCAAAGGGTACTAGCACTATACAGAAGGAGGAAAAGATAAAGATCAAGAGAACTTTTGAATTTGCAGGTGATACAATAACAGAAGAGAAATGGGTTGATATAAATTCAGAAGAAGCCAAGGCTCATTTCAACTCAACAAAGATATCTGCCGACGATCAACAAGAACAGCAACAACAGCCACAATCACAACAAGAGTTATCCAAGGTTTCTGATATAAAACGTAAGAGACCACCAAAGAGGAAAAGAGCAAGTTTACTTGATGCTGTAATTAACAATTCTTCTAGTGCTAAACTTTCAACCTTGGAAAAGTCAAGGTTAGATTGGGCTACATATGTCGACAAGACAAAGATTAGTGAAGAGTTGAAATTTAAAAATAAAGGTGGTTATTTGGATCAACAGGACTTTTTAAACAGAGTTGATACCAGACAAGATTCCAAGTACAAAGAGGCAAAGTCTAAGGATGCCAAAAAAGATTGATTAATCAATATAGGGTATATATAGATAGATTGTATTATAGTAATTCACTTAATGAACTTGTATATATATATATTATAAAAAAATTCAGTCTATACTATTAACTAATATTACAGTTGTTGTTGTTGTTGTTGTCTTTTTGAGTTTAACCAATTGATGAAATCAAAGTAAAGTCCACTCACAATCTTACTATTTTTAGAGATTGCCCATTTGCTCATACTTTCGAAATAAATGTTTATAACGGATTGAATTGAATCATTACCATATGCTTTAACAATACCTTTAACGATATATATTGAGACTTGGTTACATGCCAATGAGTAAGATTGGAATTTAGCTTTTGATGCAGCTCTTTCATGAACACCAGTTAGAGTTTCAAGTAAAAATTCTTTGTTTTCATCACTGTTTTCAGATATAACAAATGTATTTTTAATGAATTTTTTCAATAATTTATGAGCTTTTTCACCAAGTTGTTTTTCCATTGTTAATTCCATTAAATCCAATAAAGTTAAAATAATGTCAATATTTAAAGCATCTGTAGGTCTCTTTGAATGGAAAACTTCAAGTAAATCTAAAACTCTAGTTTTAAAGAAAATCATCATTTCTCTAGCATCTATAACTTCCTTCTTTCTTTGGTTACCTGATTTAGAATCCATTGAAGAGAGTGCTTCTCTACGTTGTTTGAAAATTTGTGATAGTGTAGAATCAATGGCCATCATTTGCTCATCTGACATTGATTCAACATCAGACTCATAGTCATCATCATCATCATCTTCATCATCGTCATCTTCATCTTCATTATCTGATTCTTCACTTTTTAAAGCTTCTGACTCTGAGGTTGGAATACCAAGAGCTTTGGCAAGTGCTGTATTTGTATCTTTATCTAAAGCGTCTAATTTTTGTTTTATCTTATCATCTTCTTCAGAATCAGAATCTAAAGATTCATCATCATCGTCGTCTTCATCGTGTGAATGATCATCATCTTCATCATGTGAGTGATCATGCCCTTCTTCATCATTATCTTCTTCTTCATCAGCACCGGTGTTAAATAATTTATCTTGACCTTCTTTATTTTCTTTAGTTAATAAAACTTCAAATAATCTACCAAGTTGATCTTTACCAACTTTATTAATTAAGTTTTCCCAAATTGTCATAGAGACTCTTTTCATTAAAGTTGATTTTTGAGTCACATATGATAACATAAGATCAATAAGTGTATCAATTAAAACTGGTTCATCGTGTGACTCAGCTTGGGTTATTGAACTTTCTTCAAATGTTGATTTTAAATCTCCAATAATGGATGCAGATTCTTCATCTCCTGAATATAATTGTAATAAAGTAATTGAAAATAAAACTTCTAAACAGTTTAATAAATTACTATCAATTTTAACAGTATTTTGTTTCAATTCAACAATAGCATTAACAATTTCAATAGATTCAAGTTTTAAATCTTTTAAATCTCCTTCAAATTTATTACGTAGTTCAAATTGACTGGTTGAAATTTCTTCAGCTTCAAAATCTTCGTCCTTTTCCATAACTTTTGTTAAAACGTAGTATGGCCATGAATAATTATCCGATCTTTGAATATTTGAAGCCATAACTTCTGATAAGATTGAATATAGTCTTTCCAATGATAATTCAGCCATTCTATCACCGAATCTTAAATCATCGTTACTTTTCAATAATGCATGAACAGTCAAGTAATTTAAAGCAATTTCATAAATTGAACAATTTTTAATCAATGATTTTTTAGCCCTTAATAGATGTAACAATGAGTCAAGAGTGAAAATTTGATGTTTAATAACATCTTGATCAACATTATTTTCTAAATCAACTAAGAAATTAACAACTTGTAAAATAGTTTCATCGTTATCAATTGATGATAAAATATCAGCAACTGTTTTAGATTTTGTCAATTGATCAAAATTGATTGAAATTTTTAATAAATTTTTCAAAATTGACAATAATTTATCTTGATTATTAGCACAGGTTAAGACTAAATTATTTAATGTTGATTTAGCCAATTTATTTAATAATCTATCACTAGCAGAACTTTGATTGATTAAAGTTCTCATTAAATTTGTTGACATTATAGATTCAAGTTGTAAATTTGTTAAAGATGGGAATTCTAATAATTTATTGAAAACTTCAAATCCTCTATACTTTCTTTCAGGTGATGCAGAAGTTGCAAAAAATTGATCTTCAATACAGGCTTTCCAGAAATCATTCAATGAAATTAACTCTAACTCATTATTAGCTGACTTTTTTTGTTTCTTTGATTTTCTTTCACCATTTAACTTTGATAAATTAATTGTTGAATTTGAAATTAATTCATTTAATAGTGGAGTCCAAACAAAATGTAAAGTTGGAGACCAACTACCTTTCTTTTTCTTATCGTCATCTGGATTACTACTAGCAACTTCAATATCTTTTAAAACTTTAGACAATAGTAGTAAATTACCCTTTGATAAAGGATTACCATGCTTCCAATCGTTTAAATTAGCCTTTATTGATAATTCATATCTAAATTTGGAAGGTATACTTAATTGAATCAATAAACCTTCTGTACTTAATGATAACCCAGCATCTTGAATTTGTTGTAATAATCCAACCACGATTGATTCATACTTGGCATCTACTGTTATCTTGAAATTTAAAAGTGATTTGAAAATTGTAGCAAAACATGTCTCTCTAATCCATGATTTAGTTAAAGATAAATCAATCAATCTTGTTAAAATCTTATTATAACTATCAAATTGATCATTTTGTAAATCTGTTGATATAACAATAGAGTTTAAAAGTGATTGTAAACCAAATAATTCTCCAAATATAACGGCCCTCTCATTCTTACCATTGTTCTTTGGAACTGACTGTTTAAGCTTTTGACTTAGATCTTTTAAAAACTCATCAATTGAATACTGTTTTCTATCAACAATCAAGATGGATAAAATCTCACCCAAACACATGGAAAATCCAATCCTAGCACTGGCTCTTGAAGATGATAGACCTTTAATTAATCTATCTAATGCATACTGCCACTCCTTTGATGAATCAACACTTGATAACTCATTAATCAATGTAGCTGCAGCTGTGATCCTCTCTGATTCAAGATCAGACGCCAATCTATAGTAATGATCCCTAGATATACTCATCTTGCCAATATTCAACCAAACAAACAAACAAAAACAAAAGAGGGAAAGAGGGAAACAACTAAAAAAAGGTTAAATTTTCTTATTTTTATTAAAAACACAAAATTTTTTATTAAAAAATTTTATATACGCCGATCGACGCATTTAAACAAATCGACGTTGCCAAAATTATATGGTTATGTCGCCCTGCACCACCAAAAAAGTTTCCCAAAAAAAAAATTTCTCCAAAAACAAAAAAAAAAGCGAAAAAAAAAAGCGGCAAGAATAATCGTGAATTTTCTCCTTTTTGTCTCTTTTGTAATGTTTTTTTAAAGATTTAAATAAAAAAATTAATTTATTTTTAAATTTCAATACTCTTTTGGAAGATATTAAGATAGAATTTCTTTTCAATTAAACAATAATATATTCAATCAAAAATGTCCACTTGGCAAAAAGCTGGTTTCTCGTATGTATTAGTAGTTTTTTTATTTATTTTCATTTGATCAAAATATACTAACATATCTATAATAGCATTAACAAATACTTCTCAATTGCTGCTAGAACTGTTCAAAAATCCTTAAAGGAAGAACTAAGAGTTGCTGCTGAAAAGAGAGCTTTCACCGAAGTTAAGGTTCAAGTTTTAGAAAACGGTACTGTTACTTCAATTACTGATTTATCATTAGCTTCTAAATCAGCTTAAACAATTTTATGATGACAATTCCTTTTATAACTTTTAGATAAAATGAAGATTATATTTCAATGATTATTTAAATTTGAAAGTTAAAATCAATTTAGATAGATAGAGAGAGGGGAAGAAGAAGAGTACTTACTTGTTCTTCCCCCCCCACTCTCCTACTTTCTTTTCCCTCTCGCATTTATTCAAAGTTACAATACCTTAATATATATACTTATATATATTATTACAGAAAAATAGATTATATTTACTTCGAAATTATAGTAGAATTGGAGTGTATCTCAATTGATAACGTATCATTGATAGATAATCACGTCCCGTTTTTGTTTCAGCCAATTAAATTTCTCCATGTAAACTGTATACCAGCCACACTTAAAAGGTGCGTACACGTAAATTTTATATGGCAGCTTACGTACGTACCGATACATCCTCTGCCCTCTCGGCCGGTTGAATAATGTGTACGCACATGCGAATACGCCACGCATCTCCGTTCACGGGAGGATTTGTCTGTGGCTTGAAAATAAATTAATTTTTTTTTTTTTTTTGTAAATTCCTTCTCCTCTGTCAATTTGAAATTCTGTGTCATTAAAGGTCAACATGGCGTATTCGATCAATCGATCAATCGATCGATGTGAACATTTTTGTTCTTTTTTGTTTGCGTATTTCCTTGTTATTATGTTCCCTTGTTATATATGATATAATTCTTGTCATTTAAAGACCGTTGATACTTTGTTTATCACTAGGAAATATAGGTTTTAGGTAGTTTTTCGGGTTTGTGAGATTTTCCTTTTTTCTTCTTCTCCTCTAGATTCACTTAATTTATTATACGACGGTCGTATAGGTTACCTATAAAAGTCTCTATATATTCATTTTTTTTTCAGATAGACAGACAGAGCCCAATATATATATATATATACTACACGGGAAATACATCTAAATATACATACTTGCATTATGAGTCTCCGTTTACTCACACCTTCATCGCTGATAAGGTCTTCATTATTATATAGATCAAGTGGGGTTTTCAATAGAGGTATAGTAAGATGCAATAAGATATATAATACCCAGTCTCTTTTAAATTTCAATAGAGTTAATAATCAGTCGATAATATCAAATTTCCATATTAGAAGTTTCAGTACATCACCTAGTGTATTTAATAAGACTGTTAAACCAAATAAAAAAGAAGAAGTGGAACAGGTTAGTAGTAAAGTGAAAATCACCTGGAAAGAAAAATGGTTTGGAATAACTGGAGAACAACAGAATCAAGCTGGATTTTCTGAAGTGTTCAGGTTATTAAAATTAGCTAAGAAAGATATTAAATTATTTAGTATTGCCGTTTTACTATTATTTATAAGTGCTGGTATTGTTATGTCGTTGCCTAAAGTGACAGGTGCTATATTAGATGCAACTAAACATTATGATGATCTAGACAGTATTAAATTGTATGGATTCACTTTAAATAATTTCTTATTAATCATGGCTGGATTACTTTGTGTTTCCACGGTTTGTACATTTGGAAGAATTATAATACTAAGGGTGCTTGGTGAAAAATTAGTTGCTAGATTAAGATCTAGTATAATGAAAAAGACACTGAGACAAGATATGGAATTTTATGATACTAATAAAGTTGGTGATTTAATTTCAAGATTATCGAGTGATGCATACGTTGTTTCAAGATCTGTTACACAAAATATGTCTGATGGTATTAAACATGCAATTGTAGGAGGTACATCAATAACAATGATGTTTGTACTATCCACCAAACTATCAGTTATATTACTAATGTTTGGGCCACCACTAGTTTTCGCATCATATATCTATGGTATGAAAATTAGAGCAATATCAAGAGAATTACAACAGGCAACAGGTTCATTAACAAAAGTTGCAGAAGAGCAACTAAACTCAATTAAAACAATTCAATCTTTTACAGCTGAAACTAAAGAATTAAATAGATATGACAATCAAATTAGAGAAGTTTTCAAAATTAGTTATAAAGATGCATTAACAAATGCAACATTTTTCGCTTCCACTGGTGTACTAGGTAATGTTACATTTTTATTAACTTTAGGATTTGGTACACATTTAGTTATGAATGGTTCGATGTCAGTTGGTGATCTTACAGCATATTTAATTTATACGGAATACTGTGGTAGTGCAACATTTGGATTTGCCAATTTCTATACGGATCTTTTCAAAGGTGCAGGTGCAGCTTCAAGATTATTTGAATTATTAGATAGAGAACCAAAGATTGATCAAGTTAAAGGTTACAAGATTGCCAAATCTAGGGGACATATTAAATTTGATAAAGTTTCATTTTACTATCCAACTAGACCAAACAATAAAGTTTTTGATGAAATTTCATTTGAAATTAAACCTGGTTCAAACGTTTGTATTGTTGGACCATCTGGAAGAGGTAAATCTACAATTGCTTCACTGTTACTAAGATTTTACAATCCAACATCTGGTAAGATTTATATCGATGGTGAAGATATCTCAAATTATTCTGTTCATTCATTACGTAGACTAGTTGGTTTTGTTCAACAAGAACCAGTTTTAATGCCAGGTACAATTGCCGATAATATTAAATATGGATTACCAACAAATGAAAAAATTACATCTGATATGATTGAATGGGCCGCTGCCAAAGCAGACTGTGATTTTGTCAAACAATTCCCTGATAAATTTGATACAAATATTGGACCAAGAGGTTCACTATTAAGTGGTGGACAAAAGCAAAAAATTGCCGTTGCAAGATGTTTAATTAAAGATCCACCTGTTTTAATATTGGATGAAGCTACATCTGCCCTAGATTCCAAATCTGAAAATGCAATCAATCTAACACTATCAAATTTACTAAGAGATCATTCAATAACTACAATTTCCATTGCTCACCGTCTATCGACAATCGAAAAATGTGATGAAATTTTAGTACTTGGATACGATGGTAAAATTGCCGAACAAGGTAAATTTAGGGATTTATACGCAGATAAAAATTCAAGGCTATACAAACTGTTAAATGAGGAAAAATTTGACGATGAAACCCCAGCAGAAGAGACTGAACAGTTGAGTGACAAAATTATTGAATTGGAATCTACCGAATCAAACGACATGAAACAACAACAAAAACAGCAAAAAATTGAAGAAAATGAACAACTATCCCGTGAATTATCTGAAGAACATGAATTACTAAGTGATAATTTCTTAAAACACCATGTTATAATACCTGACCATTTCAAACATCAAGAAGATATGATGCTAGAAAAGGCTAAATTGAATGAAAATAACGAAACTAAACAAGAACGTGAACCTGAGAAAGTGATAACTCACTAATCTTTGTTCCTTCCTTCCCTATATAATACATAAAATACTTTAATATATTCCATCATTTTAATGATTTCAAATTTTTGTAATACTTTAATAAAGGGCTGTGTAGTGCTAAAAAAGAAACGACAGCAAAAAAAAAGAAAAAAAGAAACCAAAAAAAAAAAACGCAAAAAAACGCAAAAGACGAAGGCGATGATGGATGGGAATGTTTCGATATTTAAATGTTTTAATTTGTTCTTTTCTTTTACGATATAACTTTCAGAAGAAGAAGAAGAAAGGGGGGTATAAAAGAGTATCATTCGATATTATTTCCCAGTTATTTGAATTTTTATAAAAGAGCGCTTTATCTTTTTGCCATGAATTCAGCTACAATATTACAAAAAGAACTCAAAGAACTTACAAAGTCTCAACCTAGTTTCCGTATTGATTTAGCATCTGATAATATACGTCTTTGGAATATAGGTATATATATATCAAATTCAGAGTCTAAATACCATGGAGCATACTTGAAGTCACAGATGAGATTTCCTGATAATTATCCATTTTCGCCACCTGCGTTTAGATTCACACCGGCTATTTTCCATCCAAATGTTTATAAAGACGGTAGAGTCTGTATATCAATCTTACACGAAGCTGGTGATTTATTCAACGAAGAACCATCGAATGAAAACTGGTCTCCTGCACAATGTGTCGAGTCTGTTTTAGTTTCAATCATATCACTATTAGATGATCCAAATATTAACTCGCCCGCCAATGTTGATGCTTCAAATTTGTTCAGAGATAACAAAGATGGTTACTATGCTAGAGTTTTACAAGATGTTGAAACTTCAAAATTGGAAATTCCTGATGATTTCGAAATACCACAGGATAAGAATCAGTACGATGAAGATACATACGAAGATGACTGGGCTTATGACGATTACGATGATTACGAAGATGAAGATGAAGATGATGACGATCAAAGTTTTGCAGATGAAGAAGAGGCAGAAATGAGTGAAGATTATGGGGAAGTTGATAGTTCTAAATAATTCCCATCATCCCCTCCATCTTTCATCTTTTCATTCTCTATCTCATTTTTTTTTTTGTTGGTTATCTTTTGCATTCAGTGTATCATTCTTTCGGTTTAATTCTTTTTTATTTTATTTTATTTTATCTTTCACTCTATAGATATATATCATTCTCTTTTATTTATTCTATTCAGCAAACTTCAGGACGTTGTATTGTTGTTATAATCCATTTCTATTTAATTATTATATTTGTACGTACGCTGTAATATATAATTCCACGTGGACGGTACGTGGTACCCCTGGGCCGCGGCCTAATCCCCGGCGTGTGGGCGTATGTACGTGTGGCTCAGTCAAAATTTGTGGATGTGCAAAATTTTTTCAAAATTTCGAAGACGAAAAAAAAAACACAAAATTTTTATAAAAAAAAACAAAAGTTCTTTATAAAAGGGGCTACTACTTCTTTTCTATTCTTCATTTGGGATATATAGTTAAGGGTATTTCAATTATGGCTAAGAAGGATAAAAAGTCTAAGGAGGCAAAGAAGGCCCGTACCGCTGCTAAGCATGAAAAAAATAATAAAAAATCTGAAGAAAAGTTGAAAAAGTTTTCTAAAAAAGCAGGAGATGATTTAGAAGATGATGTTGATTTAGATGAATTATTGAAACAGTTAGCCAAACAGCAAGAAGAATTTGAAGAGATTCACGTTGAACCAATCACCAAACCAACAAAGAGACTGAATGGTACATTAATTCCATGTAATAACAATGGTCGTCGTGAATTAGTCTTGTATGGTGGTGAAGTGACTACACCATCTGGTGCAGTTCATTTCTATAACGATTTATGTGTCTATACAGTTGATACAAATTCATGGCGTAGATACATATCTAAGAATTCACCACTGGCGCGTTCTTCACATGCAATGTGTTACCATCCTTCAGGTATCTTTTTAATGCATGGTGGTGAATTTTCATCTCCAAAGCAGTCAACTTTCCATCATTTTTCAGATACTTGGATTTTAGATGCAGGTGATAAAGAGTGGTCTAAAGTTGATTGTAAAGGTCCATCTAGTAGATCTGGTCATCGTATGACATACTGGAAGAATTTCATTATACTATCTGGTGGTTTTAGAGATTTAGGTTCTCATACTACATATTTAAACG
The DNA here is from genome assembly GCA_030567815.1 of Ogataea piceae. Lineage (NCBI taxonomy): Eukaryota > Fungi > Ascomycota > Pichiomycetes > Pichiales > Pichiaceae > Ogataea > Ogataea piceae. Next base: position 87,460 of record JAJLSX010000040.1, on the reverse strand, counting down.
ACATCTGGGTCTTTGATATAACTACATACAAGTGGAAAGAAGTTGTCTTCCCTCCAGGACATACATTACCAGATGCAAGATCTGGTCATTCTTTCATCCCATGTGAAGAAGGTGCCATCTTATATGGTGGTTATTGTAAAGTTAAAGCAGGTAAAGGTTTACAAAAGGGTAAGATTTTAAATGATGGTTGGTTATTACAAATGAAGAGTGATATCAAAGGTATTAGATTTGAAAGAAAGAGAAAGCAAGGTTTCCAACCAAGTCCTAGAGTTGGTTGTTCTTTACAAGTTCATAAAGGTAGAGGTATGTTATTTGGTGGTGTTTATGACTATGAAGAGACTGAAGAAACTTTAGATTCAGAATTTTTCAATACTTTGTTATCTTATAATATAGAAACAAATAGATGGTATAATATGAGTTTAAGATCAACCAAAAAGAAAGTTGCTGTCAAGAAGGAGAAGATTAATAGAGATAAAGAGTTAGAAGATATGTTAAATTCTATCTTGGCAAAGGCAAACTTGAATGACGAGGACGAAGAGGAGGATGATAAAGAGTCAACACCAGTAATTGTTGAATCGGAGGAATCAGACGATGAAGACGATAAAGTTGAATTAGAAGTTAGAAATCAAATGCCACATCCAAGATTCAATGCTTTAACGTGTGTTTTAGATGATACCATGTATATCTATGGTGGTATGTGGGAATCTGGAGATCAGGAATTCAACCTTGATTCATTCTATTCTGTCGATTTATCCAAATTAGATGGTGTTACCGTTTACTGGGAAGACTTGACAGAATTAGAAAACTTGAAAGATGATTCTGATGATGAATTCTCCGATGATGACGATGATGAAGATGACGACGATGACGATGATGAAGGTCCTTCTGATCGTAAATTAGTTGCCGAAGAAGAAGAAGAAGAGGAAGAATTTGAAGAAGAATTAGACCAACCTGAAATTCCAGATGAACATCCATACTTACCTCATCCAAAGACATTTGAAAGTTTGAAATCATTCTACTTAAGAACAGGTGCAGAATTCTTACAATGGGCAATTAGTCAAAACAAAGATGCTAGAGGTAAATTATTGAAAACTAAATCATTTGAATTATGTGAAGAAAGATGGTGGGAAAGAAGAGAAGCTGTTAGAATTGAAGAAGATGCTTTGGAAGAAAGTGGTGTTACTGAAGTTATAGAAAGAGACTTTTCTGCTCAAAATGGTGGTAAAGGCTCCAGTAAGAGAAGATAGACATTTTTTTGATTTATTTACTCTATTTTAAATCTGTATATTTATTTTTTGTCAACGTTTTTTTTTTTTTTTTTCTTTTTTTCTTTTCTTTTCTTTTAATCGTATAAATCTATAGAAATTTAAAGTATCCACTAAGCGAAATGAATACCAACTTGATGGAAAGCATATAAAAGTTGTAAGAAGTCAGTTTGGTCCATCTTGGAAGGTCTTTGATCACCGAATTTAGTCTCTTCCATCACTTTACTAATTTTCTCTTTAACTAGTTCAGTATAATCAGCTTTATTATCAACTAACATTTCACCTCTTTGTTCACTTAAAACTGAAAGGTAAGTCTTGTAATTCACCACTAAAATATCAACAATTTTACTATTTCTGAAAGTTGCATTTAAAGTTTTATTCTTTCTATTGAAACAGAATCTTAATAAACCATCCCATTCATTGTAATCAATATCAGGTCTTGGGAATTTTGGTTCTAATTTAACAACTGATGATTCAACTTTTGGTGGAGGTCTAAAATTATTCTTACCAACTTTCATAACATGTCTGACATTAGCCCACATTTGTGCATTTGCACTTAATCTATTATATAAATTATCACCTGGTCTTGCCGTTAAATTCAATGCAAATTCACGTTGGAACATTAAAACTGCAACTCTAGGTGGTTTTGGCATACTTAATAATTTGAAAACGATACCTGATGAAATTTGATATGGTGTATTGGATATACAAACATCAAAATATGGTAATTTTTCCATCTTCATAAAATCACCCATGACAATTTCCAACTTCTTCTCTTGTGGTGTACCTTGAACTCTCTTTGTTAATTCGGCTGCCATCTTTGGATCAACTTCTGATGCTATAACTTTTCTTGCCTTTTCTAAAATTCTAACTGTTAAATTACCTGTACCTGGACCAATTTCAAGAACAACATCTGATGGCCTTATCTCAGCTTTATCAACAATACCTTGTGCAATTAATGGATTCTTTAAGATATGTTGACCTAAATCGGTATTGAACTTGAAAACTTTATTCATTTGATCTGCAGATCCAGATGGGTCTGGTCTTTTAGAAAACTTCTTGTTGTTAACTTTTGGCATTATTCCTTTACCTTCAACTAGCCCTAAATCCACTTACAAAAATAAGAAGTAAATAACCATTAAAATGTAACAAAAAGAGTCTTTAAAAAACGAAAAAAAAGAAAAAAGAAAAAAATTTCAAAAAATTTCAAAAAAAAAAAAAAAAAAAAAAAATTTCAAAATAGACGGTGCAGGGATGTAAGAAAAGAAAAAAAATCTGTCAATTTTAAATTACGTGTAAAATACGAAAATGGATTTGCGGGGAAGAGAAAAATGGCGAATTTTTAAAGAGCAAAAAAAAGAAAATGAAACGATTAAAGAGGAATTAAACAGAGTAATAGGGACATATAGACAGATATAAAGAATTAGACAGACAGATTATAGAGATGAGATATGTTAGAACAAGTTTTTTCACATTGGGTGCAAAGAGAGGTTTAAAGACAGAGACAGAGGCGTCTTTGAAACAAAAATTTAAAGAGTCACAATCTCCAGAACAGATACGTAAGTCTAAAGCTTATCAAAGGATAGTTGTTGGTGGTGTTATATTACTTTTACCATGTTATGAGTTGTATAGAAGACTATATTTAGGAGGAATGAGAAAGATGCAAGAAGGAGAGTGGAATCCCGTTGATGGTTCAATTAGATTGTTTACAGAGGATGAAAAAAGAGAAGTTTTCAATAACAGTATACAGGTTAAGTTATTTGGTGAAAGATAGCGATGGTATATATTATATTTATTCGGTATATAAAGTAAGCGAGGAGGGAATTTTTAGTATAATTTAAAAATAGTCAGAATCAGCTGTTGATTGTAAAATTCTTTTGTTACCAACAGAGCTAACTCTTCTTGCACCCATTAGTTGAAGTTTAGAATCGGTTCTAATTTCCTTAGATCTGATCCCCAAAGATGATTGCGCTCTAACTCTTTGTTTGATCACTTTTAATGGAGAAGGTGCTGGAAGAGAATTGTAAGATTTGTTGTTATTTGATAGTACAGAGTAAGACCTTGGAGTGGAAAGTGGTGGAGTGACACCAAGTTTATTTGACATTGCCGATCCTAACTGTTCAAGTCTAGACAATGGTCTAGTTGATGATGGTGCATAGTGTTGGCTAAATGAAGATTCTGGTCGTTTACCTTGTCTTGACTCTGATTCTCTGATCCCCATTCTTGATTCTGGTCGGATTGGGAGTGGAATTTTACTTGGTTTTATTGAATATTCTACTTTGGTACCAATTGGTTTCAACTGCGGTTTGGTAGGCTCAACGTGCTTATGTGTTGGTTTCGTCACTGGCAAAGGTACGTATTTGAGTGGTTTTGCCAAATGTGTTGGATAAATTACAGGAAGCATTGATTTGGATTTACTTTTTAGTGCTGCCGATGGAGTTAAAAATGGATCTGGGGAGTTTAAGATATTCTTAACGTTGAATGAATCAGACGAATCCATATTCAAATTTGATAATTCATTGGTCAATTCAGAGACGCTTTCTTCTTCTTCTTCTTCTTGTTCAATCTTATGAACTTCATCCATTAATTTTTCAATGATTTTGTTATTTTGATTATTTTTCAGTGAGGTTGAAATATTACTTATATCTTCTAATGGATTAACACTTTTCTTCTTTGCCGAAGTTGGATTATACTCAATCATGACAGGTTTCAATTGAAGTGCATCGATGAATGAAGATCCAACTCTATGTCTTATTGGTTCCTGTTTATCTTTATAAATATCAATTGAAGTGACTCTATTCTTCTTGTAACGACACTCTTTAATAGACAAATATCTCGATTGTAAATCACTACTAATTTTTAACATTTCTTTATCAGTAATTAAATTTTCTCCAATTGCACGTTTTAAAATATCAAACGTATCTTCCAAAATCTTATCGTTATCTTTCCCCGTTGATGAATATTCAGCTTGTTGTAAAATTGACTCTAATTCAAGCAATAATGAATTGAAAATTTCTTTCCATTTAATATCAACCAATTCATACTTAAGGTTCAAAAATTCTTTATTTAAATTTTGATACTCAACGACTAAATCTTCGTACTTTGAAATCAAATACATTATCGAATCAATGTATAAATTTTTAGCAGAATCACTATAGTACTCTAAAGTTTGAGGTATAAACATCAACGATGCATTAATTGGTTCAATCTTATTCGTTAAATCTGTATACTTCTGGTATAGTAGTTCATCGATACTATTAAACGTTGGTAATTTCAAATTAACACTAGTATTTTTATTAATCATTTCAGTTATAGTCTCTAATTTCAACTTTGGTAAAAATCGTATTGGAGATGAAAATCGAACTTCATAAATCGATTTAACTTGACTTTGACAACTTGAAATTTCAGTACTGATTGATCCCATCACTACTTGATCCAATTCATTAAATCTAATTGCAATTTCAAGTCTATTCTTATACGGTATTATACCATTTCTCAACTCTGACGATAACTCACAAATTTGGGTAAGTTCTTCTAATATTTGAACTATATGTTGATCCTGTGGATTAATCTCTAATTTAGAATCCAATATATTTAGTAAATTTGATATAACGTTATCTAACAAGTCAAAACTTCTATGAATAAGCAAAATTTCATTCTTCCCACTTAAAATCCACTCGATCCCAAACTTATCCTTTATATTTACAACTTCAATCTCTTTAAGGAAACTCTTTAAAGTTTTAAAATATTTTGATACATCACTTGTAATACTATCAATTTGATCAACATTGTATGAGTCATATGTATTATTGCTCAATGGTACCGTCTGCAACTCTTCCAAATGTGAAAGCCCTTCAAATAATTGAGAAAGCTCCGAAGAGTGGAAGATATCAGATAATAGAAATTCTTCAACTTCAACAGACATTACTATACTCTATTGAACCAAATTACCACTAAAAACAAAGTATAAATAAATAATCTTTTAAATGGTCTAATCATCTACAAATATTACAACTGTTATTATTTACTTCTTTTGTTAAATTAAAAAAAAGGCCAAAAAAATAACAGTCCAAAATTATTTTCTTTGTGATGATTTTTAATTGTTTATTTACAATTTCCCCTTTTGGGAAACAATTACATACATTTGACCATACACGACCATTTAGCCACACAACGAAGAGCAAGCCACAAATGTATCACATGTAAATAAACACGTGATACATTTGTGGCTGATTTGTGTTTTTTTACCACAAAAAAACCAAAAAAAAATTCGAAACGAAACAAAACGAAACGAAACGTTTTAAACGTCAAAAGAAAACGATTTTAGTTTAATTTTAGTTTAATTTTTCACTTGTGTTATTAGTGTTTTGTTAAGACAATTGGATAGTATAGAAGATGGTTAAGAAGTTAAATTTGAATTCAGTCTCTGCGATGAGAACTGAGTGTGATGATCATTTACCTGCAATTTTTACCAAACTTGGATATGAACAGTCATTTAAATTGGTTGATTTTAAATTGGTGATTGGATATATATCAGTTCTTGTTGCTGGGGGTCTCTACTGGTTGGAGAAGGAGTATAAGAATGATTTCCATAATCAGGAGTATGTTAACTATACCACAATTTTAGTTTGTATATTTTTCACATTGAATTCAATATGGTTTCTATTTGGTAAGTTTGTTGAAAAAAATATTAAATTTGTTGGTTTTAAAGGTTCAAAGAGTATAAAAGTGTCTACAGTTGTCAAGTCAAAGACTGATCCATTGTATCATGTGATTATAGATTTAAACGGTGATAAATTTGAAGAAACTATCGAGTTTAATAAGATCTTCAACCTTGATGGGTTTTTAGAGTATACCGAATTTGCGCAAAAATTTTCTTCAATTATGGAAAATTTAGACAAGAGTAAATGAATATATATATATATATATAAAGTCTATGTAACATTGTCCATATTGCTGAATCTTCTCAATATTTTATATAACCCCCATGGTAGTATCTTTAGTAGTGGTATGAATCTACCGTAGTATGGGTAGATGAATACTCCATTTAGCCCAGTTTCAGCGATTTCAACCACTCGTTGCGACAATTTAACGTGGTTGATTAAAGGTGCCAAGAATTCATTGTCCACTTGAACGTCTTGGAACATTTTTGATGTTAATTGTCCTGGTAGTATCGAACTTATTGCAATGGAGTCGGGTAGTTCGTACCGTATAGATTCAAATAGATTGATCATTGACGATTTTGTGGCAGAGTATATAGAGAGTGATTTCGGTGATATCAGTCCAAGTACAGAACTTATTGAAATCAAGTGTAGTTTCCTTCTACTGTTACCATAATCGTCAAGAATGAATCGTATCATTTTTAGGTTTGATATGTAGTTAACGTTCAGTATATCCATAGTTTCTTTCCATGACATATCTTGGAACTTGTTCATTTGTCTGATCCCTGCATTGAGTATAACTATATCGATGTAACAATTGTCCTCGCTGGATAAATCATCTTTGATATATTGATAAGACCGTTCAACTGATTCCACTATGCTTAAATCACATTGGCAAAATACAACATTTGAAGCCATCCTTCTCAAGTTTACCAACTCACTTGACTCATTGATATCAAGCACATATATCTTATGGTACTTGTATAACGATGACCCAAGTAAAGATTTCACAATTTCTAAGCCTAATCCACTTGAACCACCAGTGACAATAACGTTTAATCCATCTGGAGAATCAAAATCGTATTGACATGTCTTTGATCTAATATTAAAATATCTCAATATCCAACCCACAACAACTAATAAACTAAATGTAGAAATATACCAATTGCTTGACTCATAGTAAAATTTATAAAGCACTATGAAAATTATATTTACCAATGGATTTAAAATCGTATATAACAGTACTTGAATGATAACATCAATCGATAACAATCCTTCAGTCTTGATTAGTAACGAAGATGGGAAGATATACTGTCTAATCATACCCCATATAACTATCATTTGTAGTTTAAATCCAATGGAATATCGTCAAATTCGGTCATAAAAAAAAACAGTAAAGAAAAACACGTTTTTCATTTCCATTTTACATTTTCCTCTACGCACGTGAATTTTTCAAAAACTTTCAAAAATTTCACATTTTAAAGAAATTATTTATTCTTAAATTAAAATACAAATAAAATAAAAGAGACACTACTTATATATATATATAAATCATGGGTTTTTGTTGACACTCTTATTAATGAAAATACCATTCAACTTTGAGTTGTGGGATGAACTTGGAATGAATTTTCTAATACTTCTAATTTCATCACTTGAATAACCAGGAATTCTAATATTCCAGTTTCTTTCAAGGTGCAGTTGAACATCTTTAACGTCAATACTATCTGATTTTCTATGTTTTGCCAATTTACAAGCAAAAGAAGTCACTGATGTTATAAATTCATCGGCTAAATCTAACAGTAAATCTTCAACGTCACCGTCAATGGTAACTTCTGAATCACCTTCATCGGCACTGACAGATCTAACAAGTTCTTTTAATTTTCTCTTGTTTAACACTCTTTCACCTTCAAGTTCAAATTGAGGTGGTTTAACTAATACTGGAGTTGTTAAAGCTGGTGCATTAAGAGCATTACCATTCATGATAGAAGGCCTGTTGTTTTGTTTCACAACGGTAGGAGGAGGAACTTGTAATTTCAAATCATCTGAGATAGGCATGTTTTGGAATCTAGCTCTAACTGCATTATCATCGGTAGCATTAGGATTCAAATTTCCATTAGTTCCGTTAGACGCCTGTGTTCCTAATGGTTTAGAAGCTGCAGCATTGACGGCAGTAATTGTAGCATTGGCATTTGATTGTGGAGTTGGTGCAGCGGCTGAAGAACCAGTATTACCAGAAACTGGGGTTTCAGAAACACCTGCACTGACAGGAACAGGTGTGGTAGATGCATTTGCACTGGCGGCAGCTTTAGCAGCAGCAGCAGTTTTTTGTTTCTTTGGTGCAGGTGTCTTTTTAGGTTTAGCAGCAGCTTTGGAAGTAACAGGAGTTGGCACAGCAACAGGAGTTGGAGTAGCAGATGGGGCCTTTTGTTGTTGTTGACCAGGAGTTTGTGCTGGAGAACTTTGTGACTGTATTTGAACATTTGGTGATTGTGCGCGCATCTGTTGTTGTAAAAGCTGTTGTTGTTGCTGTTGTTGAAGTAAAAGTCTGGCAGCTGCAGCAACTTGTTGTTGAGGATTGATATTCGTTTGAGCTTGAACTTGACTCAATGGTGACATGTTCTTTTGTTGTAGCTGTTGTTGTTGCTGTTGCTGTTGTTGTTGTTGTTGTTGCTGTTGTTGTTGTTGCTGCTGTTGTTGTTGTTGCTGCTGCTGTTGTTGTTGTTGTTGGTGTTGTTGCTGCTGCTGTTGTTGTTGTTGTTGCAGCTGTTGTTGCTGTTGTTGCTGTTGCAACTGTTGTTGTCTTTGGGCGGCCACGGCAGCCTGCTGTCTTTGCAGTATTTGTTGTTGTTGTGGGGTTAATTGTGTTTGGGTTTGTTGTGCTTGTGCTTGTGCTTGTTGTGCTTGAGGTGATTGTGATTGGGCTTGTGCCTGTGCTTGTGCTTGTGCTTGTTGCTGTTGTTGTTGTTGTTGCAAGAATCTTTGTGCTTGTGCCTGTTTCAAAGCTTGTTGCTGTTGAGGTGTCAATTGTTGTTGAAGTTGTTGTTGATTCGCTTGTAATTGGATTTGACTTTGAGTTCTTGGAACCTGTTGTTGTTGTTGTTGTTGTTGTTGTTGTTGGACAGGCTGTGGGGTTGAAACATTAGGGGATAATGTAGAATTAGCAGCTTGAGGACTTAAATTTTGAGCCTGTTGTTGCACCATTCTTAATTGATTTGCAATTTGTTGTGCATATCTTCTACACTGTTCGAGTCTAGTTTTAAATTCTTTTTCTTTTTCATTATATTGAGCCAATTCAGTTGCTGAAGTATTAGCATCTGCCTTTTTAGCTTCAATCATTTTCAATTGTGCTCTAAATTGTTCAGCTAATTTCATAACTTGTTGATACTTTGTCAATTGCTGTTGTTTTTGCAATTGTAACTGTTGAGCAGTTAATTGTTGTGTTGGTTGACCACTAGCTTGAGGACTTGCTGAAGTATTTGGTGTATTTGCTCTTATTTGTTGCTGTTGTTGTCCTGTATTGATTTGTGCCTGAGTAGCCACTGGAGATTGACTGTTACTGTGTAGTCTGTTTTGTTGACCCATTCCAGGTCTAGCAGTTGGCATATTTTGTTGTTGCAATGGGGATGAAGTATTCAACTGTGCTGCTTGTTGCTGAGGAGTTTGTTGAAGAGGGATAGAAGTTTGAGATTGTGAACGCGCTGTTTGAACGTGTTGTTGTTGCTGAGGAGAGACACTGATCTGTGGAGACATAGATTGAGATTGTGCTTGGGCTTGAGCTTGAGCTTGAGCTTGAGCTTGAGCTTGAGCTTGAGCTTGTGCCTGAGCCTGTGCCTGAGCCTGTGCTTGAGCACCAAGTAATTTTTGTCTTCTATCATACTGGATCAAAATACTTTTAATCTTTTCAGCTTTTCTAAAATGTTCTTTACCTTCTGGAGTTTGGAAACCCGCTTTCTCAGCAGCTTCTTTCTCCAAATTGAATTGTCTCAATAACTGTTGAGCTTGTTGAGCGGTAATTTGAGGAAATGCTGGTCTCTGTTGTTGTTGCTGTTGTGGTTGACTCTGACCCTGTTGTTGTTGTAAATTTGGATTACCATTTCCAGAGTTATTAGAGTACTGTTGAGAAGACTGTTGATCCCCTTGGTTTAATTGCTGTGAATTATTCATTTTAAACTATTGATAATAATATCTAATTCAAAATTCAAAACAAAAATAAAAACAAAAAGAATATATTCTACTCTGTATATATTTGATATAAAATCGGTACTGATATAGACTAATCTTTCAAAATATAGTACTATTCAATTCAAAAATTCAGTTGAATAATATCGTACAAGTTTTCAATTAAACAAAAACCAAAACAAAACAAAACAAAACTCCATTCCTTTCATTTAAATCCATCGTTTAATTTTTTTTCTCTTTAAATTTTCTGGTCGCATTTTTTTTTTTTTTTTTTTTGAACGAAAATTCTCACTTTTTGATTATGTAATTGTTTATGTAAGTATTTTGTTTGTTGATTAATACAACGTAATGTTTGTTGTATTATCAATTGGTAGTCAGTAGTCAGTAGTCAGTAGTCAGTAGTCAGTAGTCAGTAGTCAGTAGTCAGTAGTCAGTAGTCAGTAGTCAGTAGTCAGTAGTCAGTAGTCAGTAGTCATATATTTATTATTCAGTCTAGCTTTAAGTTTTTTGTCAAGTTTTTACTCTAAGATTTAGAATTTAGAAAAGGATCTTATTATCTTCATTATTTATTATTTATTATTTAAAAAAGGTATATATTAATCATACATATAGTATACACGAATACGGGTTATCCAGCCCATATCTAAGTTTGTTTCTTTTTTCTCAGATGCAGAATCAATTGAGTACCTCTTGTGGTACTAGAATGAACACTGCTGAGTAAATTAGTATCATTGGTATCAATTTCAACTAAGCTGAATATAATCTTCCCAGGAGTCTTATTCAATAGTCTCATTTGTTTACCAACGAAACAACTAACAAGTTGTGATTTCTGATCTCTGTTATTTGAAATATTCCAAATTTCAACACTTTGTGATCCTACTAAAACCAAAGACATATCAACAGGATCAAATGTAGCATCTTCACAGTCGAATCCAAATCTAACAATTTCACTTCTTGATCTACGGTAAGATTCCGATTCTTTCGTATAAGTTACAAATATGAAACAACGAGAAAATACTAAAACAACATCATATTCTTGTTTATTTTTAACTAGAATTTTAAAAGCAGTTATTGGTTTTTGATTTCGAAGTTTTGCTTTAAAATCTTTATCTTCATCTGTATTATAAAGTTGAGTATTTGTCATTGAATTTAAATTTGAAAGGTAAAAAATTGGATTAGTTTCATTCAAATGTGAAATGACAAAATCTGTTGAGTTTAAAAATTGTAAAGAGTGAACATTGAATGTTGCCTTCATTGATTCAAATTTTAATTTTTTATCAGTTAATGGTGCAAATTTAATTTTTTTATCTTTCCAATGGAATAAATAACTAGCGGAAACAGAATATGGCCCTTTCCTAACTAATTGAACACCAATATTAAATGATGTGATATTTTTAGATATCAATTCAATCTTAGAATCTATTGGAGATCCACCTTTGTATCTGTTTATTAAATTTATAGTTTGAACCATATACAATGAATCTTGACTTTGGAAAAAACAATTTTTTTTATCAAAGATTATAATTTTTCTAACGTCTGAAAATGAACCAATTAATTTCCAAGTTGCAGGTTGATCAGCTTTACCCATGTATAACCCATCTAAGGTACCAATTATAAAATTCCAGCTATTATCAACAATGATACAGTCAATACTTAATACTCTTGTTGTCGATAATGGAGGCATTGAATTTGGTTTAAATTTAGATTGACAGATAGAATTTTTTATTGGATCTGAATCTATTGGTTCTATCGAAGGTATTTGGAATTTATTGGAAACTTGTTGTTGATATGGGAATGAAGTACTATTAATTAATTTTAATTCATATGAATCTTGTAAATTTTTGAAAAATTCTTGACGGTACAGTAATATATCTTTTGTAAAATTTCCAAATAAAACAGGTGCATCTCTATCAAATCTTAAATGATAAATTAATTTATTACCACAATCTTTAATTGTAAGGTACTTAATACCTTCATTTTCATCTACTTGAAATGAAAGATACTGTAATGGAATTGGAGGATTACGAAGTGTATAAATTGGATTTTTATCACTACCTCCTTTAATTAATGGTAATAAATAATTATCCATTAAATAAACAACTGAATCTTCCCAAAATGTGGTACCACGTAATTTTAAATCAATTGGTAATCCAACTTTTCTATTTTCATTAAATAAATCAACCATTTCTAAGAAAAGATAATCTGTACAAACTAATTTTTCATTTAAACTAATTTTTAACTCTAGATTTGATGTAAAATCACTTATTGAATTAATTTTCGTTAAACTATCAAAAATATCTTGGGTAATTTGAATCAATTCAAAATCATTTAACTTGGTATAAAGTTTTTTCAAATCTAAGCACATCAATCTAATTGGAGCGAAAACTTGTAAGAAATAGGAAAGAAATAAAGATTTAGCAGGTGGTAAATATCTATTGTTTGAAGAGAATGGATCATTAACTTCAACATCTTGAATCCAATCTTTAATTACTTCACCACCTGAAATTTTAGCTAAATAAACCAAACTTCTTGAAATATATGTATAGTCTTTTGATAATTCCATGATCCAATTACGGAAATTTTCCAATACATATCTATCATTAACAAACATTGTATTATCGAAAGCAGGTTTAAGTGATTTATTAACAAATTTATCTAAAAATTTGTAAAGTTTATCCAAAGCTCCAAAAGTCCTTTGATAGTTATGTTTATGATCCGAAGTTAAAAAAGTTGCATTTTTAAATAGAGGTCCATAGTATGTAACCATTCTTTTCAAATTAATTCTAAATCTTTTCAAAATGAACCAAAATTCAAAGATTGAATTTTGTCTCTGATTTTCCAATGGACTCCAATCCATTAAAGTTTTAACCTCTTCAGGGGTTAAATGCCAAAATTCAACGTACTGATGACCATCAAAATGATCTAAATCATGAATCATATCATCCGGACGTGAATCTAATATAATTTTAACATCCAGTGGTAATTTTGAAAGTATAGTTGCTTTGGAAAGTGATCTCTTTAATGTAGATGAAGATAAAGATGGGAAAGTTTGTAAAGAAGAGGTTGGCGAAGTAGATAAATTTAAATCACCCAATGATTCTGCAACCTCTTGAGTTTTCAATGAACCTGTACTTCTTCTAAATGAAGACTCAAACAAGCTTCTTTTTGATTTTTTCCCACTACTATTAGAATCTATACTGGATCGTTTAGAGTATTGAAAGTCATCTTCTTGTAATGACTTGAAGAATGTACCAGATATTTTATTTGCAAAAGAAGAAGTAGGTGATTTTGGTAGAGGTGGTAGTGGTGGAGGTGGCAATGGAGGTGGTGACTGTGCAATTTTAGTTGGACTTGACGAATGAAATGAATTTCTGGGACTTGTATCCGATAAAGACTGCATAAATTGATCCTCTGCAGCCAATATATTTTGCATATACGAAGCCTGTTTATTACTAGACATTATAATTGATTAATGATGGAAGCAATGTAAGCAATATGTTATAACTATAGTGTATAAAGATAAAAGAACAAAGAAAAGGGAAACAAAGGAAAACAAAACAAAAAGTTTGGCGACTAGCGCACAAATACCGATACACGAGAAATGAGCCATACAAGAAACCCACAATACACCCATACAACCCATACACCCATACAACTCATACACCATACACCATACAAGATACAAGATACACCATACAAGATACAAGATACAAGATACAAGATACAAGACATAAGTCATACAAGACATAAGTCATACAAGACATACAAGACATAAGTCATACAAGATACAAATACAGATACTCCATACTCGTCATATGACCATATGACTATAAGGTATAGCTATATGAAATATGACATGGAATATGATATGGTATACAAATAAATATGAGTAAATTAAAACAATATATAACTATAATCACACAACTGACAGTGTTATATCTCTGATAAAACACCAACAAAGTCAAATCAATTGATCAATCACATATGAATAGAAAAATGCGAGATAAAAAAACCAAACTAACCTAAATTTAAACGATTAAATACTTAATTGGAATATGAATTAACTTAATAGCATAACCAACAACACCCATCATTAAAAATCCTAAACCAACAGCTCTAACTAATCTTAAATATTCCTTTTGTGATGGTTTGGTACATTTAGAAATAAATTGAGTACCATCTCTAATAAATTCAATTGGAGCTTCTGTTAACTTTTCAAATTCAGCCATCTTTTATTTAATTCTATTGTATATATTGTCTATAATTGTATATATTCGAAACAAAATTTTTACTAATAAAACAAAAGAATTATATAAATGTCCTCTTTTTAATCAAAAGTTAAAGTACAAAAATTTCAATTTTTGGAAATTACAGCGAATTTTTCTCTTTTCGTTTTTTTTTTTGTCGTTTTTTTTTTGTCATTTTCGTTTCTTCCACGTAATTCTTAATTACATAATTTACGTCGATCGACGAATCGTCGATTATTATATAATCGATCAAAATATTTTTTATACACACACGTCGATCGACGAAATATGACAGTCGATTATTATCTAATAAATTACATAATTCTTTCTATTTTACTCCTTCAATTACCAAATCCTGTCCATTCTTCTTCATCATCTTCTTCTTCTTCTTCTTCATCTTCATCTTCACTTGATTCATCATCTTCGTCTTCTATTTTGGTGGCTTTAACCTTTTTAACCCTTTTAACTTCTCCTGAATCAATACCCCATTCTTCTAATCTTGGATCAAATAGTATATCGTCTCTAATTTTTAATCTTAAAGTTTTCAATAGAGCTTCTTTTCTTAGTTTCTTGAAAGGTGCTAGTAACTTATCCACTGGGATTTTAGAAACGATTTCTCTCTTTCTAGCAATTTCTTTTTGTGCAATAATTTCAACGTCTTCTTCATCATCATCGTCGTCACTTTCTTCATCTTCATCTTCATCTTTGAATATAATTGTTTCTAATTCATCCACCCAGACATCTATTATATGGTATGTAACACCATTTGGAATCTTTCTATCACCACTTAAGATACCATTACTTAAAACTTCCATGTAACTATCTAGTAATTCAGCATCCCAATCTTCATTTGATAATTTAGTAAAACTTTCTCTAATGACAAATCTCATCAACATATAATACTTGTCAATTCTCCATTGATCTAAATCTGTCCATTCTTTAACAATAATATCCCAAAATGCTTGAACAAATAAACTAAATGATTCTTTTGGAATAGTCTTGGAGAATAATTCAGCCAATTCAGTTGCTAACCTTTGTTGTGGTCTAGGCTTATCACTGAACCACATTGTATAGTATAAACCTTTCCATAATTTTTGATACTCTAATAAATTTAATGGTCTAGATGCTGATCTTGTAGATAGATATTTTCTTAGTGTTTCAAATGCATTATCTCTAGTCTTTCTATCATTTGAAGCAAGCTTCTTCACAAATGCTGATGTCTTTAAATTTCCTGACATTTTCTTTTACTCTTTAACTCTTCTTACTATTTGTTCCTACAGAAGTAAAGAAGAAAACTTTCAGTGTGTTTTTTTAAAGAAATTTCTTTTAAATTTTTCAAATTTTAAAAAAAAATAAAACAAAAAAAAAAAAAAAATTTTTTTTTTTATTTTGTGTGTGTCTTTACCAAAAAAACATAAATGATAAAATTTGCCGTTTTTTTGAGTTCAAATACAATTTTTAGTACTGTTTTACCTGTACTTTTTTGATTGAAGTGAATGGGAGGGTTATATAACAGTAGAAAATGCCACCACCACCAACACAGAATAAGACAGCTGGTAACTCCAGTACGTATAAGAAGCCAATATATGATGCAAATGGTAAGAGGGTTAACGATTATATCCCCAATTATATAGCCAATAAGCCTTGGTATTTTGAAGAGAATGCACTTGGAGTTGATTCAAATTCAAGAAAGAGAAAGACGGAGGAAGAGATAGCTGCTGAGTATGCTCAGACTACAGATAGATTAAAGCATCAAAGAATTGAGCCCGGTTTAGATATAGTGCCCAATAATGAACCCCGTAAAGGTTTAGGTATTAAAGATGAGTTTGAACTTGTTAAAGATGAGAAATTGGAGATTCGTAGCAAGAGATTGAAAGGTGGGAAATTCAAGAAAGGGTCCTGTGAGAATTGTGGTAGTTTGAAACATACAAGGAAAGATTGTTTGGAAAAACCAAGAAAGATTTCATTCAAGTATCGTAAAGAAGCTGATAATGACGATGCAGAAGAAGAAGAAGGCGGTGATTCAATTTATATGAGGAAAGATACCAGTAATTGGGATGAAAAAAGAGATAGATGGCATGGTTATAACTCTATTGAAGATTATGATAAACAACTTGTCATTATGAAGCAAAAGGAGAAGGAAAAAGAAGAGGCTATTAAGAAACAACAAGCCTTATTTGAAGATTTAGATGAAGACGAAAGGGCAGAGATGGAAGAGTTAGGATTGTTAGTGGATGATCCAACGTCAAAGACATCAACTGCAATGTCCGCTACTATTGCAGTTGCCACTCAAGGTAATAAATTATCAGCTGTAGATGGCGCAAAGATATCTGCTAGATCTCTTGATGAAAAGGCAAGATATTTAGAAGTTATCAAGACAGGTGAAGAGTTGAGGTTTAATCCAAAATCAAGAGTGTATAAAGATTTAAAAGAAGGTTATTTGAATGACCGTGGACAGTTTGTTAGATATATATCTGGTGAAGCTGAAGAATTTGAAAAATTGAAAAAATTTGCAACTTCGAGACACGAAGAGACTAAGAAGTTATACATGGAAAGTACTGGTGATGACGATACACCATTGACAGACTTAAATTACGCAGCTGAAGTTTCTCCAACTGCTTTAATGCTTGCGATGAAGAAGAAAGAAGAAGAAGATGAGCTTTTAAGAAAGTTGAAGCGGAAACAACTACTTGAGAAATATGGTGCTCTTGGTGAGAGTACCGAGTAAATACGACAAAATTTTCTTTTTAATGAATTAACGAAACTATAAATGTAAACAAAATTAAAGTGTAAAACTATAGGATTCAGTAGCATACTTCTTACTGAAGATTAAATGTGGTTTCCTTTCAGCCAAGTCTAAGATAGTCTTACCAAACTCACTATTACACCAACTAAACCATGGTCTAGTATAACTATTAGTTGGTGAATTAACATTAATACTTTCATGCATCAGTCCTAAACCTGCCGTTGTTTTTTTCAACATATCCAATAATCTTGTAATTTCATCATCGTTATCGGTGGTTCTTATTTGAAGCAATAGAGACATTGGCCATGCGCTGCTTAAACCAACATGTGGTCCACCTATACCTTCAAAATATTTTCCTTTCAAGTAGTATGGATTACCTCTTTTAGATAGAATTAACTTACGTGTATTTTGATAAACTGGATCATCTTGATCGATGAATCCCATATCTGGCAATGCAAGTAAAGATGGTATATTAGCATCATCCATTAAATTAGCACCACCAAACCCATCAACTTCATATGCATACACTTTACCAAAAATTTTATGATCAACAATGGCAAAATTCAAAATACCTTCTTTGATACCTACAGAATAGTCTTTAGCCAACTGTGACTCTTTAAGTTTATTCAATTTTTCTAAAATTGGGGCAATTTTGGAAAGCTCAGTTGCCATTTGTGCATTGGCAGGTATAAATAGTTGATAAATACATGAGTCATCAGATGGACGGAATGCTGACCTTATTAAACCGGTATCACCATTAACGGGATTACCTGAACCACTCAATGGTAATGTTTCAGTTCCAATTCTAGTTTCCCTTTGGAAAGTATAGTAAAATGGTAGTAAATTACCATTTTCATCAAAAGTTGGCGAAGATTCTCTTTTCAAAACAACAGTTATCATATTGAAAGCTTTTAACCAATACTCATTCTCAAATATAGATATATCATTTGTATTTTCATAGTAATCATTTGTCAATGTTAAAAATGATGCAAGTGAATCCAATTCCCATTTACATTCAAATACTTGACCCCAAGGAGGTGCAGGTGTAACTGAATCTATACTAGATGGTCTTCTATCAATACCCGAAATGACAGGAGGTTGGAACGCATTACAATAAGGTGCTTTAACAATGTATAGTGCCTGTTGAATAATAGCTCCTTTAATCATATCTCTCAAATTTGAATCAAATTTGGCAAATTTTTGATAAACACTCAACTGTCTAGCAGAATCACGTAACCACTCTGCATGAATATCACCAGTAGATATAAAAGTTCTTGGACTTTTTGTAGCAGAGTTTAACTCTTCAAACCATAAAATTGTAGTATCTAAAGTATTTGGGAATGAATTCTCAAAAATTCTAAATAGATCTGCATCACCAATTCTCTCCTTCATATCAAGTATAACTTTCTCAATAACATCACTTTTAAAAGTCCTACACTGCTCTAATGGTCTCATATATGGTAGTGCCAAAGGACCATCTGAAAATGGTCCATGCTGCACCTGAGAGTACGAAACATAGTCTGGACACTCTAAATTAGTCTTTTTCCCTTTAAACCATTTGTTTTGTATTGGAGTATCAATATTATCAATACTATCATCAATGACAGATTTAGATTTCTGCTGCTGCTGCTGCTGCTGCTGCTGCTGAGCATCCAATATCTTAGACCACCGTTCATTTGATTTCTGTTCTAAATCTACATCATCAACTGTCAACTGATCTGAACCATCATCTGAACTTTGACCTCTTCTTAAATAGACAAATAAAAGCAATAAAATTAAAAAATACGTGAGCTTTGCTGACTTGGCAAGCCTAATAACCCTACCTATAGAAAGAACCATCTCAATTTACACAACACCCATTAAAACAAGACAAAAAACAAGACAAAAACAAGACAAAAAGTAATAAAAAAACATAAAAAAAACGTAAAAAAACATAAAAAACGGGAAATTCTCCACACTTCTTAAACGGTGCAGAGGTGCCACTCCCCAAAATTTGCCATTTGCGATTTTTCTTTTCGTTTTGTTGTTTTGTTCGTTTTTTAAATGTCAATTTTTATTAATTGAATTTCTTCTTTTAAATAAAACATTTTGGGGGTATATACAATCATCATTATTAAAGGGAATGTCTGAGTTAGGCCAGTATGTTTTGGAGGAAAGAATTGATTAAAAGGATTGAGTACTAACAATATATAGATTTGTTTCAACGATACCACCCGTTACAAGGGTTATTACCTTGACATCATTAGTCATGGCAGGATTAAATGCATTGGGTATAATATCATACTCATCATTTGTCTGTTCGTGGCCATTGATTCATGAGACTTGGGAATTTTATAGAGCTTTGACGGCATTTATGATTTTCCATCCACAGCCAATGCAAGGAATGATGGAGATTTATATGCTTTACAGTTTTAGTAAAGGATTAGAAGAGGGTAAATTTAAGAAGAATTTACCGGATTACATTTTTTTCATACTGATTATTGTTCCACCAATTATTTTAATATCATATTTATTCTTACCAGCATTGTTTTCACTATCACCAGCATTGTTATCGGCATTTACATTTACGTGGTCAGTTGCAAACTATAGTCAAAATGTTAATTTTTACTTCATGCCAATTAAAGCATCACTATTACCGGCTGTTTCATTAGGTTTTAGATTATTAGTTGATGGACGTGATAATTTTTTACTTTCATTAACTGGTATGTTAGCTGCATATATCTATAACTGTATTGAAACAAGTACATTTGGTCCATTAGTTTCATTTATTACTGGTAAAGAACCATCAGATGCAGGTCTTAACAATAGAGTTGGTACAGTCAATTCTCTTACTGGAATTTGGTACTATTCAACCGGTTATTTACCTGCCCCACTATGGTTAAGAACAATTGTTTCAAGAGTTACAGGTATAGATTATAATTCTAAAGCTTTTAGTAGAGGTAATACTGTCTTATCTCCAAAACAAAGCTCTACAACAACATCTGGTAAAGGATCTTCATTTGTGAAAAATGCATTTGATTCAACTGCTTCTTTTAGAGGTAAAGGTCAAAGATTAGGATCAAGTAGTTGAATCGACATAGATATTTAAAATTAGAAGTGTGTAACACGTCACGTGTGTATATAACAATTACTAAATATATTACGTAAGTTTTTTTTTTTGTTGTTAAAAATTTTTTTTTTTTGGTGACTTAAAAAAGACACACGTAAATTTCTGTTTTTGAATGACATTTTTGTTCTTTGAAACAGAGTGTAGTATAGTATAGACAGCAATATGACACAAGACGAACAAGAACCACTATGGGTGATTGGTTATGGATCACTTATATTCAAACCACCATTACATGACCTGGAAATATCCTCACATTTTATTAAATTTCCAGGGTATATAAAAGGATTTGCCCGTCGTTTCTGGCAAAGTAGTTATGACAATAGAGGAACTCCTGAGCAAAAGGGACGTGTTGTTACCATTATACCACATTCTGATATTATTTCCAATAAAGAATTCCACAGTGATATTTTAAATTATGAGTTGAGTCATTTAAATAGTAAAGAAGAGAGATTCAAAGTTATAAATGATGAATCGTTACTGTTTAATCAACTGAAAGTCTGGGGTTGTATATATTACATACCTGGTGAATATGCAAAACAGGCATCTGAATATTTAGACATCAGAGAGAAAGATGGATATACCGTGCATGAACTTGAATTTAATATCACAGGTTCACCAGATACTGCATCATCTCAAGATGCATTGAAAGGATTACAGAGTGAAAATGGTGAAAGAATAGTTAAATCTATAGTTTATATAGGAACAACGGAGAATGAATCTTTCATTGGTCCTGAAGATCTTGTTGAAACTGCTAAAGTTATTAAAATAAGTGAAGGTGAAAGTGGACCAAATCCTGAATATCTATTGGAGTTACACAAAGGTTTGAAAGGTTTAGATCCAGCAGGTAGAAGTAATGATAAATATCTTGATCACTTGGTGCAAACGTTAAATGAAATATAAATATCACCATATAGAAATTATATATATATATATATAGCTAAATAAAACACATTGTATATTTATAACACTGCTTAACGGCAACAGTGCTATTGAAATCTAACAATAAAAAAACAAATAAAAGCCTCAGAAGATGTATTGTTATCTCATCAATTAGATCGCTTATAGATAAGAAAAAAAAAGTTTAAAAGAGAGATCGATCGATCAAAATTTCAGATCGACGTACCCTTACAATTTGAAAACAAATTACATCCCCACTATATATATATATACTGCCAGTATATACCACCTATACTACTACTATATACTTATAGTATATACTATATACAACTACTAATTACATTATGCACCATTTAATTAAGACTTTCGACTGAAATATTAAATTTTTCAATTACGAAAAAGCGCAAAATATTTCCTAAAATTGCGCGGGAACTCAAAAAAACAAAACTAAAACACAGCCGTTAAAAATATTCCCAAAGAAAAAACAAAAAAAAAACCACAAAAAATTTGGTGCTGTTTTTGTAGAGGAATTAATTTGCCATAAATTTGTTTAAGTAAAATGAATTTTTATAGGTTTGTTTTCTTCTTATATTACAAGTTTTAAAGCATATATTGAGTATTGGTTAGTATTTGTTCAAAAATAGATAATGTCTAATACAACAGCTAATGTATTGAGTACTATAGGTACCGTTTTATGGTAAGTTACATCTGGTTTATCTTAGTTTCTCTTTGAAATTTCTTTACTAACAGTTTTCAAAGGTGTATTCAATTATCACCTCAAATCTACTTCTTATGGAAGAAGAAGGATGCCACTGGGTTTCCTCCGATTTTCATGTTTTTGTGGTGTATATCGGGTGGTCCATTTGGTGTTTATTTTATCATGTCTGATTCATACATCCCAATGCAACTTCAACCTCAACTATTTATGACTCTATGTTCTATTGCATGGCTTCAAAGTATGTATTATCCACCATATTCATATCCAAAGAAGAGAATTATCATATATGCAGTTTCATTCTATGCATTCACTTTGGCATTTGAGTTAGGTTTTGGTATACCACTGAAGAAAGTTTATAAAGATGGTACAACTTGGCCATCTTTAATTTTTGGTATCGTTGCATCAATAGTATTAGCAGCAGGTTTAGTTCCACCTTATTTGGAACTACTAAAGAGAAAGGGAAGAGTTGTTGGTATAAATTTTGTCTTTTTGGCAATGGATTCATCTGGTGCTATATTTTCAATGGCCAGTCAGTGTGTTGGAGAAATAGATATTATGGGGATGATATTATATGCTATTATTATCGTTATGGAATTTGGTATTTTCATAAGTCATTTTATTTGGTATTTGAGGTTTAGAGTGTTGAAGAAAGAAGTTGACGAAGATGAAGAAAAGTCGGTGGTGGATGAAGATCATACCGATTCAATAGCGATCGACGAACATGAGAAGAGTAATGGTATTACTCAAGATCAGGAGGTTGAAGTTGCCAGTGTAGCTGCTAGTAATAGTACTCCAAAAGAAGCTACACAGGTGTAGTTTATCCATTTTTACTCCCTTAATTTGTCTATAGATCTATCACATATCATTAATTACTTTTATATTACTTAATCTTTCTATATATATCGTCTGTTAGCTTAATCCTTTATAAGGCCAGCTCCAGTTTTTAACAACTTCCCAATTGCATTCTAACCCTTTGATAAACACGTCAAAACTGCCCGTACGAGCAGTGGTTTTGAAAGTGGATTTCAATTGTCTCAATTCTTGTTCGGTGGTTGCACTTTCAATTCTTTTCTTATAATTTGAATATTCTTCTAGTCCTGTAATTAGTTGTGCAACATCTTCTTCTTTCAAATGTTTCACGTATATTTCAAATAGTGGTTCATTCAATTTATACTTCAAGTCAACTAGTCTATTCAACAATGAAACTATTTTGGAATATTCCCCACACACAGAGGTAGCCTTTATATAAACTCCTATCAAATTGTCTGTTGGTTGAATCAAATCGACATCACTTTCGTTATACGTATTTTTGACGTTATTGTCAAATATTAGAGTGGCAGCATCAATACAGGGAAGAAATTCAGATTCTCCATTCGGTAGTGGAACACTCCATTTAACTTCATTTAATTCCCCACTTTCGTATAATCTTAAAACTGCCATGAATAAAGAGGCAATACTAATTGGAGTCACCGTTGATACAAAGAAGAATCTATCACATGCAGATTTAGGATCATACATAGCTTCTCCTAATAAATACGCAGTTGATAATTTTGTTGATGGTTTAGTGGATGTAGTGGATGATAGTAAACGATGATTCTCGTATATATAACGGGCCAGTTCAATTGGATTAGAATACTCTTTGAAGTTCCATCTTGGAAGAACAAGTGATTGCCTTGAATCTCGAGAATTTTTCACTGCTTGTTGTGTTATTTGATAGTCATCTATTAAATTCATATGATTTTTAGGCCCATGTAAAGATTCTGGTTTGAACCGTATTCCAGATTTGTACAACTTGGAAACAAATCTAGATAGTGTTGTATCATCAAATTCCATATATTTCTGTGACCGTTCAATAAGATCTATCAATGTCTCAATGTGATTTATATTGTTGATAAGAATATCAATGAGTAATTTGTTATAATTTCTACCTATGTTTATATCATCTTCTTCCAATCTACTAAGGTGTAATTCCCATAGTAATATACTCTCCTTTTGATTTAATAAAGAATTCATATTCAATTTAACAGCAACAAAGCTCCAAACCTCTGGATATTTGATTAAAGCTTGTGTGTCTAGATTTGCCAAAGTTTTGTAAAATTTAGGGAACAATGATTCAGATCCAACTTCAACTGGCATCATTAAAATAGAAGAACAGAGTAATCTCATGTTACTATCGTGTCTTATAGCACGTAGCTTAGTTAGTGATTTAGAAACTGACTTTTCTGAAATTTCCATCACTTTTTGGAATTCATCAATGTTGAAGTTATCCAATTGCCACCTATCAAATCTAAGTTCAGCTGCTCTGTTTAATTTAAGTGCCTTCTTTGAATCTTCATACCAGGATAAATTGGCTACACCTAACATTGTAGTAACTCCTGCTTGTACTCCTTTGTTTTCAGAAATTATCTTGTTTACTCTTGAAATCAACTTTGCTTGAGCTTTTTTATACATTAAAGGAATTCTAGTTGATGATTCACCTGATAAATCAATTGATAAAAACCATATTATCTCAGATAATTGTGAAAGTGTTGATGGTAATAAATTTTCCGTCTTCAAAAAAAGGTCTATTAAATTTGGTAATGATTCTACCCTATTCCTCAATGCATAGAAAAACAAATTGGCAAACGCCGGTGGGATCAATGAACTTCTTTCTATATATTTATTAATATTATCTCTTCTCTTGGAGAATTGTTTCAAAACGAAAAGTTTTTCTTGATCAATGATATAAATGTCATCTAACCATCTAAAATAAATTTCTAATTGTGTATCATACTCATACTCATCCTGTGGGGTTCGTAATATAATATCGTAACATATCGAAGACGGAAGTTTAGGACATAGCCTTAATCTGTGTATAGCATTTAATATTGATTTCTCGAAAAAAGATGTTAAATAACATAAAATTACATGATCTGTAATTATATCAACATCCCACTGATATTTTTGTGCAAGTTTCCTCTTTAAAATCGCAAATGATGCTGCAACCAAATGATTATTAGTTATATCTTTTAAAGATTGCCCATTTTTCAAAATTATTGCAAATTCTTTCCTCAAATCTTCTGTATCTTCAATATCCAATTGATTAACACTAATTGATGATGTGTTTTGTTCTTTCAAATGTTCAAGAATGGTTTCTTCCAATATCTCAAGCCTTGCATTGGTATTAGCTTCAGGATCAATCACCACCAAAAGAGAATTCAACGCAAGTGATAATACTGACTCCACATCACCATCTTTATACGTGTTTGGCATATGCTCAAAAGGTTTCTTTAAATATTCTCCTTCTTTGCTCTGCATTCTTCCATAGATGAATGTATCTACCACATGTCCCGTTTTCCAAGGATAGTATAGTATACCACTATCTCGATATGTTTCATAAAGCGTTTGATATGCAGTACTATTTTGATACTTTGCCTCAAGATTGTCTTTCCACGTATCATACATCACCCCTATTTCTTCTTCCTCCTTAACAGAACCAATTGATTCATCAGTAGATCGCGAATCAATTACACTTTCATTAGTGCCCGATTCAACAAACAAAGGGGAATTTACACTGGATGTAGACTGATACTTCTTGTATACGAGTGATGCACCAATATTGCTTAATCTATAACGTATTTTAACCCTTGAATTATGTATTAAAGGTCTATGTAATTGAATCGAACAAAACAACCGTAACGAATCTCTTATCTGAATACCCCGTATTGATCGATGAACAGCTCTCACTTGTAGATGACTTAACATCTCGAAATTCAACTTGAAAAGAAAGAGTGTGTTGTCTAATGGTCTACACACTATCTGCTATGCTTTTATCAAACTTAACTACTAAAATAGCTATATCCAATTGATAAGAAACAACAACAAAAAGGG
Source organism: Ogataea piceae (assembly GCA_030567815.1). Classification (NCBI taxonomy): domain Eukaryota; kingdom Fungi; phylum Ascomycota; class Pichiomycetes; order Pichiales; family Pichiaceae; genus Ogataea; species Ogataea piceae. Next base: position 61,768 of record JAJLSX010000040.1, on the reverse strand, counting down.
GAAATTGAATTAAAACAAAAGAACAAATTAAATTTCTGCCCCGCTTTAAAAAAATGAAAATGGAAAAATAACAAATACACACCACTACACCACACCTATTTCCCAAAGTTTTTTTTTTTCTTTTTTTTCTTTGCTTTTTTTCTTTGCTTTTTCTTTGCTTTAAATCCTTTTTGATAAGGGAGTTTTTTTTATTTTTATTATTATCTTTTTCTTCAATGGAGATTAGGAGTGATTTGTTTGGAAGGTAATAGACAGATTCTAGATATACATATCAATGAGTGGGGGAGTACCCAAACAATATCAAGACTTACTGATAGAGACGCTCCGTAAGGATTCTAAAAGTCGAGAAGCCACAAAGACCGACAGACCTTTGAAAAAGCGGAAAGTAAAGTCTACGCAAGAGATATCATCAGGTACATCTAGAGAGTCATCGTGTGAGCCTAAGGATTTTTTACTGAAATTATCCACCAAGCCTAAGACCAATGATGGTATTAGAGTGAAGTCCGAGACGATTCTTGGAAGTTCTGGGTCTAGTGGCGGTGAGGGTAGTATTTATAGTGCTACAAAGAAAGAGATCAAAAGGGCCAATAATGATAACAAGACCAAGGACAATAACAGTGTTTCAATGCCTATTAGTCTTCTTTCAAGCTCTGACGAGAGTGATTCAAATATACGCTATACATCAGGTTCTACTACTACTGGTTCATCTGGAAAAATAACCAGAGATTCTAAAAAGATTGAAAAGGGCAATAAAAAGTCGTACGCCGAGACCCATATTGACCTAACAGATCTATACGACGATACAGATAGTATCAATAAACCAAACTCAAATAATACATCCATAGAACCTGATGTCATTCAACAAAGTAAACATATTCAAAGTCAGTCCAGCGATGAGAGTGAAGAGGATTTTGATTCTGACGATTTCGAAGATGTCGACCTAGGTAATGATCCCATATCTGAATCACCTCAAAATTTTGAATATGAAACCAATGATAAAGAAATTACAATTACATTAAATAAAAGAGCTCCAGTTGCTAAGAAAAAAGTGAAAAGGGTCAATATGGTTTCAAGGGAAGAGAAGATTTTTAGAAGAGATCTTCACATGTTTTATCTATTTGCCATGGTAGGCCATGGTGTTGTTAGAAATTCATGGTGTTCTTCCCCATCTCTCACGTCAAAGCTAAGATCACAAATTCCAAAGAGATTATTATCTGAGTTTTATTCATATAAAAGGCTTGAGAAGCAACAAAATACAACAGTACAGACAAAGACTCGTAGCTTGCTAGATTTTTTGAAAAAATTAATGGTTTATTGGTATGAATCCTGGCATATAAAAATTAAATCTCCAACACTATATAAAAAGGGGTGGGATGCAATACCTAATAACAAGATAACCCCTGAAAAAATTACCAAAGCGAGATTTGAAAAATTGATTCAAATACGGAAAGGTTCAAGAGATTTAGCAGCGCAAGGTTTTGTCGCACTATTGAGATCATTTGGATTACAAGCAAGACTTGTCTTTTCATTACAACCACCAGATTTCACCAATTTGTCAGTCGTGGATACTACCAAGAAGGAAAACGATAAAGATGAGAAAAATCAAGATGGTGTAAGTAACAATACGCCTAGAAGAGGGTCTCCACGAGGAAGATCAGCTCAGAGAAGACCACCATCGCAACACGAAAGACTTTTAAATGCACTGAGAGTCAATAAGCCTTCATATACAAACTTTAAGTTGGAAAGCGAAGATGATTCTAGTAACCAGGGGAAATATCCAGTATTTTGGTGTGAAGTATGGGATACGGGAAGTAAACGATTCATAACCATTGATCCAATTGTACAAAAATATATTGAGATTGTTAATGGGAAATCAAGACTTGAACCTCCTCTTACAGAGACCACAAATAATGCATTTTATGTCATTGGATACGATAGATTAGGCGGTGCAAGAGATATTACCCGAAGATACGCAGAGTATTACAATGCTAAAGTTCGTAAAAAGAGAATTACAAGAGAGAGTAAAGGTGCAATATGGTTTGAAAATTTATTGAGAGGCGCAACTTCAAAGAAAAGATTAAAACCTAATAAAGTTGATAAGTTTGAAGAATTGGAATTTGAAGAAAAATCAATGAAAGAAGGTATGCCAAATTCTATTCAAGATTTCAAAAATCATCCATTGTATGTACTTGAAGAACAACTGAAATTCAATGAAGTACTTAAACCTAAAATCTCATGTGGTACCATTAGAAAGAAGACCAAAAACGGTAAAGAAGGTGTATTGGTACCAGTATACAAGAGATCCAATGTTGCAATTGTCAGATCCCCTAAAGCTTGGTATTTAAGAGGTAGAGTGTTGAAAATAGGTGAAAGACCTCTGAAATTAAAGGAAGCGGCGAAAAAAAGACAACAGAAAACTAGATATGAAGATGACTTTGAATTATCAGATGATGATGGCAGCGATGATGGTGATAATGAAGTCAGATTATATGCCGAGTCTCAAACAGAACTTTTCGTTCCTCCAGAAATTGTCAATGGAACACTTGTTAAAAATGGGTATGGTAACATAGATGTATACCAACCTTGGATGATTCCTAATGGCGCTGTTCATGTTGAAAGTAAGTTATCGGAGAAGGCAGCCAAGATACTTGGAGTTGAATATGCACCTGCAGCTGTAGGATTTGACTTTGGTGGACAGTCATCATCTGGACCGAAAGGTTCCAACTCTAGAGCTAAATCGGGTGGTGGTGGAGGTATAGCTACTGTTAGAATAGTTGGTGTTGTTACATTATCTGAATACAAAGAAGCTGTCGAATTAGTTTCTGAGCAGTTAGAATATGAAGAAGAAGAGTCTGTCAGAAAGAGAAAGGAACTTATCGCATTGAGAGGATGGGAGAAATTACTAGCCAAGTTGAGAATTCAAAACAGATTGAACAAAGAACATGGTGTTATCTCTAAATCAAGTGAAAAATCAACAGACGAAGAAAATGAAGACAGTGAAGAAGAAAATGAAGATATTGCTGGAGGCGGAGGATTCGTAGTTGGAGACTCTGAGTTTCAGGAAAATGACGAAGAAATGTATTTCAATAACGACGTAGATGATATGCGAGAATCCTTTACTGATTATGCATACAACGACGATAACGAGCAAGGTGGATTCACAATAGAAACGGGAGATATACATGACCAACATGTAGAAAATGGCGGATTCATTATTGACAATGACCATGCAGCTCATGGAACTGAAGAAGGTGGATTCATTGTCGACAATGACCATGCAGCTCATGGAACTGAAGAAGGTGGATTCATTATTAATAACGACCATGTCACTCACGAAATTGAGGGTGGATTTATACTTGAAGAAAATGTAGAACCTAGCGTTGAATCTGGAGGGTTCATTATCAACGATAAGACTGACCATGACGAAACAGAAGCTGGGAGATTTTTTGTTGAGGATGAAGTAGATGCCGAGATGGAAGGAGGTTTCATCGTTGAAGATGGGATACACCCTAATATGGAAGGGGGATTCACAGTTGAAAATGCATTAGGTAATGATTCAGATGAAGATGCTAGAGGCTTCTTAATAGAAGAAGAACATGGTGATATTGAGCCCACTCAAAATGCGGTCATTGACCCTATCACTAAAGACGCACCGCTTGATAATCATGACCCAATTTCAATTAAAGATGACCCTCGCAATTATTTTGACCTAGGAGAAGATGATATGCTTATATATGATCCTAATGCAGAGTCGATCTTAGTCCAAGAGCCAATCGACAGAAGGATAAAAATAACAGTGAAGGATTCAAATGAAAACCCACGTTCCAATGATTTAGTCTTCAAAGACGATGCAAGCTCGGGCAAAATCGATAAAATTGAATCCAAACAAACTGGTCATAGAGATAATGAGGCGATTGTGATTTCTGAAGATGATGATGAGGAGGATAAAGACATTGACGAGGAAATTGAAAAGGATAATGATGATGCTGATGCCGAGTACGACGAAGAAGGGTATGATTTTGAATACAGTGACTCTGAGTGATTACGCAAGAAGGACGCTTTACTTCTGTTTGAAATCTTTGGTTATGGAATTTACGGATAGTTGTAAATGTTTATTATATGAATAAATATATGTAGATTAAATTAATTATTTTTTTTAGAAAATAGAACTAACTTCTATTCAGTCTTTGTTTTTTTTGTAACTGTCTCATCTCCAAGACTTTCATTTCTCTCAAATCATCCATCTTAGCTTGTTTCAAAGTACGATCTTCTTCATCAAGAATTTCAGCACCTGTAGCTTCCATATCATCGTCATCATCGTCATATTCATCATTATAGTGAGATCTGCTACGACCCTTATTGAAAATTGACCAAATTTCATCTCTGTCGTAACCTTGTTCTTGTAATTGACGTTTACGTTTTCTCTCTCTTTGTCTTTGCATTTCTGCTTCTTCATCCTCGTCGTCATAGATAATGAATCCATCATCATCTAAATCGTCATCGTCATATCCATACTCCAACTCTGAATCTTCATCGGAGTCTTCTGCATCAATACCATATTTGTCCTTTGGCTTTTTCTGTGTGAAATTATTAGATGATAATTTAGATCTATTTGGGAATTGTCCTCTGCGATGTTGCTGTTGTGCATTTGCCTTATTTCTGGCAAGTTTATTAAGTAATTCAGATGATGGTTTAGCGAATGAAGGAGGAAGATTTGGTCTTGGTCTTGGTACATTTTCACTTCTTTGAATAGGTTTCTGAGGTATACGAGGATTTTGTTGCGATTTTATAATTGGTCTCTTCATGTGTCTTTGATCGTTATTTCTTGAAGGAATATGCATTGATTTACTAGAATCTGGTCTCTTTGACAATAACTTACTCGGAGTTTTAGAAGAATCTGAAGTTGTCTTGATTGGATTATAAGCTAATTGTTTCTTATCAACATTTTCTGCCTGCTTCATCAATTCTTTAAATGAAAGTTTAGGACCTGCAGGGGCAGGTCTAGGAATCGTACTTGTAACTCTACCTCTACCAATTGTACCAGAAGTTGCACTTGAAGATGATCTACTTGTCGTTGTTGATGTCACTGTTGATGTCTTTTTAGGCTTTGCAGGTGGAGTTGTCCTCGTTCTCGTGGGAGCTTTGGAAGCCTTTGAAGGATTTTTGGCAGATTTCAAAGCATCTAATCTTTCTCTCTCTTGTCTTCTAGCTTCTTTCAGTCTTGCCACAGCTGGATCAACGTATGCATCACTTGTACTAGAGGAACTATAACCATTATTCTTACCACTCATACCCCGAACACCACCTGATGAATTGCCACCATTGGTAGACAATCTATGACTGTTCTTATCTTTATCACTAACACCCTTAGTTCCTGTTATTTGAGCAAGTAATGATGATAAGCTCATACTGTTCCTATATCTCCCCAACAACAATTACCTTGAAGTATCTGTCTCTGAATTTCCTCTTGTAATAGTCTTATCACCCATATCAACAATTACAAATACACAAATACAAACACTTTTAAAACAATCGAAAAAAGGCCAATCAGCAGGAAAAAAAAAATCACACAAAAAGCAAAAAAAAAAGAAAACCTGGCGAGTGATTATGTAATCATGATATAATCCGTCGATTCTGAGATTTACGTCGATCGACGTATTCAATTGATCTTTTTGAATTTTATGCACGACTTTTTTTTTTGACTCCGATCCGATTACATAATCGAATTGTATTTTTGGGAATAAAAAAAATTTTTTTTTGTTTTATGAAAAATTTTTATGCTAAGCGATTTGTTTAGTATATAAATGAAAATCTATCTGCTCTTTTCATTTCTACTTCTTTTGTTTATAAAGTTTAACTCTTCTTGTTTTTTTGGCAATCCGTTGCCCATTCTCAACCTGACCACCTTTCTTTCTTTTTTTTTATATATATAAAGAAGAAATAATATAATAATACAGAATACAAAACAAATGTCTTTCTTAAACTGTGCTGAAGCTGTTTCAATTTTATCTCAATACGAAGAGAGAGATGGTTTATCCGTCCAACAATTATTAGACTCTAAAGTTCATGGTGGTTTAACCTATAATGATTTCTTAGTCTTACCAGGTAAGATTGATTTCCCAGCTTCTATTGTTGAATTAGAAACTAAAATCACAAAGAAGATTTCATTAAAGACACCATTTGTTTCATCTCCTATGGATACAGTTACTGAATCTAATATGGCTATTCATATGGCTTTATTAGGTGGTATTGGTATTATTCACCACAACTGTACCGCTGAAGAACAAGCTGAAATGGTTAAGAAGGTTAAGAAGTATGAAAATGGTTTCATTAATGATCCAATTGTTATTTCTCCTTCAACTACAGTTGGTCAAGTTAAGTCTATGGGTCAACAATTTGGTTTCACTTCATTCCCAGTTACTGGTAAGTTTTTTTATTTTTAAATTATTCTTTTTTTTTTTAACGTGTTTGTCTGCTATATGAATTTGACTTTAATTCAATGCTACAATATTACAATATTACAATGATGATTTACTTTTCTATTAATAACTTTCGTTCTACCGACTGCGATCAAACGATCTTGTGGAGAAAATACTTCTGAGCATTTACAGATTCAAATTTTTAGTCAATCAATTCATTGGTTTTACAAACATTAATCATTCCCTCCCTTTTATTTAACTTTTCAAACTAACATTTATTTTTATTATTATTGCAAAATAATAATATTACACTAAATATAGAATCCGGTAAAGTTGGTGAAAAATTATTAGGTATTGTTACCTCAAGAGATATCCAATTCCACGAAGAAGACGAATCATCTGTTTCTAATGTTATGACTACCGATTTAGTTACTGCTAGAGCTGGTATTTCTTTAACTGATGGTAATGAAATTTTAAGAAAATCTAAAAAGGGTAAATTACCAATTGTTGATGAATCTGGTAACTTAGTTTCCATGTTATCAAGAACTGATTTACAAAAGAATTTAGATTACCCATTAGCTTCTAAATCTTTTGATTCTAAACAATTATTATGTGGTGCTGCTATTGGTACTTTACCATCTGATAGAGAAAGATTAGGTAAATTAGTTGAAGCTGGTTTAGATGTTGTTGTCTTGGATTCATCCCAAGGTAACTCTATCTTCCAATTAGAAATGATTAAATTTATTAAGGCTACCTACCCAGATTTAGAAGTTATTGGTGGTAACGTTGTTACTAGAGAACAAGCTGCTCAATTAATTGTTGCTGGTGCCGATGGTTTAAGAATTGGTATGGGTTCAGGTTCTATCTGTATTACCCAAGAAGTTATGGCTTGTGGTAGACCACAAGGTACTGCTGTTTACAAAGTTTCTGAATTTGCAAACAAATTTGGTGTTCCAACTATTGCCGATGGTGGTGTTGGTAACATTGGTCATATCACTAAAGCTATTGCTTTAGGTGCATCATGTGTTATGATGGGTGGTATGCTTGCTGGTACTACCGAATCTCCAGGTGAATATTTCTTCAGAGATGGTAAGAGATTAAAGACTTACAGAGGTATGGGTTCAATTGATGCTATGCAAAAGACCGATAACAATGCTAATGCTTCCACTTCAAGATACTTCTCTGAAGGTGATAAAGTTTTAGTCGCTCAAGGTGTTTCAGGTTCTGTTCTGGACAAAGGTTCAATTACTAAATTTATCCCATACTTGTACAATGGTTTACAACACTCTTGTCAAGATATTGGTGTTAAATCATTAACTTCATTAAAGAATGAAGTTAGTGCTGGTCAAGTTAGATTCGAATTAAGAACTCCTTCTTCTCAATTAGAAGGTGGTGTTCATAACTTGTACTCCTACGAAAAGAGATTACACAACTAAGTGTAATTTTCCTTTCTAAAAAATCAAAACATTCTTATCTCTTTATATAATTTGTTTTTAATTCCTTTATTTCCCGCTTATTTGTTATAATTATTAATAAATCGCATTTTGATAGTTAAATTTGTATTGTAATTTATTCGTAAGATATAAATCATGTGCCACCACCTCGAGAAATTTTAAGATTTAAACGCCCGGCTGATGAATACAAGACGATCGACGTATTATGAGAGTAATCGACGCAGGTGAAAATTTTTGTGAAAATTTGTCAAATTTCAATGTGAAATGTCCATACATTTAAGATATAGGGGATATCCGATATATATATATACAACTGTTGGAGGATATGTACGTTATACGATAAGTTACAGTAGATTATAATTAAATAAGATTACCTATTCTTTCATATAATATATATATATAAATAAAAAAAGAGCAAAAAAAAACCTACAAGGCAAAAATATAACTAATCATTAGAGATTAAAATATTTCAAAATTATTAGATTTTTTAAGAATTGGGTTTTGTTTGATGATTTTGATAAATGGAGAGAAATTTTTTGATTGAAAATATATAGTAGTAGATTTAGTTAATTTAAACAGTTTCTAAGACAACATCTTTGAAACCAGCAGAAACTTTCTTACCTTTTTCTTCACCTGAACCTTCACCGTGTAAAGCTAATAAGTTACCTAAATCGAATTTTGGTGATTTTAATAACTTAACTTTTCTAACGTGAACGTTTTGTAATGGGTAGATTGATTGAGTAGCTTTTTCAATTTCACCACCAATAGCTTCTGGGATCAACTTACCAGTTAATTGAGCTAAAGTTGAGTTTGAAACTTCTCTTGATAAGATTTCAATCATCTTCTTTCTAACTTCTCTTAATTGGGAGGATTGAGCATAAGTGGTCTTCTTAATTTGGTTAGCTTGTCTCTTGGTGAAAGCAATAGCAAAGATTCTTAAAACGTAATCATCAGAAGTCTTAACGGTAACGTTAGCTTCAACTAATGATTGCCATTTTCTAACTAATGACTTTAATTTATCAGTGGTGAAGTCTAAACCGTGGAAGTTGGTTAATAAATTCTTACCTTGAACTTCATCAACTCTTAACTTAATCTTCTTGTGTGCGTGATCTTCAGAACCTTGTAAATCGGCAAGGGAGACTTCAACAACTCTACCCTTTAAACCATCAGCAGCGTTCTTTAAACCAGTTGACTTGTTGATTAAAGTTTTACCAACGTTTCTGTTTTCAAAAGTGGTTGGAGCCTTAATGTCGTACCATTCTTTTCTGGTGAATGGGTCAACAACTCTCTTCTTGATACCCTTCTTACCCTTGGATAATCTCTTGTTCTTACCGATAGCCATGTTGAATTATATGTTTATATCTGGTATTAAATTTAGACTTGATAATATAAAAGGATTTAAAATTTTTTATATAAAAAACTAGAAATAAATATATATATAATAATAAGTAATATATAACTATTAGTTAGGAAAGACTCAAAGGTGAGTTAGTGAGGAAGAGGGAGGAAAAAGTTTCACTGTAACAAAGAAAATTTTGGCCTAACAAAAAATTGCAAAAGAAAAATTATTTTTGACGACGCTCTGTGCGGCTTTTTGTAATTTTTTTTTGTGTTTTTCTTTTGGGGGGAGTGGAGGGGGGGAGGCCAGCGCGAGTGCGAGGGAATTTTTTATATTTTTTTGTGTTTTTTGTGCCGTCGTAAATTTTATGTTTTTCAATTTGTAACGCACACCTGACACCGGTGTATTTGGAGGGTTTCAATGCCCTTCTGGAAGTCACGTGTTTGGTCTGTGATTTGATTTGATAATATATTATGTAATTGTTTGTTAAGTGACACGTTTTTGTAATTTGACAGTTGTTAATTCTGTTTTTGGGTTTGTTTACATTTCAAAAATAATATATAAATTTGAAATGATTTTAGTATGATTTATTATATATATGAATTAGATAGTCTGTTGTGGTAGTTATATCAGCTAGTATAATATTCAGTATGGAGCAACAGCAGGATTCTGTTCAAACACAACGTCATCCCCGTCATCAGCAGGAGGAGAAGAATACAGTTACTTTAAAAGTTGGTCTTATTGGAGATGCACAGGTTGGTAAGACCTCGTTAATGGTTAAATATGTTGAGAATTGTTTTGATGAGATATATACACAGACACTTGGTGTTAACTATATGGAGAGATCTATAAATATCAAGTCAACAGAGATAACATTTTCTATATGGGATTTAGGTGGAGAGGCAGAATTTACAAATATGTTACCATTGGTAGCTAGCGATGCCGTTGCAGTTTTATTTATGTTTGATCTTTCAAGAAAATCAACTTTAAATTCAGTTAAAGATTGGTATAGGCAAACTAGAGGTTTTAATAGAACAGCAATTCCATTTTTGGTTGGTACGAAGTACGATTTATTTGTTGATTTATCGGATCCTGAACAGGAGGAAATTACTAGACAGTCTAAGAAATTCGCAAGAGCTATGAATGCACCATTGATTTTTTGTTCAACTAGTGCTTCAATCAATATTCAGAAAATATTTAAGATAGTTATAAGTAAAGCTTTTGATTTAAGACTTAAAATACCAGAGATTCAAAATGTTGGTGAACCAATATTACTTTATCAAGATGCATAGAAAATTTCTCATTTAACTATATATTACATACGCTTTCAACAATACCAATTTACGTTTCGATTATCATATCTTTTAGTAGATTATCTTTCTTAAAAGAACTTAATATCTCATCCTCACTTATGTTAAGCCTTAGCAACCTCATTCTTTCAGATTTCAAGTGTTGTTGTATTATAACACCGTTTTCCTCGAGATCTTTAAGGATGAAAGATAGTCCATCGACTCTTAATCTTTGTCCCTTTGTAGACTCTTTGTCAATTCCATAGACAACTTGTAGTATGTTCAAATCGTCTTCTTTTAGTATTTGAGTTAAATCTTTAAACATTATTAAATGGAATTGATTGTTCAATTCATCGATTATTTCTCCAAGTTGAATGTCAGCCAATCCTGTTCTTTTTTTCCTTAGTAGTATAGCAGCTAAAAACATCTTGGCTACAAATGATAATGAGTTTAAATAATTTGCAATTGGTGATGATATAGTCTCGTTGACAGCTTTCATTATATGCATGATTGTAACTGTATAGATACCGTCTAATTCATCTCTAACTTCTTTAGGTTTACTTAAAAATTCCATCTCTGCTATCTCTAATGCTCGAACACATATAAGTAGAGATCTTCTGGCATCTCCACTAACAGATGCAACTTTTCTTGATGCAAATTCAATGGCATCTTTTGATATTATTAATTTACCCTCATTGACTCTTGTTAGTTTCTCTAGTCTGTGTTTAATAATTTGGTTCAATTGAGGAAAGGTATAACCTGGGAATTGAATTCTTGATAATCCTAATCTTGATGAAATCTTATTAGTTAATATACGTTCTGGTAAATCCATAGTATTGGCAACTGCAAAGACAATGAGTTTAGATGTAGAATATGATGGCCAGTTGAAAAAATTATACATAACGGTTTGATTCTTGGTTACTATTTGATCAAGTTCATCCAATAGTACAACAAGCGGTTTCCTGTTCTTATCTTCAACCTCAAAATGCGATTCTAACATAGTTAATGCAGTGGAAGAGGTTGTCTTTCTACCTGAAATTTTCTCCCATAACTCTTCATATGCTGCTTGTGGAGTAATCAATTTCAATCCATTGATCTCTGTATAGTTAAACATTTGTTCTCCATCATTTTCTTTCGCTAAAGTAGACGATAACTGTCTAATGACTTCTCTAATGGTGGCAGTTTTACCAACACCTGGTGTACCACTGACATAGATACAACATCCAACTTGTGTCTGAACTGCATTTTCAAGACTGTAATAAATTTCATGGAATTGTTCTTCTCTACATGGGAGTGATTGTAATTTGGCAGATGTGTGTAATTTTTTCTTTGCCTTTCTGAAATTCTTAGTTGTTTGTGTTTCTGTTAATTGTTTGGTTAAAATTTCATTTTTAAGGCTATGTTTATCATCTTCTTCATCATTGAAATTCAATTGACGTATCACTGTAGGTAGTATTGGTGTCTTTATACGAGTTGGGAATTTTGATTTAAAACTCTTACTTCTAGGAGTATTACTTCTACTACTTCTTGATCTTTTTCTACGTTTCACCACGTCTCCATCCAAGTTTGAATCTGAATCTGAGTATGAATCAAAGTCTGAACCATCACTTTCTACATAACTTATAATTTTCTTCTTTTGAGGGGATGACTTTGGGGTCGTTGTTCTTGAACTAATCTTCTTCATATCGCTTGCACTTTTCGAATATGCAGATTTAACTGTCATTTCTTTTAATACATTATAGAATTGGTCGGGATCCGTCACTGCTAATTTATGAAATTCATCCCAATCAATAGGTTCTGTGAAAAATTCTGCATCTGCATCTGTAAATCTACGGCAAATATAAGTCGAATCAAGATTTGAATCATCAATCACAATGTTTTTAAAACTTGAATCTGAAATCACTTTACATTTGTTGATGATTTCAGTCAACATGATTTTTTCACTCACCGGTGATAAAAATACATCATTGGAATGGTACCCATCTGGTATGACAGTATCACCATCAGTATCTCCATTCTCAGGTGTCTCATCTTTAACTTCGATTATTCTCTTGGGTAACCTGTCTGTATCAACTTCACTTACTCTATAAAACCAATTAACTTTAATATCCAAGAAATGATCAGTTCCAAAACTGATCTCTTTAATCAATGCAATATCTGGGAATTCATCTTCATCGTTTGAACTCTCAACAAATATACAGTCACCTTGTTTGATCTCTAAGTTATCCAAGTCTCTTCTAAGGACAATTGTATCTGACTTGGACCCCACATTCGATATTGATCCTGTTGCACTTGATACTGATCTTCTTGATGATCTCCTTGGTGTGTCTACCACAGAAGTGTCTGCTAGAGACAACTTGGATGTATCTGATTGAACACCTAGGCTATACTGCCAGCCATTCATAGACCTCTGTGATTTTGCCATTGTTAGTGATGATCTGATCAAAGTACTAGTCCCAATTCAACAGTAACAACAACAACAACAACAACAATAATAACAGTTAAATATGTAAAAATAGATAAAAATAAATGTAAATAAATACGCCACAAATCAACCTTTTTTTTGTCTTTTTTCTTAGTATTTTTTCTGAAAGGAGGTGAAGCGTGCGATTTTGCTAAAAATGTACATGTAAATTTTTTAAAGGGAAATTTTGACAATATTTTTTATTTATTCGTGTCTTTTTTTCTAATTAGTTGGAAGGTATATATCTTGTATATTGGTTTCAAAGTTGGAGTGTGGTTAGTTCATCATGTTTTCGGATACTATATATAAGATAAAGCGCCCATTTTTGAACTTGACACCGCGTGCAAGGATCTTACAGTTGGTCAGAATGAGTACTTCATTTATCATTATTATATTTTTAGTATTTTTAATAGCATTACCGTATATGACACACAAAGTTTATGTTGCAAGATTAAACTGTGCCCGTGTCGATGTTTCCAATGGGTTATTCTCTGTTTTAAAATCATCTGTTAAAGGGAACGAAATTACAGGTGGTAACATGTTGACAACATCAGAGATTGAAATCTTGACCAAGTATACAGAAGAACAAGTTGTAAATGCACCACAATTTATCACTTCAAATTTGATGAATTGGTGTTTTGGAACGTATGCTTCAACTGAAGAATTTGATAATAGCTATGGTGAATTTAGACAAAGTGGGAGACACCGCGATTTTATTCAGTGTACATCTACCGATAAAGATTATGTTTTCGATTATAGAGGAGAATTGTCAACGATTGGATTGAATATAATTTTAGCATACGCATATGGGACTAGTGCAGACTTGACGACTGATAAAGATGTCATTACTTCAACATCACAATATATTGCCGATGAACCATACCTTAAACAGTTGGAGGATAGAAAGATTCGTACAAGAGTGGTTACGGTTCTAATTTATTTATCGTTGGCTGCAAATCTAGTCATTTTAATTCTGTCATTTGTTTACTATAGTTCAAGAGGTTTATCCAAAGATGATCATTCATTACCAAATATTACGAAACAGATATTTGGTGTTTTATCGTTGTTATCGGTATCAGTTACATTTGCTGCCATGGGTTTACAAACAATTTTAATTTCAAGTATTAAATCAAAAGTTCAAACTGAACTAAGTGAGTTTGGATTGTCTGTTCACTTTGGATTTGCATGGTTTTCAATCGGATGGATCTCATGTGCATTATCCTTTGTTTCACTACTATGTTGGGGAGGTCCAATATGGTGTGGTACTACAGAAACCAAGTACGATAGATTATCATTCTCTACAGACGCCACAGAGTCATTACTTAGATCATCGACATTGGAAAGTAACTTTTCAATAAACAATCGTACTAACTCTTTAGACGACGATGACGATGAATATGATGATGCTTCAACAACAATTGAAATGACAGATAAGTTGTACAGAGATACCACAAATACAAGTTCAGAAAGTGAGAACCATTACTATAATGACAGTGAAGAGATGCCAGGTTATAGATCATCCAAATCAGATGAAAAAAGACAGGAAGTTAAATCAAGAGATCTAGTTAGAGAAGGTTCACATTCTTATAAAATTGGTCGCCATATAGGTAGAAGAAGAACTAAAAGTATACAATCGAATAGAGACCCTAAACTTCTAAGACACTTGCTGACTACCGATCTGACACGGGATGTCTTGATCAATGAACACGATGAACTTATATTCAAATAACGCACATATAAAACAGTACAATTCGCCCAATTAAAAGTCACGTGTATTCACCCCTTTTTCTTATTTGTACACTGCCCCCATTCATTTACGCGCTCCGCATTTTCTTTTTTTTTTATGTTTTTTTTTTCTTTTTCTCTTTCTTTAATAATTTTTTACCCCTTCTTTGGTAATGCTATCGGCGTTATCCACTATTTATTTTTCTAGATGAAATGATAATATCAAAATGTATTATTAGTATTTTTATAGTAGTAGTAGTAGTAGTAGTAAATAATATAGATATACAGGCATATATCGGTATATGTTGACTGGGTATCATTGCTATATATAACTTTTTTGGCTTCAAGATGATGTTGGCAAATAAACAACAACATAGGTACAGCGATGTAATAGTCAATCAAGATAAAACAGATTCAGTACAAAAGAAGATATACTTTATTGATCCAAAGCAAGAGAAGTTTCCCATTTTAGGGAATTTTAAGTCTAACCAAGGAATGAACCCAGATAATGATAAGACTTATGGTGGTAATGGACCATTCAATACTCAGTCAGTATTAACCAAGACAAGTTCAAGTCAGTATGGTAAGAGTAATAATAATAATTTCCATTCTTTATCTAAAAACTTTGAAACAAATTGGGACTCTCAAGAGTCCAATAGTACTCTGTTTTCAAGTGGTGGACTTGGTACTGTTACTTCTCCTTCAACTTTAGAGCATCAAAACAATGACTATGATGGAACCAAGAAGTACACAAAGAATATCCTTGATCAGCAAACGATATTCAGTAAAGTTGAAAGCGGTGGTGAGAAGAATAGTGCCATTTATGATATTCTGGGTAGACCAACCTTTATAAGCGAGGAAAAGAAAAATAGGGAGCATTCATCAACATCCTCATCTAGTGGTGGTATGAATAGCTTACAATTGAAAAACAGAGATGCTATGACTAGAATATATTATAGACTTTTCAAAATTACTTCATTTTTCACATTTTTAATGTTTATTACACCTATTTCACTGATTTTGAGTTCAACTTCGTGTACAAGAAATTACAATTACTGTATGCCCAAGATGGAATTTCAGTTTTTAGATGATCCTAATGGTTCTATCTTGCCAACTATTAAAGCATATTTGAAAATTATTTCAAGTTCAGAAGATGATTTGATGGATTTGACGCTTGATAATACTTACCTTTTGAATGATTTTGGGTATTGTAAAGTGAACTTTAATAGTGGAATTGAAACCTGTGAATCTTTCAATCACGCCCTTGAAATTCCAAATGTTTTAATCAAAGATACAAGTATGAGTTTGGATCCAGTAGTTGGTGACCAGTTAGTTAACACATATCACAATATTTTAAATCATTTTGCAAAAACAAGTAGTATAATGTACTGGGCAGTTGTTGCAAGGTATATAAGTAGCATATTACCTTATATTACAGTCCTCATTATTGGGATTTCAGTTCTAACATTGATATACTCTGTCGTTTTTTTATTTAGATTACGTTCAAGACTTACAGTTAAAGGGATTAAAGGGAATATCTCGTTGCTTTTCAAGATACTCAATACTATTAGTTTCATTGGATTATTTTTAAATTTTTCTTATATTATTATAGAAACGTTATACATTTGGAAGATTGACAATGTCATAAATAATTTAAATTTGGCAGCTGTTGATTTTGGTGTCGGTTATTATATGCAAGTTTCAACCGCTATAGTACAAACTATTGTTTGTTTAGGACTTTGGATTTTGGTTGTATTTAAACCATGGGAGATATCATTCACATAAACCTAGTGTGTGTGTGTGTGTGTGTGTGTGTGTGTGTGTTTTGTTTGTTTGTTTGTTAATTAAATATTGAATAAAGCATCATCTGGTTTTTCAGTAAATCTGTAATCTAACGAACTAATACACTCGCAATCAAAAGAATTATTGACCATTGAATCAACAACTAAATTCAAACAAACACCAAACCAAGCACTATACAATGGTCTATTTAATTTGTTCAGTGGTATTAAATCAGCACAGTCACCTAATCTATTTCTACCAATTTCATCAAATCTAACTTTCAATCTAGCAACAATGATGTATTGACTACTTGAACCAGTTGGTACCAATTGTGTGTCAAATGATAATAACTGATGTTGTGTAATAGGTAAAGTTGACCATAACTCTTGAAATAGCTGTTTAGAACCAAATGGAGTACCATTTATTATAACTCTTGACTGTGATATAAGTTGTGGAATTATTGAAGATTTATAGTAATCTATAGCTTGAGTTTGAACGTATGCTTTATCTAAGGTGTCTAATATAGTCTTCAAGAATGACTCTATCTTAGAAGTAGGATCATCTATATTTTGTTGTTGTATATTCATTTGATTTGGTCGTTGTTGAAAATTGTTACCTCTGTTCATGTTTATCGTTTGTATTATATATTATCACACAGAGAGAGAGAAAAAAATTATAGTAAGTAAATATATATACACTTGAACAATATTTTATAGTCTATGTTCCCTTTGTCAGTTTAATGTAATATTTAAAACAATCATTTAATATCCATAAATATCCATAAATATACATAAATATCCATAGATATACGTAAATATTCGTAAAATACGTAAAAATCATTCTCAGTTTTGAATTTTTTTTTTTTTAAATTTTTTAATTCAAAAAATGTTGCGCCGAAACAATTATTTTTACGCGTCGATTAGAGTCGATTTTTGTTTTTGGTTTAAAGTCACGTGACCTCATTGAATTTGCCACAAATTTAAAGCATTATTTACTGTAAATGAGTTACAAATTACAACGATTAATATTGTATAATCTATTGATACATTTGCTAGATCACAAAGAGTACTTGAATTTAAGTGAACACAATTAAATGACGCCATTTCAAAAATCGCTCAGTTAAAGGAGTCACAACAGTAGGTAATTGAAGGAATTCAATATGGGTAGGGAGAAGATAGCACAAATTATTGTTGTACATAATTCAATCTCTTGGGAGATAAGTTGACGAAAAGGTCATCTTAGAGAGTTGTGAATTGTATATAGTGCATTTTACGGTCTTTGGGGGTCGATTGAAAGAATGTTATATTACATGTAACTTTTCTAATCTCTTTGTGAATGATTTTGGATAAATTAAATAGTCAATACTCTAACTAAAGTCTCAATCTAAAAGCTGTATTTTATTGTAAGTAATTTTAATAATTTAAGTTTCAAGTTTCAACAAAGTTTTACTAAAGACTTTTTTAAAAATTTAATTTGAAACACCTTTATCGTTGTAACTTGTAAGTTGTAAACTTGTAACTAACTTGAAACTTGAAAGTTGAAAGTTCTAACTTCTAAGTTCATTGACTAGATGTTTCAGGGTTGCTAGTATTTTCAAACAGTAACGAAACATTAACTGATACAGTTTTATTACATAAGAGGCTGAAAATTAAATAGAAGAAACCAGGGTTAGATTAACTTATAAGTTATACTCAAACAGTAAGAGACTGTCTGGGCTTCCTACTACTTAACCTTCTAGGTGTGTTTAAAATATGAAACATAACAAGCTTGAATTATAGAAATCAGTGAAATAAGTAACAATATACAAATACATAAAATTTATAGTAAAATTACAGAAAAAAATGAATCAAAAAGGAGATCGCTTCAAAAAGAGGAAACAATAAATTATTGTATTTTTTAAAATTTTCCCCCTTTATCTTCTTTCCTTTTATTCACGTTTCTTTATCTTATTTTCTTTTTTATCCTTTAGCTATTAACATAAATATATAATCAAAATAATAATAATAAAATAAGCCTAAAAGATAAACAAACCATCAAGATAAATTACAAAATAAACAAAACAAAAAAAATAGCAAATTATCAATCAATATGAATTCCAACGAATCAATTAATCCAACTCCAATCACTGCTTTAAGTGATAGTTCAGCTCGACCAAGAGGTAATATAACTAGCTCAAGAGGTAGGTTAACTCCATCAACTATTGGTTCAACTGGGGATCCCGCTCGACTAGCAGATAATCCTGCCAGTATCCCTATTTCACCGGTTGAAGTTCTCAATTATCTCGAGGGTGAATACTCTAGTTCAGATAGTGAATCAGATATTGCTAGTGATATTGAATATGAAATAATAGAAGAACTTTTAGGGAAGGAGGAGGAGGAGGAAGAAGAAAGTATTGCTACTCAAAACATAGATTCACAATATTCTAGGTATACAACCACCCAATGTACTGAGGAACAGCTAAGATTTTATGATTGGTGTAGATGCAATTTTGAACAAGCTAAAGGCAAAAATAATGAAGATGTTGACGTCACTACAGATATGATATTGTTGTATATGAAAAAAGTCGCTTCAAAAAGAAAGATTACTTCAGGTAATAGAAAAGGGGATATGGTTAGTTTAAAGACACTTGGTACTATATTAATTTATCTACAAAATCTTTATTGGAAGACAAATCCTACTTTTCCAAAAGATGTAGAGAAAGACTTCCATGCTTTGATGAAGGAGCATTCTGAAGGGATCATCAATGAAGCTAGGGCAAAAATGTACAACGATGGTATTCGGTTACAAGAGTGTTATACTGAAGAAACATTTGAAGATATTTTGAGAACTACATGGTTACAAATGCCAAGTAACTACAGTGAAGTTGAAGGGTATCATATGGGTGCAGTTATGGATTTTTGTGTTGCTCATTACACAATGATGAGATCTATTAGCCGTGCTAATCTTGTCTTTTCTGATATGAGTTTGATACCATTATATGGAATGAAAAGTAGCTTACAGAAAGACCTTCAAATTGTATCATTTATCACTGATTATATGTCTAAAGATATCAAACATACAGGTATTGTACGTAACAAGAAGCTTATAATTTGTCCAGTGTTTCATTTAGCCGTTTATTTATTTTATCTCTACCATGTCCGCAACATTGATCCTCCTGATTTTGATTGTTCTTGGGATATGGATCCTCTTTTAAAAAATTGGAATGATACAACAGGCAAATCGAAAATTCACTATATCGAGATATCAAAAAATGTTTCAAAAATTTTAGATCATTCTGGATTTGGCAATATGTTTATTGAAACAAGTGACCTCTCTAGAAACTCAGGTATCAGTATTGCTAACTATAAAGGTGTTCCTGATTCTGATATACTAAAACAAGGAGGATGGTCCCAGGATAAAGTATTGACAAAATATATCAAAGCAGAGCCAATTGGGTACCACTATATTGTTTCAGGATTGGGGAATCCAAACAAAGCTAAAAAATTGGATTTTCCTAGGGCTTGTATGACCCCTCCCCTTGAGTTACAGAAAGAGATATTCCCCTGGGTAGATGAAATATATGAAGATTTTGAGAAGAGAGACTGGGAAAACTCTGAAGGTGTAACAGATATTTCCATTAAAAATTACTTGAGCGTCTTGAAATATTTACGCAGATGCTTATTACAAGATATGGTTCAATTTGTTGATGAATATCCAGACAATTTTATTTCTCGTTCTGCTATTTTCCAAAATATTTCATTCAAAAAATATGTGAATTCAGTTAAAAAACTACACGAAGAATCTATAAAAAGTAATGATAATGATTCGCTTAGACATGGTAGAACTGAAAAACAACCAAGCAATGAACAACAACCAAGCAATGAACAACAACCAAGCAATGAACAACAACCAAGCAATGAACAAGATATTGAACCTGGTGAACCTCTTAGAAAAAAAATTAAACGTGGGGAATATTCGAGATTTATCCCAACTTACAGGCTTTGTTCAGTATCAAATGTTGTAAATTTACAAAAAGAGTGGACTGAAAATATTACACCATTGAAATCTTTATATGGTGCACGTTCTTGGTTAAATAAAAGTGATGCTAGTCTATATCAAAGACGTAAAACTGCAATCGCTAAAGTGGAACAGTACTCATTGCAGAATGGATGTAGCATTGAAGATGCAGCTAAAAGGTTAGACACTGATTTAGCAAGAGATAATATTCCATTCAACAGTTGGTTCTATGGAAATTAAATTATATATAAAACAAAAAAAAAATTGGGAGCATTAAATCTAAATAATCTAGCTAAAAAATAAAACCCCTGTGGCTCATATTATAGTAATTAGTAATCACAAACATGTTACATAACGCACGTAATCGTACTAATCAATATTGTAGTCAGTTTAGCGCTGAGATACTTAAAATTACCATCAAAGACTGAGCAATTTGAACAAAATTTGCCTACCCTGCATTGAATATTTAATCATGCATTTGCATATCAAACAAACTTTAATTATAAAACATAAACTTTCATGCACAATCTCCGAATATTAATCGAACATAAATGTTAGCATCTCTGAACACTTAAATTCCATATAAAAAACCACATACAGTAGTTTTTATTGCATTTGAAAGTTATAAAATCTCACATAATACAATAAGGCCAATCATTTAATCGATATGAACCTAATTGAACTTTAAAGTACTCAATAAAACGAAAAATTGCAGTAGATATAACGTTTTCAATTTTGAATTTTTGAACATTTTTTCTGATTATAAAAAGTTGAAATAACCAAACGCCGCATACATTTTACTTGCACAGTTTATCAAGAATATTTGAAACTTTAAATCATGCATTGCAGGATATTATGCGCCTCGGAAAAACTCAACAAATGGTCCGTTGGCCCAGTTGGTTAAGGCATCGTGCTAATAACGCGGGGATCACCAGTTCGATCCTGGTATGGACCATTTGATTATTTTTTTGCAATTTGTTAGTGGTTCACGTGACAAAACTTGCTTTGAATACTTTTTTGTAAAATTTTGAGCCGTCAAACTCGAATTTGTCAAATATTCAAAGCACTATTTACTATGTAAAACTGCGCATTTTAGCAGTGGCTAGTGATGAATTTTTTTTTTTAGTTTACTATGTGAAAAAGATGTGATCCTCAAAATATTAATTTAGGATCGCGATTTACCATACATTTTTGAATATTTTTTTTCCATATTTTGCCACTAATTTTAATGCTTTGAATATTTTGGCTGGTTGCGGCTTCAGCTGGTGCTGTACGGGACTCACAAGAGGGGAACAACCAATTTACCTAGCTAGATATATAATATATAGAAGACTGTATATAAGTTATTAAGAATGGAACAAGTACATTGTTCAGATATATTTTCAAAGCAAATTGGTGACCACTTTTATAAGATACCAATGATTATGTACCAGACAGTAAAGGAGTTGGTCTCCAGCACTGATTCTCAAAGCTTATAGTGAGCTTATTAATAACCTCTCTGTCAGTTACATATAGTCAACACTTTAAGTCTAACTTCTTTATTTACTTCATCACCGGTAAAATACCGTTAAATACTGAAAACATGTACGTACAATTTATTTTATAGAGACGTTTATCGCTGTAGCGCGCTAAAACAATAGAATTTAGGCCCCCATGACTTACGTACGTACTAATGAAAAATCGTACGTACTAAATCCCATGGGGCCTGACTATAGCTAACATGTGCAAATGGCAATCAGTGGAGTCATCCTTTTAATTAATTTACACACTACTTTCTGACTTGTATAATATATTACGTAACGTTACTACAATAACATTGTAATAGACACATTCTATAAATGTTAAATCTACTAAAAATGACCAATTCTCTTCCAAGTCACAGGTTTAAATAACTTTTATACCACTGAATAAGCTATATAGTTGTTTATTAAACTTTAAATGAGCATTTTATCAAAAAAGTATGTAGTTTATCTTTTTTTGATAATTCTTTAAAATAATATTCAGATTAAGTTATAACCTATAAAGTTAAGATGTAAATTAAAGCCATTTAAATAAATGATATATTAATTCAAGTACCTGTTAATACAGTCTATTTAATAGTATACTATAAATCATATAGTTGAATAAATGGTTACTTATACCTCTTGGATCACGAGATAACACTCTACAGGATAATTTTTACACTTCAAGCGACATATACTCAATATTCCCAATGTTTATCAAGTAAATTCCAATACTTAATGAAAATATCATTAATACTTTACTTTCATAGTTCATATAAATATTTATTTATTGTCAAAAGGGTAAACTATGTTAACTTTAGATTTATTAGTAAACTAGCCACACTAGCCACACAACTACTCCAACCACAAATCGCTTTCAATCATATGCACCGCCACCTATATTTGGTGGTAGGCTATATAGTAGAATGACGTAGTCATCAGAGAAAAGGTTATGGTAATCGATAAAACTACCAGCAACCATCGAAACTAGATATTATCATATAGCACTAGTCTTCGAAACTAGATATTACCATATAGTACTAGTATACCATTATACTTTACTATTCTTTAAAACTAGATATTACCATATAGTACTAGTATACCATTATAGTTTACTATTTTTAGCTGCCGAAACAACATAAAAGTGTAACCATAACAAATGATGTAACCCACCCCCAATAAAGAACCATCTACACCCAGTTAAGCAATAATGTGCGCCTAAACTAAATTATATAGATTTGGGCACCTTTTTGAAAGTAGAAACACCAACCCTATACAATTAATTAATATAACAATTAAAAATAGAACAGAAGATCGAGGGGCATGAGGAGGCTGGTTTGTACAAAGAAAACTAAAGAAATTACGTAATAAAAAAATTTCTTTCTTCCCAAGCCGTATGGGACTTTTACTAATATTAAAGTTGCGGCAGTCTGTACAGTGAATTATAATTGTTCAAGTGATATACTCATACAACATACAGTATATAAACTGTATAAGCTATATAAATATATATATATATATATATTGTATCATGGTATAATGGTATAAACGTGGTATGATGGTATAGTATAATTTGGAATAAAAGTAAAATTTCATTAATAAAACTACGCAAAACCAGCCTCAATATTACCAAATTAGGATATTTAATTACTTACATTTTGATTATATAATTACATAATAAATTACTTTTTTGGGAAATTTTAATATTCCAAATTAAGTAAAGAGGCTCTCGCCATTTTTTATTTTTTAAAATTCAAAATTTTCTTTTTTTTTTGAAATTGAGATGGCTGAGATATCAAAAAAAGTGAAAGGGGATAAATGTCAAATTGATCTGATCTGATCTGATCTATTATATCATTTAGTTAGGAGTTTTATATATATATATATATATACTCCCCCACTAAGTATTCAGACACACAAAAAGTATTCATATTATTACTTCTTGGTTTTTATTTTTTTCTTCTCTCTTTTCTCTTTTCTCCTTTTTAGATTTGTTTTTTTTTTAAACAAGACATTTATATTCATTCATTCGTTATTCTTAGTTATCATTCGTTTTCTTTTTCTTTCTTATATTCATTCGTTCTTTGCTTCCATACATTCGTTTCCATACATTCATTTCACTCATAATATATTATGTCTACATTAACTTCAAATTTAAATAACTTTATTTTATTAAATCACTCAAGATCTCAATCAGATACAACCAATAGTAAATCTCAATCTTTTTACAGTATGTCACAACCAAGATCTGAATTATATGAAGATGAAATTAAAACCAGGAAAAGATCATTCGATGATATTTCAAAAGATGAAACAGAAGAAGAATTTGAACATTCATTCAATAAAAAGGCTAAAACTGCTCCTTCATCTCCAATTGAATCAACCATTATCCCAGTTACACCTAATAATAAATTACCAGAGTTACCATTGACTCCACCACTAAATTCATCCTCAACACTTGAATTTACGTACAAGATTCCAACACTTTCAATCTCTCAAAAGAACACAACTGTTTCGAAAAACGTCTCATCTAAAGAGACATCAAAGAAAGAATCTCCAAATACTCCACCTTCATCGGCTTCTTCTTCACCAAGACAAGTTCCAAAATTATTAAAACCAGCTACTAAACCTTCACACTATGCTGAAGAAGCAGCTTTTTACTTCCCTGATACTTGTTACTCTTTCAATTTAGTTAATTCCTCAATTAATTTAAATGAAAGTAACGAAAGAGGTTGCTTTATGGAACAACAAAATGAAGAATGGAGAGATTACTACTCTTCAAAGATTAAACATGAAAATAATGAACTGTTTAAAAAATATAAAGAGTACTGTACAGGTTTGAAAATTGATACTTCAAAATCTAAAATCACCAAAAAAATTTCAAAACAGACTAAAAAATACAATTCAACTTCCAAACTATCAAACTTTATTGAAAATCAATACACTAAATACAACGGATTAGTTAATTACCCATACTCAACAAATTATAACTACCAATCACAAGGTTATTTAAAAGATATCGAACTATTAACTACAAATACAGATTTATACAAGAAAAAACCTAAATTAAGCGTCTTTCGTAAAGAAGAATCAAATGAAGTTGTTGAACAACCTCAGCATAAATTTAAGTTACCACCACTACCTACCTTTTTACCAATTGATCAAAATTCAATTCATCCAATTTTATATCAAGAACCTCAACTAAAACAAAGATCTCCAAAAAATCAGAGTGTTCAATTAAAGACTAAATTACCATCCATCCATACAATCATTGAAGAGAAACCACTGTCTCCTCCTATTTCTCAACCTACACATTCACATGTCCACGCACATGTCCATACACATGCCCATGCCCACACACATGTGCCACAACCAGCACAACAAATACAGCAGGAATTACCACCAACTCCAATGCAATATCAATCATCACAAGCACAATTTTCACCAAAGACTCCAACTAGAATTTTAGTTACGACTCCAACTAGTACTAAATTTATCCATAACCATACTTCTCCATCTCACAGACAAAATTCAGCACCAAATTCACCAACAGGTTCATCACCAACTTATCATACCGCATCATCTTCTTCCTCTTCATCATCTTCAAGACAATGTATCTCATGCCATTCCAATCAATCTCCATGCTGGCGTCCATCTTGGTCAACAACTGAAGGTCAACTATGTAATTCTTGTGGATTAAGATACAAAAAGACCAAAGCCAGATGTTTAAATGAAAATTGTTTAAGAATCCCAGCCAAAGGAGAATGGACACTAATGAAGAACAAGGGGAAAGTTGCAGGTGCTGGAATTAGATATAGATGTCTACACTGTGATGGAGAAGTTGCAGTAGACGAAGCCTAGTCTCACTTCTGTCCATCCAAGAGAGTAAAGCTTGATGAAACTATAATCATCAGCTACAAAACACTTTAAAAACTCTCTTTAATTTGAAAATACTTCTGTGCGCAAATTGGTGTTTTCATTGAAACCCTCCCTTGTATTACTATTTCTTAAGACCACCTTTTTTTTTATTATTATCGCAGTATAACTACTTCTACATACTTACTCTACCTAATATATATAACATAAACATATAACCATATAACCATATAACCATATAACCATATAACCATATAACCATATAACCATATAACCATATAACCATATAACCAACATAAATAAAAATAAAGTAAATAAACCACATCACGTGATCAAATTAATTACATAATACAAATGATGACGTACACCTAACACCTCTAACATACTTTATCCGCGGTGTTGAACTTAAAAACACACCAAAAAAGACAAAAAAACCACCAAAAAAGACCAAAAGAGACAAAAAGACAAAAAACGTTTAATTAAAACAGCACAGCAGCAGAATTCCCAATTAACGAAGAAGCACAAATCGTTATCAGCTCATCTCATTGATTGATTAAATTAAATTAAATAAAAAGGATCAGTATGCCCATTTTACTATTTCCTTCTTTCTTTCATTTATTTATTTCTTCTTATTCTTATTCTTAATTTTGATTGGTTGATTGATTTACACCCAACACCAATACTATATATATTTTAATTAAGTCTATTCCTTTTATGTCCCCCTGGTGAGTTATAGTTTTTTTTTTTCCCCGTGGGTCTCCGAAGTATACTGCGCATTGTACCGTACCACGCGGGGGAAGGATATTTTTTTTTTTTCCTTTGATTTGAAAATTTTTTTTTTTTTTTAAAAAAAAAAACAAAAAAGAGGGAAAATGTTGATTTTCTTTTTATTATAAAAGTTGCCCTCTTTATCAAACAAGACAATATTCTTTTTTTTCTTTATTAGTTTCTTATATACCTAAACAGTTATTCATACTTGCAGGATACATACCTCACTTTAAAAATTCATATTTGCTTCTCTCTTTATACAGTTGTTTGTATAAATATTTATTATTATTAACAAGTTGATAATATTCTTTTAAACGAGAGCTGCCGCATAAAGTCCATTAGTATTATATTCCTTGCCTCCCTTACGGTCCCCTCCTCCTTCTCCTCCCCCCCATTACACATATTTCTGCCTTTTTCCTAGCAGTCGTTATTATTTATTTCTTTCGATTGGATCATACAGATGTACTTATTATCTAAGGTTCAATTTAAACAGTTACTACCTCAAAATATTAGTAGATTTATAAGTTCAAGTACCAAACCACAGTCTATTGTTTCAAACGAGTACTTCAAGATGGCTCCAGTTTCAATTTATGAGGAACAATCACCATCAAGCAGTGTTAAGTTTACATCTTCAATTTATCACTCTAATAAGGATGAAATTTATCAAATGAATTTAATTGCTTCTGAATTACAGAAGAAGTTAAAAGATTTAAATCCTTCAATTTGTCATGCCGATGATTTGGATTCTTTTTATGTTTGTGATTTAGGTGAAGTTAAAAATTTAGTTTCACTATGGAAATCAAATTTACCTAGAATTGATCCATACTATGCTGTTAAATGTAATAATAATGAAAAATTAGTTTCAATTTTAAAAAATTTAGGATTAGGATTTGATTGTGCTTCTAAAAATGAAATTGAATTGGTCTTAAAACATGGTGTTTCAAGTAAAGATATTATCTATGCAAATCCTTGTAAGACAATTCCATATATTCGTTATGCAAATGAAGTTAATGTCAATTTAACCACTGTTGATAACGTTGATGAATTGTATAAATTGGCAAATTATCATCCAAATACTTCAGTTTTAATTAGATTACAAACTGATGATTCTTCTTCAACTTGTCCCCTATCAGTTAAATTTGGTGCTTCAATTGAAGAGTCAAAATTTTTAATTGATGAATGTATTAGATTAAATTTATCGGTTAAAGGTATTGCATTCCATATTGGTTCTGGTTGTAATGATTTCCAAACAATTGAATCTGCAGTTTATGACGCTAAAAAATTATTTAATTATGCTTTTGATAAACATGGCTTAAATTTTAGTATTTTGGATGTCGGTGGAGGTTTTTCAAAAGATACTTTCCAAAATTCATCAAAAATTTTATCTTCATCTTTAGAGAATCATTTCCCAATTTCTCAATTTGGTTCAAATTTGAAAATGATTTCTGAATTGGGTAGATTTTTATCTGCCACTTGTTTCACTTTAGCTGTTCATATTACTTCTAAAAGAAGAGATATTGTTGGTGAATTAAATAATTCTTCAATTTTAAAAGAAAGAATTTATGTTAATGATGGTGTTTATGGTAATTTGAATTGTATTCTTTTCGATCACCAAGTTGTTAAACCTAAAGTTTTAACTTCAAATGGTGAATTTGTATTGTATGATAACTATTTTGATAGTGGTAAATCAATCATCAATTCAAAAGAATATTCAATTTGGGGTCCTACTTGTGATGGTTTAGACTGTATCTCTGCAAAGTGTAAATTATCACATGATGTTGAAGTTGGTGACTGGTTGTACTTCAAAGATATAGGCGCTTATACTTCAGTTGCTTCAACCAGTTTCAACGGTTTTAGTAATGATACAGAATGCTTATACGTTGATAGCTCTGTTTAATTCTTTAACTTTTCAGCAATATTTTTTTTTTCCTCTCTCTTTTTCTATATATTTTTTTTTTCCTCTCTTTCTATATACTTTTTTGTTTTTTCTCTTATCCATTCTCTTTTGCGCTGAAAAAAGATGAATCTCTCCTGTTTTGTTTAATAATAATAGATTAATTTTCATTCTATACAAGTTATACACACTAATTTGTCTTTCTTGACTTTCTATAATCTTCATCATCTTCATATCTACTTCTTTTACCATTGGCTGTTCCAAGATCGACATACATACCACTTTCAATTTCATCATCGTTGTATAGCAACAAGTCATCGTTTAATTCATCATCACCTTGACCTAATTCATTCAACTTTATCTCAACTCTTGAATCATCAACCGGTAAATCTTGTAGAATTCCACCAACATACCCATTTGTGCCATTACCATTGCTATTATTATTACCATTTCCGTTTCCATTACCATTATTATTATTATCATTACTTTCGTTAAAATCATCATCATCATCATCATCATCACCGCTGTCATCATCATCTTTATAGTTAGAAGTACGCCCAACACAATCATTTATGCACTGATAGGCATACATTATAGCCTGTTTATCCGACATTGACGTGAATGGTGTAAATAAAGGATATATCGTAGTACCTCTACTACTCGATTGAATCAATGGTGAAAATGACATTGGATAAATTTTAACTTCAATTGGCTCGTCGTTGAAGCTATCTTTCGCTATATTTAAGTATAATTCACCACCT
Source organism: Ogataea piceae (assembly GCA_030567815.1). NCBI lineage: Eukaryota > Fungi > Ascomycota > Pichiomycetes > Pichiales > Pichiaceae > Ogataea > Ogataea piceae. The sequence goes on along the minus strand of JAJLSX010000040.1, from coordinate 32,499 downwards.
GGTGAACTTATACCTGCTATAATGACCAACTGATATGGTATTTGAAATGACAAGTTATTATGCATTGGGAAACTGAAAATCAATGATTCATTAAGTATGAATACCCAAACTGGGAATAAACAAAGCATACTATTCTCATCATGTGATAGTGACTCAATTGTCAATGAGTCAAATTTAATCAATTGACTGTTCCCAGAGAATGGTAATCTCAATTCATTTGTTTCAGGATAAAAATCACATCTTAATTCAATTAACCAATCCTGTGCACCATAGTGAATAAGTAGAGTATCCGCAAGACTGACATCAAATTGTGGTGTTGTGTATTGATATGTAGATGCTAGTTGAGTGTTCTCTATCGTAGGTAAATCTTCTATTTCTCGTATCTGACCATCCATTGTTGTATGTGTCTACTTCTCTATGCAAAAAAAACACTAATAACACAGCTACTCTTATATTAGAAACTGACAAGTCTATCTCTGGACTATTCTTTAAACAGTATTCTAGCAATATAATGAAAACTTAAACATTATCTTAACATTTGTTTACAATTTCACTTTTAAATTTTTTTCTTCTCTAAATTTTTTTTTTTTTCTTTTAATTTTTTTTCTTTTTTTTTTGTACGAAAAATGAAAAACTTTGAATTTAAGGCTGTGTTTTTATTCTTTAAAAGTGGCGTAATAGTGGCGTATTATGAAATATACAAAATATATGCGCACCGCCTTTTTCCAGATATTCACTCACATGATATAAGTCACGTGTAATAACGCGCAATAAAATTCAGTGGGGGCGGACTTTTAAGCCAAAAAATATTTAAAAAACACAAAACTTTTGATTTTCCTTTTCTTATCTTCTCCCTTTAGTTTCTTCTTCTTCTTCATTTTAAGGTGGAATATACTACAAATACTATGGGATTGAATGATAAAATTGTGGTTGTTGGGTGTAGTGTCTTTGGACTCTCTACCATACTTGAACTAAAGAGGAAAGGTTATACCAACGTTACAGGTCTTGATGTATCTGAAGTTCCAGGTTCTAATGCTGCCGCATGTGATTTGAATAAAATGATTAGATTAGAGTATCCTTCACTGATTTATTCGAAATTATCATATGAGGCTATGCTTGAGTGGACATCTGATCCGATTTACCAACAGTACTACATTAAAGCTGGTAGATTAGTTTTGGCACCTTTACAAAAGGAGAATCAAGGTCGGGCATTGTACGATAAGTTATCAAAGGAGAATTTAGTTAAACTTGGTATTGATCAACGTATAATTGAATTACGCAGTGCTAAAGAGATTGGGAAGTTGATTTCTGAGTGGGGAAATAATAATTTACCGGATGAATTATCAGCTGCTTATAATATAGACTGTGCGTATGGCGAATCTTCTAAATCTCTTGTCTCTGTTTATGAAGAGTGTATTAGGTTAGGTGCTAATTTCCAATTTGGTGATGAAGGTACCGTTACTAAAGTTGATTCAAATGGTGAATTATCACTTGCCAGTGGTAACTGTATCAAATCAGATAAAGTAATTATCACGTCAGGTGCATATACTTCTGTATTGGTTAATATGGATGATCTTGTTCATGCATTTGGCTCATTAGTGAGTCATATCCAATTGAATGACGAAGAGTATGAACTTTATAAAAATATGCCAGTGTTTTTCAGTGCAGAACTTGGATATTTTTTCCCTCCTGATCCTGATCACCACCTCATTAAAATTGGATTGACCCACTCTTCTGTATTTAACGTTGTTCAAGATCCGCATAATCCAACCCACAAATTATCTCTACCTAAATATATCAATGACGTTCCAATCAACTCTAAAGATGCAACAAAGAAACTTTTCCAAAATGTTATCCCTGAATTTGCCAATAAAGAACCTGTCAATTGTAAAACTTGCTGGATAAGTGACTCTTTTGATGGTAATTTTGTCATTGATTATAACCCAAATTATGAAAACGTTATCGTTGCAACTGGTGATTCAGGTCATGCCTATAAATTCTTACCTGTCATTGGGAAATATATAGTTCAAAGATTAGAAGGTACTCTGGATGAAGAACACGATAAAACATGGGGTTGGAGAGTACCAACTTGGAAATTAAATACAGAATGTACAAGCCGTGCCAATAGAGAGTACATCGATGTTAAAGATGTTAAACAATGGCTACATGATTCAGTACTAAAAGATATATAGTTGTATAGTTGTATAATATAACACACACCCTTACACCACGGTGTTTAAATTGGTAAAAAAACACAAAAAACAAAAAAAAGAAATTTTCCTCTTTTTGTAATTTTTGTAGTAAAATAACGCTATAATAATTATTAATAACATTACTATTAAGTATAGATCTTTTGTCTTGTTATACCGATAAAGTCTTTGATATTATTCATACAATCACATGGGCCCTAGCCTGTTTTGAGCATATTATCATTACTATATACAGTTCTATCAAATCACTTCCGTTGCTTACTTTCTAAACTCCTACTAAATTATCAAAATTTGCCCCAAAAAAAAGTTCAAATACAAATCACACTAGTTTTTAATTAAATTTGGTGTTATATACATACATAAAATGTCGTTCAATAAAAAAGATTCTCAAAAGATTGATCTGAGTTTATCCTCTTCATCAATGTCTACATCCGGTAGTTATACCTCATCTCAGCCTGGATCTCAAACAGTGCAAAATTCATCTATATCCCAAGGTTCATTAAATACCGGTAAACGTGTCACTGGTGTGAATGTTGGTGCCAGAAACAAAGGTTTACCAAAGAGACAACAGAACTATAAGAGAATCAATTATAAATCACACAATTCCAAACCTGAATTATCTAACTATGATGATTACATTGAGAAATCAATAGTGAAGGGTAAGAAAGGAATGGATATAAGTCATTTAATAGATTTTCAACTACCCGAGCATGAAGATACGAATGATTTTAGGAAAATGCCACCAAGAAGAAGTAAAAATAATGCCAATAGACATGTACAATTAACAGGAAGAAAATATGTCAATGTTAACTATCGTTTTATTGTTGATTATAGAGGTGATTATAGACCACAAATACTTGATCCTAATATTCCAGTTGATGACTCATGCATACTAAGGGTTTTAATCAACAAGAATGATCATCAGTGTCCTATTTGTTTGGGAGATGATTTTATAGCTCCTAGAATGACCAAATGTGGTCACATTTTTTGCTATCCATGTCTATTGAGATTATTTGCATCGGTAGATGTTGATGATACCACAGCCACTAAACAGCCATCTTCAACATTTGCTCCGAAAAAAGTGGTTGTGAAATGCCCATTATGTTCAGATGATATCAAAGAGAAACACGATTTGTTACCAGTGTTGATAAACAACGTTAACGAGAAATTCGAAAACCCTGTTGTCAATGAAGAAGTTGAGTTACAACTAATGTATCGCTCAAGTTCTAAAATTTATGCTCAACCTTTCCATTTGTTTTTAGATGAGAAGGAATTAACAGGGAATATACCATGGATTTCTTCCGATTCTACTCCTGATACTTTCCTTTTGGAATCATCTTATATTAAGTTTGCAAGATTAATGAAGTGTGATTTACAATTTATTATGCAATGTTTTGAGAATGAATTGAATGCAATTAGAACTCAACAGATTACAGATAAAGAACTATACTACGATGAAGGGTCTCATTATGAACTTGCCATTTTGAAAATATGCGCTCAAATTGAAGCAGTTAAAGAATCGTTTAATCAAGAAGCACGTCAAGCTACACAGACGATATCGAAACATATTGATATTGATATTGACGATTTAAGATTAAATGAATTAACAATTAAACAGCACGAATATGAAATGACTGGAGATGAGAAAGGTTTTTACTTCTATCAGTGTTTATCAAGTTCCAGTACCAAATTTTTCTTGGCAAACTTGGATTTACAAATCTTAAGAACTGTTTATCTTGAATATTCAAAATTCCCACTAAAATTAAGAATGAGGGTTGAAAATATAAGTTATGAAAATAGTATTGTTACCAGTGATTTAATTGGTAAAGTTAAATATTTGGGTCATTTACCAATAGGAACTGAAGTTGGATTTTTAGAATTAAAATGGATCGATGATTATACCAAAAATCCTATCATACCTATAGAGATTTACTCTAAATTTAGCAAAAAATTAAAAGAGAGATCTAAAATTGCTAAATATAAAAAATTAAAAGAAGATAGAAATAAAGTTAATTTTGAGAAAGAATTAGAACTTAAAACTTTACAATTTTATTCAGATGAAAATAATATAAGTTTACAAGATTATGGTGTTAACCTTAAATATGAAAATGAATTTAATCATTTTGGTATAGAAGGTAGAAGATTCTCAGATGATGATGCTCCTCCTTTGGGCTTCCATAATTCACATGAAAGTGCACAAAATGATTTTACATCACCAGAATCGCCAACATCGACATCAAATCATCCCCTGGAAAATGACGAAGCAAGATATAATACTACCATTTGGGGTACAAAAATTTTAAAATCTGCCAATGCCGATGAATTAGAAGATGAATTAGAAGATGCTTTGAACGCTGAGTTTATAATTAATCAAGCTAAACAGGAACAACTTGAAAATGGTGGAAAGAAAAAGAAAAAAGGTAAGAGAATTGTTTTAAGTTTCACGTAAACTATCTTTTCTTTTTTTCTTTTCTTTTCTTTTCCACTTTGTTCATTCTAGCATCACATGTATATATATCTATTAAAAGAATAGGAAATGAAAGAATATAAATTAGGTTTTTGAAATTAGTTTTATTCAGATATAGATATATATACACATTTATATATGCATTTACCAATCGAGGGATTATTTAATGAAAAATAAATTAATAAATAAATAATAGTAAAAATAGAAACGAAACAGTCACTGATCCTTAGATTTCATCTTGAAAACATTGACATTTTTAACTTTACCTTGCTGTAATCCACTCTGCCTACTTTTCAACTTGAAACCAGGTTTACCTCTAATAGCTAAAGATTGTCCGTCTGAAGAAATTCCAGAGTTTAATATGGAACCTTCTTTACCTGTACTTAAATCTGTTGGTATTATTTTCATACCACACTTCATTATTGGTTTACTCCCATTCAGAGAAATTTTAACTTTTTCACGATTTTCAATAGAGGATAAACCAACAACTGGTAACTGATTCTCAGAAACATTGTCAATTTTGAGTAGTTTACCCTTTGCAATCTGTTCATTTAAAATTTTAGCGCTCGTTTCATTATCGGTTTTAATTTTGCGTTCTTTCAACAGTTGTTTTCTTTTCAATGAGTCTGCCGATTTATCAATATACGATATTATAAATTTTTCAGAGTCTGGAATTCCTTCAGATTCTTCACCTTCAAGTATTTGAACGTTACAAAGACCTTCATTCTTCAAATGCATCACAAGTGACGTTAAACTCTTCCACTTGGTTGAGTTCAAATGTATATGATCTTTGTCTTGAATATACTCCTGATAAAATTTATTGTAACTAATTGATTTTTCACCATGACTGATTCTTAAAAGCTTCAAAAAATCAACAAGAAACTTCTCAGAGTATGTCTCAATCAATTTTTTAGAATTGTTATTAGTATCTGATAACTTCATACTTAAATTTCTTATATGAGACTGTGATTGAATATGACATTTAAATCCGTTGTCATCCATACACTGTTTTTCACAAATCTGACAGTAAAATTTAGTTTTTTGTAGACCTCTTTTCTTTTGCTGGTTTGATATATATTTAGCTGTTCCAAATTCTGCTTTCCCCATACTACTCAATACTACTGATACTAACCAAATACCAAAGAAAAACAGTCAATTATAAAGGCTTTAACTGATAAGAAATTTAAATACCTAAAAAACAGAGAAAAGTTTCACTTAAATTCTTGAAACCAAAAATACCGTCGATCGACGTTCAAATAGACCCAACAAAACCACGAAAGTTTTTTTATTCCCCCCGAGGGGGTGCTCCGGCCGTTAAACGCGTGAGGTGAACATTTCATGATCGATCTCTTCGTTAAAGGCTTAGAAGAAGACGAATTTACAGTATGATCATTTATATCTTGTTATTCAGATATAAGTATAGGTAAATAGTAAACAGTGAAAACACACCAGCATATTCAATTGGTATTAGAGAATGATTAAAAAAAGTGATCACTCACCGAGTTCAAATTTACAAGATGGTTCTATGTTTGAGACAAAGAAAGGTCCTTTCAAATCATACATTTCATACAAGTCACTGAAGTCACAAGTATACTCTTTGAATGGGACTTTGTCATTATCAAAGTTTGAGAGGGTTCAATTACTAGTGGGTACTATGATTTCACTTTTAGTTAGGTTGATAGTGATAGATACGCCAAGTTCAGTTGTGTACGATGAGGTTCATATTGGGCAATATATCAATTATTACATCAAGGGGCAGTACTTCAATGATGTTGATCCACCATTAGTCAAGTTGATATACACTTATTTTGCACAGCTTTCTAATTACTCTGGAGACTTCCCATTTAATAGTATCGGTGACTCATACGTGTCCTCCAGTATATCTTCATTGGTTGACAAGTCATCATTGGTGCTTGTTCCATACTTTGTTCTAAGATCTTTGAGTGCCATATTGGGTACCGCATTTGTACTATTCACTTATAAGATTTTAAGAGCTAGTGGAGTGAGACACAGCATTAGTTTACTAGGTATGTTACTCATTGTTTTTGAAAATTCATTTGTTACACAGTCCAAGTTTTTCTTCTTAGATTCTCCATTTTTATTTTTCACCAGTTTGACAATCGCCATGTATAAAGGATCTTACTACTTGAAACCTTTCAGTTTGAAATGGTTTATCACTATGTTTGCTACAGGATTAGGTGTTTCTTTTACAATTTCGTCAAGATGGAGTGGGATTTTCACATGGATTTGGATTCTTTCAATGGTAGTTAAAGATACCTGGTATTTGACTGGAGATCTTGATATTAAATCTGGTTTGATCGTTAGACTTTTAATCTCTAAAGTGGTTTACTTCTTAGTCTTACCACTAGTATTCTACCTTGGTGTATTTTCTTTACATTTATCTTTGTTACCAAACTTAGGTCCTGGATACCATCGTATGTCTCCAGAGTTTCAACATGATTTAATTGGTAATAAGTGGGATAATACCGTTGCCGAGGTTTCATTTGGATCAACAATTTCTTTTAGACATTACAATACAGGGAAATACTTACACTCTGAAGCTGGTGCCACATATCCTAAATCAGGATCCCCTCAAGTTACCATGTTTGACCACGAAGATAAAAATAACTGGTTTTTCATTGAAAGAAAAGTTAAATCAAACATCGGGGAATTGGTTAGAACTAAGAAAGAGATTGAAAATGGTAGACAAGTGAGACTCTTCCATAATCAAACCGAACAGTATTTACACGTGAATGAAGATAATAAACCTCCTATATCAGAGACAGACTATAATAAGGAAGTTACTAGAATGGGGAATTTAACATGGTTAGGTGAAAACTATTTGAACGTTGAAATTAGAATCTCACCAAAATATTCTAAAACTGAAATTTCAAAGAAAAAATTAAGAGCAGTTGAATCAGTTTTCCAACTTTATAATGTTAAAAATAACTGTTATATATTAGGTACTGAAAATGTATTACCAGCTTGGGGAAGTGGTCAAAATGAAGTTGTCTGTATTGAAAAACCAATTTATGAAAGATCATTATGGTTTATAGAGACAAATACTCACGATAAATTTACCGATGAAGATGAAAAGATTCAATTCCATGAAATGACACTATGGGAAAAAATTGTTGAAGCGCATCAAATCATGTGGAGAGATAATATTGGGTTTAAAAGTGATAATATTTTCAAAAGTACCCCTTCACAATGGATACTATCTTTGAAAGGTATTGCATATTGGTTTCAAGATGGGTCTCAAATTTACTATTTAGGTAATTTCACAGTTTACTCAATCAGTGCCCTTGCAGTCCTTGTATTTTCTATATTCAAATTCCTACAAATATTATCTTTCAACCCAAATAAGTCTATTGTTTACTCTGATGCATTTACCAAATTAGATTATAATGGTTTAGAGTTCTTCTTAGGGTTTATCATTCATTTCATACCATATACCTTTATGGAAAGAACATTATTCGCTAATTACTATTTACCTTCTCTATACTTTGCCATTCTGCTAACTTGTCAAATTTTAGAATACGTGTTTGCTAAGAGCAAACCAATTGGATATGTTTTAGTCTTGACTCTTGGATTCTCAACATTGATTAGTTTCCAAGTGTACTCTCCATTGATTTATGGACTCGAATGGACAAAAGAACGGTGTTATGATTCAAAGTTACTTCCAACATGGGGGTATGAGTGTGCATTATACCAACAATAAATAAATACCTAAAATATCTCAATTTTTTATATATCCGTATATATATATATGTATATCAATATTATTATTTCAGTCTCTAGTTTCAGCGATACCTTTGCTTATATGTAGTATTAATTCATTAAGGAAATCTACCAGTTTCTCTTTCTTCATAATTGTATTCTTTTTATTTGTTTCCAATTCATCCAGTTCTTTTGTCAAGTTCTCTATTTTAGCCAATTGTTCATTCTTACTAACACCAACACCGGGCAAAGTATCTATTATGGTCAATATCTGTCTAGTTTTTAGTATTATGTCCGATGTTAGCTCTTGTAAATTTGATTGAAAGTCAAACTCTGAAGGTGGATTATGTTCTGGATCTTCAACTTTTTTATCCTCTAGATTCAACGGTATAGCTTCATGATTCTGATCAACATATGTAAGTGATGCAAAAAACATATCCGTGAGCTGTAAACATACGTTATATATTTGATGTTAGTATCCATGGAGAAGACGACAATTATAGTTGGAAAAGACAAACAAGGCTACTTACCTGATCTAAACAGATCTGCAATTGTGTTAATCTATCTGTCATTATATATCACTTATTATAGTTCCTTACTTGGACTATCTATTCATCCTATATTCACCTAAAAATAAGTACACATACCAATGTTATCAATAAATGTAAATTTATGATTTAAAATTAAACATAAAACGTTTTGATCACCAAATTTGAAAGAAAAATTCCAAGCGGTCGATCGACGGCTTACATAATCTTCTTTTTTTTTGAATTTTTTGTTTTTTGTCAGTCGATTAAATTTCCAAATTTGGAAGTGATAACCGATTATATTCTGTAATTTATAATTGCACAAATTTACTCCATTTTTTACTGTTTAAAATTGAATCAAAGAGTTCAAATCACTACTATTTTGTTATTATTTTGGTAGGTTATTGTTAAACCAGATATAATACAATGGATTTTTACTCAAATTTGGATTCAAGATCTTTGGATCGAGAAACACCTACGTTATTTGAAGTTATTTCCTCAAACGAGCTCGAAAGCCTTTTAACTCCATCTATAAGATTCATATTGATTCATTATACCAATAGGTATCCAAGAAGACTTATCAAGATACTAAATAGCTTTGATGAGTTGAATTTACTTGTTAGAGGTTTCATCGAGTACAAGTCATTGACAAATTGGAATTCTTCGTTCATTGAGAAGTTCTATGGGCTCAAGAGGGTGAATGGATTAAAGCTTCGGTTGGTTAATGGTAACGGAGGTCAGCAACTGAGTAAGTATGAGAATTTGAAGAGATTACACAAGTTACAAGTCATAGTGTCATTGATTGATCTATTGATGGTTCCATATGTGAAGGAGAAACTAGACTTGTTGTACGATAAACTATTACCTAGTTATTTATTGAATCAATTGAAACCATCCGAGAGTAAGAAAGATTTTATCAAATATTGGTTCTTAAAGTTATATCCTACAATTACCAGTATTTTAAAAATTTTAAATTTATCTTTTAAAGTTCTATATTTATCAGGTAAGTTTAGATCAACAACTGTATTACAGTACCTATTCAATATAAACTATTCTAGATTGAATCAATTTGATTATCAATTGGATGAGAAAAGAACCGAAAAATTCCTTAAAAATCCAAATATCACAGCCGATGATTCTAGAGTTAGACCGCCTTCTCTAACTGAATCAACACTCGAATTGTACTATAAACTTGTTCATCCATTGAAGAAGTCTATACTATTCTCTTCGAATTCTATACTACCAGTTTCTATATTCCTCTTGAAATTTCTTGAATGGTGGAATACTTCAGAGATTAATAAAAGTCTACAGAATGATTCTTTGATGACTAATAAAGTACCAAAAATACCTAAAGTGATAACAACAGAATTGAGCAGCTTGAATAACAAAAGTAAGAAAATCGCCAAACTTTTGAAAACTAAAGACTCCAACTGTCCAATCTGCCAGGAAGAGATCCACAACCCTGCAGTTATCGAAACCGGGCATGTGTTCTGCTATACTTGTATTTATAAATACTTGAGAGAAGGTGAAGAGTCAACTGGGGGTAGATGCCCAATTACCGGTAAAAAACTATTAGGATGTAAATATAGTCGGTCATTAAAAGAATGGAAAGTTAATGGGGTAAGAAGGTTAATGATATGATACGAGTAATACCTTTTAATAAATAATTTAGTATATACATATATTTTAATCAATGACAAATACATAATATTATAACATTTTGTAATATTTTATTAATTTTATTTTTATTTTTTTTTCATTTTTTACATTTGTTTTCAAAAAAAAAGTCGTTAAAAATCATTCCAATTGAAATAGTAATAAAACTATTCACTGTCTTCATCACCATCAATGTTTTGCCACTCAATGTATTTTTCATTGATGACTTTTTTAGATTTTTTCAACATCAATGGATCGAATGGGAAATAAGCTTCCAAGTCTAAAAATTCCTGTTTACTTTCAAATCTTGGTCTCTTATTAGCAGTATTGGCGGTGTTCATACTAATGTTACCATTGTTAGCCACAGTGGATCCTTTAATACCATTTAATCTTTCTCTCTTATTTTGTTCAATAATGGAGAAACAATAACATAAATCAACTCTTTGTGCCAGTCTAGCAAAAATTAGAACAACAGTTTCATTACAGTATTTTAAAGGATTGAAACCGGAGATAATTAAAGTATTGTAGAATTTTTCCAAGTTCAACTCCCATTCATCTCTATCAGTTTTCAAATCTCTGAATCTAAAACAGAAAATGTACAGCAAACCTTGGAAAACACAGTATAGTATCTTAAATCTTTCCATACCTCCTTCTCCATTATTAATTTCAGCTTCTCTTTCTTTGACGAATTTTTCACACCAGTCAGTTAAATATTTCAACACAAACAACAATTGATCTTTAGTTAAACCTTTAGCTCTTGCCATGAATGATGAAACATATTGCATAGCTTTAATTCTATTAGATGTCATCTCATTACCACTGAAGACGACATCAAGTAACATCACCAAGAATGAATCTGCAAGATCTGTATGTTGTTGGGTAATGTAGAATAACAAGTATTGAATACAACGTGTATAATGGGTAGGTAAAATATGTGATCTAAATAATGTTGATAGTGTATTGAATAAAATAATACTATCGTTAACATTTTCAGATTCAAAAGATCTTTTTGTATGATCTAATAATAAACTCATTATTGAATCTAATTTTGAAGATAAAACTGATATACTTTGAATTTCAATGTTATACTCTTCTTCTTGTAGTATCATATCTTCGTCTTCAGAATCAGTTTCAGCATCATCATTTGAAACTGCTGGAACTTTAACCTGTTGTTTTTTACTATTAGTTTCTGAATCTGATTGATCGTCATCATCATCTTCGTCATCTTCATCATCTGATGAATCATCTAATGAATCATCATCGGATGACTCGCCATCATCTTCATCGTCTGTATTTAATGCATTATCTAAATCTTCATCATCGATATCTTCTAATTCGTTTTGTAACTCAACATCTAATTTTATACAATTCTCCACTATTAAAGACCAGATAGGTTTTCTTAATTCTGGACAGTAAGTTAATAGCTTCAACAAATTTGTAATATAATTAACTAGTTGCTTTTTAGGAGCATTCTTATTAGGATAATTCTTCTTCAAGATTGAAGGTAAAGTATTAGTTGAGGTTGGAATTATTTGAATTATATACTTCATAGTGTTATGATGAACATCTAATTCAATTTCTTTTTTATTATTAAAATCAGAAACTAATTTATCGGCAACATCATTCCACCATTTAGGAATACCAGAAACTAAAACTGATAAGAAAGTAGAGTATCTATTAAGAAATTCATCATTTTCTAAATGATTCAACCAATTTATCTTTAAAATTGATTGAATCAATAATGATGTTGATTTATGATCTAATCTAGAGATTTCACCGATCAAAATCTTCAATATAATAGTTAAATTTTCAACAGAAATTGATTCTGGATTAGATTGAGGTAATGCTATTTGGAAAGCCAAATTTTCAATTGCCGTAAAATCATTCTATTAAACACAAAAGTAAAGCCCATAATGTTAGTATAAAAGAAGAAGCAGATGGAAGAAAAAAAAAAAAAACGTCACAAAATCACAAAAAAATTGAAACATACCTTATCTAATGAATCCAAAGCTGATTTAATCAACGATGTATAAATTTTTCCAGAAAATTCAACATCCTCATCATTAACTGAAGGTTTATCAGTATTCAATGAAACTTCTTCAAGTTTTCTCTTCTTATTGGATATTAATCCATCTTCATCTGATTTTATCGGAGATTTACCTCTTTTTGATTTGATCGTAGAAGATGCTATACTCTTATTATTCAATTGCGGGCTCTGTATAGACATCATGATAATATGTGAAAAATGAAACGAAATGAAAGGGAAAGAAAGAAAAAAATATAATGAATTAAAAAATAAAATGCAATGAGGGAGGGAGGGAGGGAGGGAGAGGGTTGGAGGTTATTAGAATCAAACGAGAGAACAAATTAAGATATAAGCAACGTTAACTAGCTTAAATCAAGTAAGAATTAAAACTGTAGTAATATGATTGTATATAAAGTAGTCCTCTAAGTACACTCTTCTCCAGATGAGATATTATTTATATTGTCTTGTTAACAAAAGGGGAAACGACAAAACTTTTATATGATGCAAAGGAAGTTATAATAAAAGCAAAACAGGTATTCTTATACTCCTCTTCTATTAATCAGCAAACTGGATCCACTCCTATAATTTACTATGACTTGAATCAATTATTAAAACAAAAGTAAATACTAAAACGGTTAATTAATTAATTAATTAATTTGTTTTGTTTAAATTTTTCCTCTTTTTTTTTCTTAAATTTTTCCTCTTTTTTTTTTTAATAAAAATTTTTGAGCCTCTCAAAGACAAAAAAATTTTCACCAAAATTTGTTCATTATGTAATGTATTACGTAATTGAATAAATAATCGTCGTGTATACGTCGATCGACGTTAAATATAACACGGCTGTGTTAAGGAGATGAAAAATTTTTTTTTTGGGGCGTTCGGAGAAGGGAAATTCGCTGTATTCGGAGATTAACAGATTTTTTTTGTTTTTGATTTTTCAATCGTTGCAGTATATATATATGTACATGTTAATGTGCACATTTTTTAAAGGTTGTCGTTGAAATAGTATTATTAGGTTTTGATTACTATAGAGGACTAATTATGAGTGAAGGTAATAAAGTGGTATTACAAGATCAGACAAATATTCTTCCAAAGAGAGAGTTGATTATAGCTTTTATAGCACTTTCTACAGGTTTATTTGCATGTTTTTTGGATCAAACTTCAATTAGTGCTATTCAGCCAGAGATTGCAGAGGCATTAGATGCATCATCTACAGTTTCATGGGCAGGTACTTCCTTGTTTATTGGTAATACAGCGATGCAAATACTTTCAGGTAGATTATCAGATATTTTTGGAAGAAAATCAATCTTGATAGGTAGTTTAGCATTATTGATTCTTACACAGTTGGCAACCTGTTTTTGTCAAACTGCTGTTCAGTTGTATGTTTTCAGAGGTTTTGCAGGTATTGCCAATGGAGGTATCCAGTCTCTTAGTGTTATGATTATCGTTGATATTGTGAGGCTAGGTGATATTGGTAAGTATCAAGGTATACTTGGTGCCACGGTTGGTATAGGTAATGCTGTTGGTCCATTTATAACAAGTGCTTTTGCAACGCATGTTAATTGGAAAGGATTCTTCTGGTTTGCATGTCCATTTACTGCATTGATTTCAATTGTTTCAGTGATTTATGTTCCCACATCACCTAATTTTCAAGTTAATTTGAGTGATTTTAAAAAAATTGATTACTATGGGTTTTTCACAAGTTTAATTGGGACTATTTTTTTCTTAGTTGCAATTAGTGGTGGTGGTCATGAATATCCTTGGGATTCTGCCATAATTATTTCATTGTTTACAATTGGTGGTATTTTCTTATGTTTATTTATTTTCACCCAGTGGAAATTATCAGCTTTACCAATGATGCCACTAAGTATCTATACAAACTATTCAATTGCAATAATAATGGTACAAAATATTTTTTTTGGTATGATTTATTTCCCAAATTCATATTTTTTACCACTTTATTTCCAATTGGTTAGAGATTGGTCTTCAATTCAATCCTCATGTCTTATATTACCTCTAGTAATTACCCAATCCGTTACCAGTACCTGTAGTGGTTATGCGATTTCAAGATTTAAAAGGTATAACTATATAATTAGATTCGGATTTTTCATGTGGGCTCTAGGTGCAGGTTTACAAATGGGATTTTTCAATTTAAACGTCCCTGTTTATGCTCTTTGCTTGATTCTAATTGTAGAAGGTATTGGATTAGGAAGTACTTTCCAACCAACAGTTATCGCATTACAGGATCACTGTAAAAAGGAAGATCGAGCTGTTGTTATTGGGGTTAGGAATTATAATAGATCAGTCGGTGGAGCTATAGGTAATGCCATTTGTACTTCAATTCTATCTAATATTTTTGTTAAAAAAATTGACAAGTTGTCTTTGAATGTCTCCAGTGAACAATTACAAGAGTTGAAGAAAAATATCTTTGGGAAAATCGATCTAAGTGGATTTACAGCACAAGAAACCCACCAAATTAGGCAAATAATCAGCGAAGCAATGCATTCAGTTTTCATTTTTTACTTCCCATTAATTACCATCTGTTTCTTTACATCCTTCATGATAAAGGAAAATGGCTCTAGGCTTCGAGATTCAGTTGCCAAAGAAGACACTCTAATTGAAAACAGCCAAGATATTGAACCTGCTCAGACTGTGAATGAAAAGGTTGAAGGTGATTCAAAACTGGTCTAGAAAATATATATATATACTACATAGCATTTACTTACATACCCAATATATTGGTAGCAACATCTTTAATTAATTAAAAATTTGACCGCAATTAATGCAAAGTTATCTCCGTGAGAGAAAATTTCATTTTTGTTTTTTGTTTTTCGCCTCTTCACGACAAATTGAAAATATTACATTTTTTAATAAGCCGTTCTGTCATATAACAATACTATATTAGTATATACTATTAATATATAGAGGGCCATTCCGTTGGTCTGTTGTTAATTATCTATTAGAATATGACCAAGCAGGATGAGACAGTATTGCAAAATCAAACAAATATACTCCCCACGAAACAGTTAATTATATCATTTTTAGCTTTATCTACAGGTTTATTTGTTTGCTTTTTGGATCAAACTTCAATTAGTGCGATTCAGCCAGAGATTGCTGAAGATTTAAATGCATCATCTACGGTATCATGGGCAGGTACGTCACTATTCATAGGTCAGACAACGTTCCAGATATTATCAGGGAGACTATCAGATATATTCAATAGAAAAAATGTTCTTATGGGATGTTTAGCTTTATTGATGCTTACACAGTTGGCAACGTCGTTTTGTCAAACTTCAACTCAGTTATATATATTTAGAGGATTTGCCGGTGTGGCAAATGGAGGTATTCAATCATTAAGTATGATGACAGTCAGTGATATAGTTACTTTGGAGAAAAGAGGTAAATACCAAGGTATCTTGGGTACAACGTTTGGGATTGCCAATGCAGTTGGACCTTTCATTACAAGTGCATTTACCAAAAATGTCAACTGGAAAGGTTTTTTTTGGTTCTGTTGTCCGTTGACTGCTATTGTGTTGGTGATATCAATATTCTATATTCCAGCACCACCTAATTTTGAAATAAAGCTTGATGATTTCAAGAAGATTGACTACTATGGGTTTTTAACAAGTTCTATTGGTACGATTCTATTTTTAGTTGCTCTCAGTGGCGGGGGCAGTACATATACCTGGGATTCAACATTGATTATAACATTACTTACCATTGGTGGTGTATTCATAATACTATTCTTTGTTACACAGTGGAAAATTTCTAAACTACCAATGATGCCTTTAAGACTATACCGTGAATTTTCAGTTAGCGTTCTGTTGATACAAAATATTTTTTTTGGAATGGTTTATTTTCCTGAAATTTACTTCATACCGTTGTATTTACAACTAGTTAGACAATGGACTCCAATTCAATCATCCTGTATTATACTACCACTTGTTATCACATTATCTGTGGGGAGCTCAGTTTCTGGACTACTTATAACCAAGTATAACAGGTACAACTATATAATTCAATTTGGATTTTTTTCATGGATGTTAGGACTAGGTTTACAAATGGGACTTTTCAACAGAAGTCTATCGGTAGTTGGAATATGTTTCATCCTATTCACACAAGGTCTTGGATTAGGATTTGTATTTCAACCAACAATAGTAGCTTTACAAGCTCATTGTAAACCAGATGACCGTGCAGTTGTCATAGCAACTAGAAATTATAATAGATCTGTGGGTGGTGCAATTGGTAATGCAATATGTACCACAATAATGTCTAATACATTCAAGTGTAAGATTGATAAGTTAGATTTGGATCTAACTAAACAGCAGTTGAAATCCCTCGAGAAAAATATTTTCGGGAAAATAGATTTATCAGAATTTTCACTGCACGATGCCAAGAATATTAAAGATGCGATTAACGATTCAATGCATAACGTTTTCATATTTTTCTTCCCACTAATGGTAGCATGCTTTTTATCTTCATTCCTAGTGAAAGATCATGGATTGAAAAACCCAGGTGAAGATGAGAAGCAAGAGTCTGAAAACAACAAAGCTTAATAGTACCTTATATTCCATATAACATGTAGATACATATACACATATATAATATAATATACTTGTGCGTACTACTACGTCACACGACCCAAACCACCACCGCACAAAACATGGCAAATTTAAATCACGCAGAAATTTGCGGAAGTGCTCCGCAATTTTAAACCTCCATCGCCTTTTATTACACAATAAGTTGTGCGCCTATTCCAAACGCCACAACTCACTGTGTATGTATAAATTACTAATACTTGTTCTATATATATACCCTATATCGTACCCTATATTGAATCATAGTACATATATACACATGTATCACCTGGTAGGATTAGTACGATGTCGATGGTCAACATTCAAAATTTGTAAACTTTTTAATCAATTCGGACTTTCCACAGCGCGGTTTTCTTCCGAAATTCTTTTCTTTTTTTCGTTTTCTCTTTTTTTTTTTTCATTTTTTTTTCTTTCGTGTAAGTTGAAAAAGAATTTGTACGTGATTGGTGATATATTTAACTTTATATGACTAATATATTTGAATTTGAATATATATATATGTATTTAGGTCAGTTATATTTGAGTATATAAGAAGACTCAAGCACATCGAATATTTGTTTTGTTTAGTTTGTCAAATCCGAAAGACTCGGCCGAATGTTCCTAATTGAGACACATTTTTATTTTTGAGATTAGTCATTTGCCATATTTGAGATCAAAGCTTTTATTAATACATATATATATATATGTATACATCCAACGAGACAGTATATTCAAGTCTTTTCATTATACAGAAATATTCTTGCACCACGGAAACATACAATGGTTAAACCGACGAAAACTATCTCTTTGCAAGATCAAACCAATATTCTTCCCAAGAAGCAGTTGATAGTGACATTTTCAGCTCTAGCAGCAGGATTGTTTGTCTGTTTCCTAGATCAAACATCAATCAGTGCGATCCAACCAGAGATTGCTGAAGATTTAGATGCATCATCTACAATTTCATGGGCAGGTACGTCACTATTCATAGGTCAGACAACGTTTCAGATATTATCAGGGAGACTATCAGATATCTTCAATAGAAAAAATGTACTTCTGGGATGTTTAGCTTTATTGATGCTTACACAGTTGGCAACGTCGTTTTGTCAAACTTCAACTCAGTTATATATATTTAGAGGATTTGCCGGTGTGGCAAATGGAGGTATCCAATCATTAAGTATGATGACAGTTAGCGATGTGGTTACTTTGGAAGAGAGAGGAAAATATCAAGGTATATTGGGTAGTACCATTGGAATTGCCAATGCTATTGGGCCTTTCATCACAAGTGCATTTGCTAAAGATATCAGTTGGAAAGGAATCTTTTGGATGTCTTGTCCAATAACCGCAATTGTTTTAGTAACTTCAATTTTTTACATCCCAGTACCACCAAATTTTCATGTCAAGTTAACCGATTTTAAGAAAATTGACTACTATGGATTCTTCACCAGTTCTCTTGGTACCATTCTTTTTCTAATTGCTCTCAGTGGTGGTGGTAATACTTACGCTTGGGATTCAACTCTGATTATATGTATGCTTACCATTGGTGGGTTCTTCCTATGCCTCTTTATCATAACTCAGTGGAAATTATCTAAATTACCAATGATGCCATTAAGACTATATACAGAATTTTCCATCTCTGTAATGTTGGTACAAAATATTCTGTTTGGAATGGTGTATTCTGCCAACACTTATTTCCTACCTCTTTATTTACAACTTGTTAGAGGTTGGACGCCTATTCAATCTTCGTGTATTACATTACCACTAGTTATCACCCAATCTTTATCAAGTACGGCCTCTGGTTTTCTGATATCCAAGTTCAAAAGATATAATTTTGTAATTCAATTTGGTTTTTTCATGTGGACTTTTGGAATAGGTTTACAAATGGGGTTCTTTAAATCAAGTGTCCCCGTTGCAGGAATTTGTTTAATTTTATTTGTTCAAGGTGTTGGGTTAGGATCTGTTTTCCAACCAACTATTATCGCTTTACAGGCTCACTGTAAGATTGAAGACCGTGCGATTGTTATTGCTAGTAGAAACTTCAATAGATCTGTGGGTGGATCCATTGGTATTGCTGCGTCTACATCTATCATGTCGAATACTTTCAAGAGTAAGATAGCAAAATTAGATTTGAGTTTGACCGCCGAACAATTGGCCACTTTGAAAAAAAGTATATTCACCAAAATTGATTTTACTGGGTATTCAGAACACGACAAGAAGCTAGTTAAACATGTAATCAGTGAGTCAATGCACACGGTTTTCATCTTTTTCTTCCCTTTGTTGGCTATTTGTTTCTTATCGTCTTTCCTGATTAAAGATAATGGGTTAACGAGACCTGGAGAGAAAATTGAAGAGAAGGCTGATATTGATATCGACGACAATGATGAAATTGTGGAATATGATCAAATATCAGTCAATCCCAATGAATCAATTAGCTCTTTATGCACAGCTTACACATCAGAGAATCCGTTAGATGAACAGACCAATACCAAAAAGGAGATCAATGAGAAAGATCATACACATAAAAAAGATTCAGTCGCTGCATAATTAATATAAATATATAATAATGATTAATAATAGATAATTTATATCCATACGTAATATATTCGATTTGGGATGAGTGTATTAATTATAAGTATAAAGAGGATTCAACAACTTTACAGTACGCCCTATCATAAAGTAATTTAACAGTTTCTACTCTAACATCAGTACCAACAATAACTAGTTTGTCTAATCTTAAAAAGCTTTTTGGGGTGCAGAATAATTCCAAAACTCCAACACCGGTAATTTGGTTCCCTGATATGTCTAAATTTTTCAAATTTCTCAAAGGATGTTCAACTCCTTGTTCTAAAGCTAATGCTACAGCCAAGGATTTCAGTGTATAATCTGTGAAATTTGTACAATTAACAAGACTTAAATTTTCCAAGCGTGGAACATAACTTAAAAGTTCAAGGAAAGTGACAAGACCTCCTGATTGATATGGGTCAAAAGCACTTTTTTTGAAAATTAAGTTTACATTGGCTTGAAGTTTCAAGCTACGAATTCCATGGTTTGTATTCTTCAGTATTCTAATCAAACCTTCGTTTGACAATGTAGTATTGGTAAGAACTAAACTTTGTAAGTTTGGTACAACGCTCTCCAATTGTAAATTATGTATCCGGAGGTGTTGAATATCAACGATAGATGTGGACTGTTCAGTAATTGTTAAACTTTTCAACTTGGAGACAGATGAAACCTGAGAGAACTTTTCGGATAAAACTTGCATTAACCAAGTAACGGAAATATCTTTAATCAAAGCCAAGGTCAATGAAACTAAATTTGGTAATGATTCTAGTCGTTGTTTTAAAATGACTGGCTCTATCTGGGCTCGTATCAATTGAAATTCCTCAATTGTATTTGAGCTGAGTTTACTCTGCTCAGAGATAAGCGAATCTGCCAACTTGGAATTGAGCTGTGGTAGGATATGTTGATCGAATGCTAAAGTTAATGATTTTAAATTTTTAAATTGTCGTTGCGAAATATCCTGCTGTTGTTGCTTAGTTTGAGATGATGTCTTAGCTATAGCTGTAAAATAAAGGGATATCTTTGAAATTGTTGAAGGAAGATAATTGATTAATCCATCTAATTTAAGACCTTGGTCCACCACTGGAAGATACATATCAATCTCTTTTAAGCTGAAGAATAATTTTCTTGAATTTGTATTATTTGATAGTATAGAAGTTAACATCCCACTATCCACTGATCGTAGTCTCAAAATTAAATTTTCAACGAGGAATCCAGTTGTTAGGAACGATTTTATTATTCTTGGCTCAAATACAGATTCACACTCCAATCGTATCTGTTTAATCAGCTTATATTTACGACCTTGATTAATTTTCAGATAAAAATTTGTAAATTTGGTGAAACGGTCTAAATTGATAGGATATCTTAACTGTGGTGTCTCTAGAAGTTGTGGTATAGATGTAATTATACGATTCCAATTTTGTGAAACAATTGACGATTGCAATATAGATTTTTGATCTAAATTTTTAAAAATGGCTGATACCACTTCAAATGGTAATTTCTGTAATGGATCTATATGACTTCCTCCATCATCATCTTCCACCCTTTTCAATTTCTTAATTATTATCTTTTCTTCGTCTTGACGGCACATTTCACTTGACGTTCTTGAAAGTGGTTTCCTCTTTGAAGATGGTTTAGAACTTTTAGTATCCACCACAACCACTACTTTCAATTTCTCAATCAACCTTGATCTCTCATCTTTCATCTTGGTAAATAGTACTTGGCTGATCTTGAGCCTATTCTTATACTTCTCCAAACCTTTTTCAATCTTATTAATCCCAGTCTGTAAAATCTTCAAAGCTTCTACTTCATCATCCAGCCCAATTAAAACTTTAGAAAATCGAAGATATCCTCTACAACCGTATGGTTCCAACTTGACAATTTTAATGGCATCCTGATGCGCCAATTCTAATTTATTCAATTTCTCATAACATGCCGACCTTGAATCAAGTAATTGAATGTACTTCAGATGGTAATTACCACTTACTTTCTGTTGATCTTCACTTATTGCTATCCCTCTAGCAAATATCTTTAATGACTTTGAATACTCTCCCTTTTGAAAATGCTTATGACCCAATTCTAATGCCTGTAACGGCAGATCTTTTACCGAAGAACCTTCCATTTGATAATACTGAACCTACAACAACGAACTCTACCACACTAAAGAGATTCTCTGAACAAAGAGACGTTTAACAGATAAAACTTCAAACAAAACGCGTTTTTTTATTTACAAAAATTTCACAACTTTTTTCTTATAATTAACGATTTTTAAACAGAATTTCGTTATGATATTTACAACAGTTTGATGGTTTGATGGTTAGATAGATACTTGATAGTATAATTTGAATTAATTTATTAAGTATATACTTATACACACAGCGAGAAGTTTTATAAGGGAAGGGAGAGAGATATAGAGAGAGGAAGCTATATTTTTATCGTCTCTTTTTAAAATCTTTACGTTTAGTACTGACAGGTTTGATTTCAGTCTTTGCCTTTTTCAATTCAACAGGTTTATTACCAATATATTTACCATTCATCTCTTTGAAACATTTCAAATAGTCATCTGCATCTGCAAAAGATATAAATCCAAAACCTTTATTCTCTTTTGAATCTGGTCCTGCCTTTTTAGGAACTTTTATCTTTGAAATGGATGGGTACTTGACAAAAGTTCTAAATAGTAATTCTTCAGTCACTTCAGATGATAAATTTCCTATAAATAGACGGAAATGGGAAGCGTCCCATTCGATTAATGTTGAATCTGTCCATTTTCTACCTGTCTTTGGATCCACCCTTTCCACAGTCAAATTTTTATCTGTATGGGTATTTGTATCGTCTCCTTGCTTTAAGTTTTTCAGTATATGTATCGATTTGTTTAGTACTCTTGGATCTTTAATCTCAAGGTCTTGATTACTATGTAAGAATTTATTTGGTTGATAGTTAGTAGCTAGTCTTCTATCTGATGATTTAATGTTATTAATGATTCTTCTGGGCCTATCGGCACCCCCGTTACCTGATGACATATCTATTGATCCTTATAACGTAGACAAACAACACACCAAAATGACAAGAACAAAAAAGAAAAATGCTGTTTTTGTTCTGTTTTTATAAAAACGAAAAAAAAAAACGTCTCACACAGCGATTTTTTTTTCTTTGAACCACAAAAAATTTTCGTATACAAAACGACAATTTCATACTTTTACTCCACCTTTTTTATTAAATCATTCTCCGTTGTTTGGTGTTCAGTCATTGGTCTTTTTTTTTCAGTAAACAAATATGCTTATATTAAAGCCATTATCAAATCTTGGTCTAGTGACTTTGAGAAGTGGTATCACCACTCGGACAGCTATTCGTTCATCATCGTTGATTACAAGTAGCCTTTGGCAGGTCAAGAGACAGTATTCATCGGTGAATAAGAAACCAGAGTATTCAAAGACCCCATCACATTTGTCAACTCCATCTTCACCAACTGATATTTACGAGAAGCAACAGATCATTTCAAGAAGAATTCCTGGTGAGACTTCACAGACTAATGAGTTGAAAGATAGATTTCCTCAGTCTTTAAGATTAGAGAAAGAGGCCATACCTACTTTACTACCTCACCCCAATGTACCACCACCTTCTAAGTTACCATTGAATCAGCTGCATAACATCCTATCCAACAAGACAAAACCTGAATTGATATACGAGAGTGAACCTCATAGACTATACTTTATCTTTAGTTATTGTTTTGGTTTAGTGTTTTTAATTTATTCTATAAATTCATTCTCCATAGGATCGGAATTAGCATATTCAATCTTCACAACAAATGAATTAAAATTACCAGATTGGAAAAACACTTTACAATTTATAATGCACTCTTCAATAGTTGTAGTTGCAGGATTAATCCCATTCTTAGTTGGTATTGGATTTTTATTACTACCTTCCAGATTAGTTAGAAGAATTTGGTATTTACCAGGTGAAACTGCTAAAATGGAACCATTTATTAAATTTACCACCCATCCAATTTTCCCATATCAACCTACCCCTGTTCGTACAACTGCACTATCTAATTTGAAAAAAAACAAGAGAGCTAAAATTTATACAGGAGATGGATTTTATGGTACCGCAGATTCATTCTTTATGTTTTTCTTACACGAATCAAGAAAGAGAACACCATGGATAGTTGATAGAAAAGGTTTTTTTTGGGGTGATGGTAGAGTGTTTGATTTATTATTTAGTAATGATTCAATCGATACAGTTGAAAATGCTAGAAAGATTGATGATTTATACGGTGATTTGTTACAGTTGAAGAAACAAAATGAAAATAAATTGAAAAAAGAGTTAGGTTTTGGTTGGAAAACTAAGGCAAAGGGGAAATTAATGATTGAAGATCTTGGGAAATTGAAAAATTTAGTTAGTGAAGGTGTTTCTAAAGACAATTCAAAGACAAAGAAACTTGAAGATGGTTCAAAAAAGATTAAATCGAAAAAGTAAACATGTACATAGATAAAATTTATTAAAGTGAAATTACATACATACATATATATATATCATAAAGTGTCGTAAATATACCAATGTATCAATAGTACATTAGATTTTTGTAACCGGTTTCTTCAGAGATAAACAGTTGGATTAGCTTTCTCTGTTTGAAAACTCTGAAATTGAAACCATGCAATTTGAAGTGTTCAATATTGTTAGAACCAGAGAAGAATTCTAATAGTTGATTATCCAAGATGAATCTATTCCAGAATAAAACGAGCAGACTAGAATTAGAGTTATTGAATTCATTAAACGATAAAGATTTATAGTTATTGAAACACTCTTTCTTTTCTTGACTAGTCAATTCAACTTCAAAATTATTGAACGAGTCGAAATTTATTGAATTTTGATGAATAAACCAAATTTTCAAACCATGAGTCAATTTAACATTGATGAAACTATCAAACACTGTTAAATTTTGCAAAGTTTTTTGATTTTCTAAAATAACCTGCCTTAGTTGAATGTGATTTTTAGTAGACAATGTATTTAAAGAGAGTGATAACTGTATCAAGTTTATATTAGACAGACTTAAAAATTCCACAATTGATTGGAACTGACAATTTAGGCAATTTTTTGTTGGTTTAATGGTTAACTTCTTCAAATTTGTTAAATGTGGAGCGATTAAAAGTAGAAATTCTTTTTGTTTCTCACCTTCCCTTTCTGCCAAAATATGATTCTTCAGTTTGTGAGAAGATTCAGTAATATCTAAATGTAAAGATATCAACTGTTCAAATGGAATATATTTCAATAGTTTATCACATATTTCAACTTGGTTTGATCCAATATGACAACCATTTATCTTTAAATGTTTTAAAGTTGATAAATTAGAAATTGATTCAGATAAACCATCAAATAACGATGTCCATAGATTAGATTCGACGGATTCATTAAAATCAATTTTCAAATATTTAAATTCTAAACTATCCAAATTGGATAAAACGTTATTTTCAAAAAGGTATAATCCTAAATTTTTTAACAAATTCTCAGTACTGCGCTCAAATTGAATTGTTAAATTTTTCAAAGATTTCAAATTACCAAAACTGGCAAAACTGCTGTCATAATCATCGTTCATTCTTAAAGTGATTGTTAAATCTTCAACTCTATCGAAAACATGACTAATTGAATTCAGCTGTTTTAAACTTAAAGATGGAACAGACAACTTCTTTAAATTAGGCGTGAAATTAACCAACATTTGTAAACTATCTAATAAACTCATTGAATTTAAATCAAATGGGATTATACCAGATAAATATTGTAATTCATAACAAGTTAAAATCTCACTAATCTTTAAATTCCAATAATTGGATGACTTGTTCTTTTTGTCAAATGGATTATAACTATTCTTGAAATAAGTGATACGTCTATCTAAATCATCAAACTTTAACTCTTGAACCAATAATCCCAACTCATTACAATTTATAACCCCATAGATCAATTGTAAGAAACCTTTGAAATGAGTTATGGATGTATATGTGGATCTGTGGCTAGGCGACTTGTCAACATTGATCAATTGAATAGATCTATACAGAATCGACTGAGATAATACCTTGAAACGTTTATTAACCATGGAAACATTGATTAGATCCGGTGTGCTCAAATACTGGAATACCAAACTTGTCACATCCGATGGCAACTTGGATAAAGGGAACTGAACTTTGTTACTACTTGACTGTAAAAAAAGAGCTGAATTGACATTGAGCCTCTCTCTGTTGTTATCAACAGAGGACTTTCTTCTCTTTATAGATGGCATAGACATGTTTATAATAAGGTATGATATATTAAGGTAGTTAATAACAAAGACAAAAAAAAAACTATCGATATTTGAAAAAGAAAAGATTTATATAAAAAAATGTTTAATTTTAAAAAACAAAAAAAATGTTTTGTTTGTTTTTGTTAAATTTCTTTTTCCCCTTTTTTTTCCCTTTAATTAGAAAAATAAAAAGAAACGTGCAAAATTTTTTTTTTTTTTTTTTGGCTTAACTTGACAGATGACGTCAATAAATTGGTACATCATGCATCACGTGATACATAATCACATGTTCAGTTCGACTAGTTTAACTATTTTGTTTCCTAGTTCTAGACAGTTTTCAATTGTATCTGCCTCGGCATAGACTCTAACAGCATCTTCAGTACCACTAGCTCTAACGAAAGATCTACCATTTGGATACATGGCTACAGTTTCATCGATTTTATCTTGTAATCCAAGAGGTTCTAAAAGTTGTCTTTCAGCATTTGTAGTTTTAAAGATAAATCTATCTTTAACTAAAACTTTGAATAGTCTATTTGGTAATTCTTGATAGTCTTGACTCCAATTTTCAACTGACTTATTTAAGATTCTCAATGCTATCAACACAGCAAACAAGTCACCAATTGAATCACCAACGGTTTGATTGATAACGTCAACTAATAATTTCAATGTTTCTAATGATTTCAACTCTTGTGAGTTCTCAGTTTTGTAACTGTCAAGTGTTGATATATAATTTTCAGAGAATAAAACTGTACCATGACCATTTGCTTCGAAATAAACACCAACGTCATATTCTTGTGCCTTGTGGTGTAAATGTTTAACACCTGTTGAAGTAAATGATACTGGAACACCTAGGTTTGATTCAATATACTTTGTTGAATTACCATTTGCATATGCAGTTTGAACAATACCAACTTTTAAATCACTTGTGAAATTTAAATTGTTTAATAAAGTTTTAATCAAAGTTGCTAACAAAGTGGCAATCTTATCACCATCTAATAACTTGAAATTTGAATTGTCAACAAAGTAGAAAACTACTCTATCTGCATCACCATCGAACGATGCATATAATTTATTTTGAAGTAAATTTGATGAAATACCAGCTGGTAGTTTTTGATTTGTCTTGACATAATCAGCACCACAGTCAACGTTTAATGCATTGAAATCACTAACGTTATCATTAACAACTTCAACTTGAATTAAATCACTCTTTAAATTCTTTAATTTTGGTGCACCAATACCATTTGCTGCATCAACTGTAATAGTTAAAGGTTCATTGATGCCCCAAAGTTTCAAAATTTTTTCAACAGAAGTGACAATTTTATCATTATATCCAACTTCTGTAGCAACACCAAATGATTTATCGTTGAAAGATCTAGTTAAATAGTGTAACTGTGGAGTAGTTAATTCACCAAAATCGGAGTATTTATTACCTTCATTCAAACTCAAGATACCATCAATGGTGGATTTTAATAAACTTGGTCCTGATTCTCTAGTATCTCTAGCAATGACAACACTTGCCGCATGTGAGATATCAATAGATTCTAATTCAATAATTTCATTCAACACATCAACAAATGATTCAAATGATTCAGTATTTGCCAATTTTGTAGCTAATGGTTCCCAAGACTCATTCAACATCTCTCCAAATGGATCCACAATCTTAACACCATTATCCATTGGTGGATTATGAGATGCTGTAATCATGACACCAACAGTTGAATTCAACTTCATCGATCTAAGTGTTGCTAAAATACCAACGTTGTAAACTATAGAGTCTAATTTACTGGCATTCATTCTAAAACCTGCAGTACCATATGTATATGTCTCATTTGGTAACTTACGGTGTAAGTCATAGTACTTCTTCAATTGCTCAACAGGAATACTCATATTGAAACGTGTCTCTTCTAATAAACCCAAATAAAAGTGAAACAGTAAAACGGTAAAACATTTTGAAATTTGCAATTTTTTCTTTTTATAAATTTCGAAATCAAAACAAAACAAAACAAAACAAAAACAGATAAATACTGCACAGCCTTTCAAAAAAAGGACAGAAAAAACGCAAAAAATGCAAAAAATGCAAAAAAACAAACAAAACGAATTTTAAATGACGGGAAGATATTTTTAGTATTTGTTGTTTGTTGTTTGTTGTTTATATTAAAGTATTGATAAATAAAGGATGGCACCACCGTTACCAGTTTATACTAGAGAAGAAGTTAAATCTTTATACCCTCATTTATTTCCAGAAAGAATAGGTACTGATGAAGTCAAGTTAGACTTACCAAACTGTGAATTATATTCGATAACGCAGAATCAATGTACATTTGATGGGAATAAAACATACTGTATCCCATTTAAAAGAATATTTGCTAGATGTTTAGACCAAGACTATGCTAAACGGAAAGAAGTTATTGGTTATAAACTAACACCTTCGCATAGGGATTTTGTAAAGACTAAGAGTGAGGATAATAAATTTTACAGAAACTTAGAAGTGACGGATTCATTTGACAATGACTATAAGAAACTACTAGAGTGTAAAGATATAAGTTCATTAAGTGATAAACAAAGACAAGAAAGGGGAGATTTAATTGAATTTTTGCGAGCAGATAAGATACTACAGGCACAAATGAGTAAATACTACGAAGAAATGGTTGGTGATAGAGGGTAAGGAAAGATAGATAAAGGGACATAACGGTATATAACGAGTATCATGAATTATTGCAGTAAAGTAAATAAAAATATATATAAAAAATAATGAAACGTAAAAGAGTTTATACAGAGATTTACTAAAAAACACATGCAATGAGCGATGAGAGGTAAATTTTCAAAAAGTTTCACCTTCACTAGGTTGAGGTAATTTTCTATTTGATGAACTAACCATTTCTTTTCTTAGTTCCAACAAGAGAATCTCCATACTATAAGATCTTCTCCAATGGTTCAAGATTTGAAATTTATTACTTAAAACTAAACCTGTACTTTGATCAACTGAGGGTAGATTGATCTTACTGATAAATTTAACAACAGGAGGCTTATCAGGATACTCTTCTCCACATTCAATCGTCAATGAATAAATTCTATTCTCATGCGATGAATTAGGTGGTCCTAAGATGGTGGCATTCCAATGAGTCATGGTGATATCATCCAAGTCTTGTAAACCATAGGAACATGATTCTGCTCCAAGACCTTTCTCACCTTTCTCCAACTCTTCTAATAATTTGAAATTTCTTGGACTGCAAAAAATGTTAGTAAATTGGATCAAACAGAACTAATAACAACAACAACTTACACTTTAGACATTTGTAGTAGGATATTTATAAACCTTTTGAGTTGACTAATTGTTTAATATTAAAACTCCCACTAAATTTTTTATTAAAATTTATTTGTTTTTGTAATTTTAAATAAAACAAACAGAAAATGCACGCAGGGATTTCTTTTTGGGGTTTTTTTCTTTTTTTTTTTTTTTTTTTTAAATCAAAAATTTATATGTGCAGAGGTGTATAAAGTAAAAAAAAAGAAAAACAGAAGAAAAAACACAAAAACAAAAACAAAAATAAAAACAAAAGAAAACAAAACAAGAGAAGAGAAGAGAAGAGAAAAGTTATACGTTGTTTCCCTCTTTGTTCTTCATTTGGTTGTGGATAGAAACAGCAATGAGTACGTCAAGTTCACCTTTTGTAGATCGTCCAAATGTGGATTTGAGTGTTATACTTGAGAATTCAGAAGATTCGTTGCATTTAAACCTAGAGAAACAGCTGAGAGGTAAGATATCAAGTCTTGAATTTAAGTATAGTCAGTTGAAAGACAAGAGTGAGATTGTTAGTCTTGAAAATGAAGATTTGATTAAATCTTTACAAGATGAGTTGGAAAAAAGTCATAAATTGTACGAGTCTTCGATATCGGATTCTAAACTAATATTTGATGAGAACAAGCAGTTAAAAGTTGAGTTGAGTCAATTGAAAGAATTGAATGACAATTTAACAAATGAGAATCAATCTATAAAATTTGAGTTATCAACCACTTTGGGTAAGTTAGAGAGGTATTCTGGGAGATTGAGTTCAAATGAGACAATTTTCAAAGAACAGTTGAATAAGATTGAGCAGAGGTTAATATCAACTACCAATAGCAATAGAGAAATTGTTAAAGATTTACAGTATTCAATATCAGACAAGGATGAGAAAATATTGCAATTGCACGATCAATTGAGATTGAAAGACATACAAATAAACGATTTACAAGACTCAAATGGTAAGATTGACGAATTAAAGGCTAGAAAACTATACGAAGTTGAATGTTCAAGTCAATTGGAGTACATTAGAAGTTTAGAATCTAAAAATTTAAATATAACGAATAAATTAAAAGACTATCAGAATAAATTTGAATATATACAAGTTTTGAAAAATGATAAAGAATCTTTACAATTGAAACTAAAGAATTTTGAAAATTTTGAAAAAATTTACAACGAGTTGAGTTTAAAGTATGAACAGTTGAATAGGAAGTCATTACAATGGGATAAAGAAGATCCAAATAAATTGGTTCATAAGTATCACTCTTTGAATGCAAACTATAATAAATTAATTGATGATTTACGCAAGAGTCGAAATGATTTAAATAAGCAACAACAGGAGTATATTTCAATACAGTCTAAACTATTACAGAAGAATAATAAATTGACAGATTTAACAAATATACTATCTAATAAAGATAACGAATTGGTTAAATTGAACAATATGATCAAACTAAATCAACAAGAGATTGAATTTTTAAAAGAGAGATTGAATAATATAACAGAAGAAAATACATTAATTTTGCAAAACAAGCAGATCACTCCCAAAATTGACGATTCTTCAAACTTGTTAGAACTATTGGAAAATTACAAAAAAGAGATACACCAACTTAAAACTCAAGATGGTTTAAAAAGACAAAGAGTTGATAATAGTGATGGTGAGACGATATTGAATCAATTGAATGAAAATTTAAACCAAGTTCAACTATTAAAACTTTCCAATGATTCAATTCAACAAGAGAATTTCAAATTGAAACAATTGGTTGAAGAATTGAATTTGAAATTACAAGACAAACCCGAATTGAAGAAAGAATATCAAATATTAGAACTAAAGGATAATCCTACATCAAACTATGAGTCTATCTCTAAACAAACAATTGAAAAACTCCGCATTGAAAATACAGATCTATTGAATGGGATGGTTAATACTGAAAGTATACCCAAATCGGTATACGATAGAATATCACTTGATTTAAAACAACAAGAAATTGAAATAACAAATTTAAACAAGAAACTAATCAGACTAAAAGAAATGTTCATCAAAAAGAGTTTGTTACAAAATTCAATAATTTACAACTTGTTAGGTTATAAATTAGAATTTTTAAACGATTACAAAGTTAAACTAATAAACAAAAATGAAAGTTATATAGTTGTTGATATAACACAAAGAGGGAATTTAATAGTGAATGATAAATTAACAGTTAAACTAACAAATAATCAGCCCATTGATGTTGATAACTTGATTAAATTTTGGATAGTTGAAAGAAAAGAACCAAGTTGTTTCTTTAGTTCTTTAAACCTTGAACTATTTGACCAAATATCGGCTTCGGCTTAAGGCCTTACCGGAGATGATATAACTAGAAGACGGGGTGAGAATGATATATATACGTAATAAAAGGGATAACTTATTGCAGATGCGGGGAAGTACCCTAATTTACCCCAGGATCTCAGCATGATTAATATCAATTGCATTGCCCGTTGACCGAAATTTAACAGCTCCATTGATCATTTTACGTACAATTTTTTTTTTTTAGTTATTAATTTTCCCCTCTTTTATTTTTAGATTATGTAATACACCACCTCTGTCAATTTAATAAACGTGCAATTGGAAATTTCGCACCCGAAATGTTATTACATAATCATTTTTATTAAAGTAAAAAA
This sequence comes from Ogataea piceae, assembly GCA_030567815.1. Lineage (NCBI taxonomy): Eukaryota > Fungi > Ascomycota > Pichiomycetes > Pichiales > Pichiaceae > Ogataea > Ogataea piceae. The sequence continues at coordinate 551 of JAJLSX010000040.1, read as the reverse complement.
AAAAATTATTTTTGTATGACCCCTCGGAAACAGAATTAAAACCTCAAATTATATAATAATTAATTTGCATGACCTTAAATAGAGATATTTAATTGGTTGATTTAAATATCGCAAGCGAACTTTTTAAATTTAAAATTCAAAAAAAGATTTAAACTTTTTTTATTTTAATATCTTTTTTTGTGTTTTCAGATAATAAAAAATTACGTTTTTTTTTTTTTTTTTTCTTTAACCCCAGATTTTTATGGGCACCTTTGAATGATTTGTAACTAACCCCCCTTTTTATTGTTATGTACGTGGTATATATCGTATATATTAGTGAGTATATACAATAGTGAGTATATCAGTACTTTATAGTAGTATACAGTTTGATACTATATAATATATATATATATATATACACTCTGTTGTAGTCTATTGTAGTCTTGTATAAAGTTATTTAGTATACAATCGTACTTATCTTTAATTATCAAAGATTTGATAATCTATAAAGGGCTGTGTATATAATAATAAATGATTACGTTATTAGGGGGGGGAAGGGGAAGGGAAAGGGG
>JAJLSX010000039.1:0-121236 GCA_030567815.1 Ogataea piceae | reverse complement strand
CTGGTTTGTCCACCACCACTATTCCATGGGCTGGCTCCACCACATTCACTACCACTGAGTTGACTGTTGTTACCTCTGGTTCGTCTATCTATACCACTTCTCGTGTTATTGTTGAAACACCTACTGCTGGTTTGTCCACCACCACTATTCCATGGGCTGGCTCCACCACATTCACTACCACTGAGTTGACTGTTGTTACTTCTGGTTCTTCTACCTACACCACTTCTTATGTTGTTGTTGAGACACCTAGCAAAGCATTGTTGTCTACAGATCTGACTTCAACGACTTCGATTTACTCCATTAGCTCCTCTGTTGCTCCTGGTGTCGAAACACATGTTAGTGGTACTGACTCCTCTATTATTGTTCTTGGAACAGATGGTAGCGATTTCCTTGGAAGTTCAAATATCAAAGAAACAGAACATGCCACTTTAGTTGCTGAAACTGTCACTTCAATAGATACTTTCAAAACAATTGTCGGTTGTACTTCAACAAATTCTGGAACTGAAATGGGTACTGGAGGAATTATAGTTACCACAATCACAGATATTGGAACTTCTCAAACTCCCTACTTAATTTTGAGTAGTGTCCTAAATGTTGAGACTACATCTTATAGCAATATTGTTGAACCACATGTTACCCAGTTTACTACTAAAGAGGTGGAGAGCAATTCAAGTCTCAGTTTTTCATCTGGTGCTCCTTTGCCAACTACAGCAGGTGTGTCAACTTACGAGGCAGGATCTACCCGTTTGACTTCTTTCAATTTACTTTTTGCAAGTGTTGTTGCCATATTTTTCACATTATTATAATGTTCTTTTTGTCTTGTGTTTTTTTTTTTTTGGTTCGTTTTTGAAACCATTTAGTTTTGAAATAACTTTTTCTGTTATATTCTTGACTATAGATAGTCACCCCTATTCTATGGATCTGTGTTACAATTTACAGTAAACTTTCTAACACTTCCGGAAAGTTTACAAATTTTTTACTATGTAGTGTTTATTCAATAATTATATTTTTTGCCAATATTAAAATAAATTTTACATTCATATAACTATATTTTAAAAGATAAATAAATTATAACCAGATATATCTCACTCTAAATATTGAAGGAGTTAGAATTTTGAATTTTCAGAGAGATCAAATATTTTATGATAAACTTGGCAATTTAAATAGTTCTGAGTCTTTGGAAAAGTTAGAAGTTAGAACTTATAATTTAAAAAATAATAAATTACACTATACAACTGCTTTTTGGTTGCCGTATTATATATCAAAATTTATTGACTGTAGACCGTGGTACAATAAAACATTTTCACCATTCAATTGACCCCTAATATGTTCAACATATCTACTTCTTAGTTAAATGTATGATACAGTGATCAAACTGCTGCCACCAATGGGTAATAGCTACATATTACATAATCAACATCAAAATACATTATTCACGAGCCACATAATATATCCAAATGTTTAGCCACAATAATAAATATGTGGCGAATTGATTAAAAATTGCAATTTATAAAAATCAGCCATTAAAGGCTAAAAAGCTGTAAACATTTTTAGAGGATATGTATCGATTAATAAAAGATAAGGTAATAAACATAGTTGAATGTATTTATTTCTTTATTATATTCAGGGATATCAGATTTTTAGCAAAGTTTACAATAGTAATGTCAGATACTGATAATTCAAAAAAACCTATCTCAATTCCGGATGACTTGAAAAAAGTTATAGGTCCATTCATTAAAAGATCTAATGAGTTGGCAAACTTTCAACCTGTTGTTTCCTATTTTTGTAAGCTTTTCGCTGTAGAAGAGATTTTAAAGCAACAGTTACATTTGAAATCAAAAGACATTGAAAGTTATGCGTTGTATTTACTGGATGAAATCGAATCTATAAAAGTTGATTTTAAAGAACATAGTCCCAAAATCTCAAATCTGATAACTGATGATCAATCTAGTTTTACTCTTGTTTTCAATTTTTCCAATTCAATCTTTAATAAAGCATTACAAGAGATAAATACACATACTTCAAGCTGTAAGACCATAGAAAGTTTTAAAGCTTCCTTAGATTTGTACCAAATTTTAAAACTTTGGGGTGGATTGTATAGTGAACATAAGGATGATATTGAGAAGCAAGTTAAATATGCAAAATTCCATTCTTTGAGAATATTGAAGGCTATTAAAGCAGGAAATGATCCAAATGATTATATCACTCCTGACGAAGAACAAGAATTGAAGAATTTAGAATTAACACCATTTGTTACAGAATCTCAAGAATTAAACACTGAAAATCTCCTACCTAGTATCCCGAACACAGTGGATGTCAAACCTTCCTCTTCTTCAATCTCCAACGAGAATTTAAATGATGAATATCCAGAAGATGGCCCTGTATCAAACACAAATCCTGAAGAAATTGATTCTTCATTCCCACATCCTCCATCTGGACTCAATACACCTGTGATAGAACAAGAAGACAATAGCGATCCAATAACAGAGTTAGAACTCCCACATCCTCCTGAACAAATTCAAGGTGAATTGAGTCTACCAACTGCTCCGGTGCTAATCAAAGGAGAGAAGAATAAATTGGGATTACCAGCAACACCGTCATTACCTCCCAAACCAACACTTCCACCACCTCCACAACAATCATCAACGACAACAAATAATATCGAAGACCATAAGCTGCATTTACCACCAAAGCCTGTAGTTCCTGCAACTAGAATCGCATCACAAGCTAAATCCAGAACTTTTTCAGGTTCTGAAAATAAAGAAAAAATCTCTAATGCAGACATTCAAAAGTTTCTACGAGACGATGAAGTTATCTCATTGGCTCAAAAGAAGGCCAAATTCGCTATAAGTGCTTTGACTTATGAAGATGTCCCAACGGCTATAAAGGAGCTAGAAGCTGCTTTGAAGCTTTTAAAAGGAGAATGATTATTTACTCGTACTGGGAATATATATGAACTATGAACGAAACTATAGTATGATTTTGTAATGATTCTACACTCTTTTTTTGTCCTTTTTTACTCTTGCCAAGCTTCTGTATTGTGGAAATCCATAAGCTTCTTGACTGATGGTTTATATATAGTAATTTTGAGTAAAATTCAAAGTAAAATAATAAATATATCAAATAGTTATAATTTATATACAAAGGAGAATTTTAACTATAAAATGTTAAAAGAAAATGTTAAAAGAAAATGTATGCAATGGGGTATATAGTTGAAAGTGACCCAAATATAAAAATAAAACAAACTATTCGTTTGCGTCTTGTAGTTCACTTTCGTCTCCAGTTTCCTCGTCATTGGACTCTAATAAAGGGTTTGTAGTCAAATCTAGTTTTGAGCGACTAGTTTTGAAAGATTCAGATCTTGAAATAGAGTCTAAGTCAACCGAGCTTAACGAAGAGGTTCTTGAAGAAAGTTGTTGTTGCTGCTGTTGTTGTTGCTGTTGTAATCTCCTCTTCATTCTATCACTGATCTTGAAATCACTCTGTTTGAACTGTAAATCACCAGAAACAGCAGCAGACATCAATCCATTATTACTGCTATTACCTAAACCACTCAAGTTTAGATTTGCTGCGACAGATGAGGATAGTGATGACGTTGACAATGTTGGTGAAGATCCATCACTCGGCAATGTGGCTTGGGGATCGTTTTCCTGGGACTCCTTAGTCAACTTCATCAACAAATCATGCGTTTTAGATCTTATATTTTCTTCATCGTCCAATTTCACTGAAATAGGAGAGGAAGTATCATCACCACTTTCACTGAATATAGTTGATTGTGATTCTGCACCATTTGAATGTTTCTTAGCCCACTGTTTGATTTTAGCTGATGTGGGTTCTGAACGAAGAGGAGCGGATTGTCTTAATTGCTGCAAAAACTTATCCATGTCCGAGCTAACTTTATTTTCAGAGTCTTGCTTCAATTTATCTTCCTTAGACTTCTTTGTTTCCTCTAGTCTTTGTAAACTTTGTTCATATTTACGATTTCTATCTTCTAACTCTTTGTTTTCTTTGGAAACTCTTTCAAAACTCTCAATAAATTCACTGAACTTTCTCAAGAAGGAGTTTCTAATAAATTCATCAGCAGATGGATCTTCTCCGAAGAATTTCATCATTGTGTCAAACTTATCCATAGTTAGTTTAGCTCGATCATTCAATAGATCGGCTTTATTTCTAGCATTTGGCAATCCTCTCAAAACAACGTTCAAAAATTTATCCATAGGATGGAACTTCGATGGATCACTTAAATTACCATCTTGTAATGAAGCATCCACGTTCTTGATGGAAGAAGTAAAAATACGGCAGTCAGTTTTCAACTGCTCGACTGATATCTTAGCAGCTTGTATAGTTGGTTTTAACTCATCAATAAATTTTAGTAAATCTGGATAATATTCTCTGATAATTTTTTCCACGTAATGCAAGAATGAGGTAGAGTTTTTGTGATCTTTCAAGAAGCTCAATCTTTGTAAAGTACTCAATTTGAAACCTTGTGCTTGTTTTGATGTGTCATTCATATAGTTACCTACAACCAAGATGATATCAAACACCTTTCTCAAGGTTTCAGAATTCTCTAAACTGTCTAGTGCATTCTCTAAAGTGTTCAACTTTGCAACCAAATCTTCGTAATCCTTTTCGTAGCTCAATATTGAATTAAGTGCTCTCATTCTAGATCTCCAGTAGTGCTGTAGGTTGTAGATTAGTTCTAAGTATATTCTATCAGCTCTTGCAAGTTCGTTTGAATCCTTTTCTGGTTTTTGCTGAGTTTCAGCCTGCCAGTCTGTAGAGTATGGCTCAAAACTTTTGGCTAGAGAGATAGAAACCTCATTTAACTCTGGTTTAGCTAAAAAGTCTAATAACGCACTTTTATCAAGAACATCCTTTTCACATTTAAGGATTTTCATAACAACTCTTTCATCTCCAATACCAGAAAATGAATGCAAACAAATTCCAAATTGTTGTGACACATCGGTCTTCAAAAAAGATATTTTCTTTTCTTCCTCCTTCTTCTTCTTGGCGATTCTCTTAGCCTCTTTTGCAGCAAAAATCACCTCGATCTCATCAAAAATACCGTTGTCAAGAAGTTGTCTAGCCATTTCATCGGAACCCATGCTTGCCCAAAATGAATCAACTGTATCTTCAATTTTTTCCCAATGCAATTGTTTGAGCTTTTTCTTTGGTCTAGGAAGTAAATCAAATGGACCAGCTTGTAAAAGTGGCGAACCACCAAGGACTGGTGTGTATGCTTTCGGAATAGGAAATGGAGGAGGTGGCGGAACAGGACTATTTGATCCTGACATAGGGAAAGGTGGCGGAGGAGGTGGTGGAATACCAGACCCAGATAATGGGAACGGTGGAGGAGGAGGTGGTGGAATACCAGACCCGGACAATGGGAAAGGTGGAGGTGGAGGTGGAGGAATTCCTGTGCCACCAGAAGTAAATGAACTTGGAAGTGGTGGCGGAGGAGGAGGTGGAGGAATGGGTATAGACGAAGATGTTCCCATATTTGGTAGTGGTGGCGGGATAGGGATTGATGCGGGAGCCGACTCTGATGATACAGAAGGTTGCTCTGGAGCTGCAGGTGGAACTGGTGTTGACTCTGTTTTAGATTTCACAGGTCTCGCAATAGGAGCTTTCTTAATCTCGGTTGTTGGGTCTTCGACTCCATCACTATCGTCTTGAGCGCTATCATTTATAGCAGGTTTCTTACCGACTTTTTGAGCCAATTCACCCAAAAATGGTCTCATTGTACTTTCCAACTTTCCAACATTCATCTTACTGAACTCTGGAGCTGAAGAGCTAACATAGTCAACTTTAGGTTGTTGCTTTTGTCCTTTAGCGTATTTGTTCTCAAACTTTTCAAGTAGTTGATTTTTATCGATAGACTGAGAAGACTCATTTAGTTGAGATTTCAAAGAAGCAATTGTGCGCTCAAGTAAATCAAGCTCATTTTGCAATTCAGTGACATTTCCACTCTCAGTTGAAGTTGTATTTCTTTTAGGATCCAATGTTTTTTGTTGTTTATCCTCGATTTCTTCAAATTCCCTTATCTTCAAGTGTTTCATATTTTCTTCAAGTTCGTTCAATCTATTTAATGCTTCCAGTTTTCTACTTTCCATTTGTTCTCTTTCTGATAAATCACTTTGCAGCTTTGTCACACTATTAGCATCACGTTGTAAGAATGCCAATCTCTTTTTCAATTGGTCTAAGGTTCTAGCATCATCCATTGAGGAATATTTTGGATTTCTCTTTTCAACAATATTAGTCTCAGAGGTGGAGCTTGGAATGTTATCCATAATCTCCTGGAAATCCATATTCTCCAAGTCCCTTGCTTCTCTTTCAAGTAAATCCATTTTTAATCTTAAATCACGGAGTCTAGAACTTGGCTCGACACCACCTGAAGTTCCTAAACGTCTTGACTCAGCCTTATTCTTATCGACCTGAGTCTTCAATCTTTTATGTAGTTCATTTATGGCGCTTGATCCATCTGATTTGGAAGCTGATTTGGATGATTGTCTTGGATCCAGGCGAGATGATGAAGAAGAAGATGATGTTACAGATGGTGATGATTTGAGATTTGATTGTCTTTCTTGTTTGTCATCTCTATTATGCAACAATAGTAACATCTCTCTCATTTCAGTCTCCTGTTGATGTCTATCAAGAACTCTTTTTCTCTTCAAGTCATCCACTTCGGTAGATTTGAAATCTAATTGATCTCTTAATCTTTCCAAAATTGCATCTCTTTCCTCCAATTCTTTATAGAGATCTTCAACAACACCATTTGATCCTTCATTCAATTTCTCCAATGCATTATCTCTTTCAGCCTCAGCTTCTTCAACTTTCCTTTTAGCATCTTTAGCTTCTAGCATTGCCTTTCTTGCAATTTCATCTGTTCTATAAGATGATAAAAGTTTATTGATGGAAATATTCATATCTGTATCATCCTCACCAGATGCCATAGTTATATTTGAAACAAATGAATCCATTAATTTGAAATTTCTATCCACTTGACTCTTGTCTGAAGTATGTAAATTTGTTGACTGACTGATAAACATATTTTGCATCATTGATATTAAATGTTTCTCTGCATTTGTACCTCTTGATTTTGTCCACATGGCTTTGAATAAAGATAAAGGATCATTGAAATTGATGTTATGATTTTGAAACTCTTCCATTTGTTGTAATTCTTGTAAATCATCTTGTTCAGATGCCTCAATATTGTTTATTGTATGTAAAATATCATTGTTGTTCAATGGCTTCAATAAATCCATTAAATCTTTCAGTCCAGCAGCGATGAAAAGACGACGAAGTTTTGTTCTATCTGCCAAGTCACCAGCCTGTTGTAACAATGTAATTATGAGTAATAAAGTTGATAACCCATACTCAACAAGGAAATTTATTGAGATGGTACTTGTAAATTTAAATTCATCGTATGCACCAACTCTAGATCCCATTTTACCTCTTCCTTCTAATAGTCTAATTACTGACCAAAACCACGCTTCGTATCTTTTAACTTTTTCTGCATTAACTAAGATGTATTGAGATCTTCTATCCAAGAGATTAGCTCTTCCAGGTAAAGAATAAAGTTCTCTTATATAAATTAAGTGAACATTATCATTGACAGGTTTATTAATTGATCTGTAAATTATTTTACTTGATTCTGTCTTGTGATAAAAATATGTAATTATATCAGTTGCCCATTTTCTCACTTGTGGTTTAGATGAGTATAACCCACCCATAATTGCTGGTATAAAGATATCAATTTTTCTTAAATGGTCAATTCCAACTGCCAAATCAGCTATAACTTTTATACATTTGAATAATTTAGCTTCCTTATCTAAGACAGTCTCATAATCTTCTGTTGGATTTGTAAATAGTAGACTTGTATTATTATTATTATTATTAGTAGTAGTAATACTACTAACTGAAGGAGCTCTAGATATTGATGCATTTGAATTATTATTTGTCAATGAGTTATGTTTATTTATTGTTGTAGGTTTGGTAAGTAATGGTTTTGTCTTGTACAATTGCATTAAAACGTTACATAATGCTATAGCACCTTGTAAACTTAAAAATTGTTCTGTCCAAGTCAATTCTTCTGAACTTAAACAAACATCCAATTCTTTCAATTGATCACTGGAAATTTTATTACCAATCAATTGAACAACGTAAAATTGTGGATCAATTGATTTGCCATGTGTTGAACGAGGTCCATGGTCACTAATTACAGTTGAAGCTGTTGAAACATTTCTTGAATTTGTCGGCACTGGACCTGTTGTAGGTTGTAATCTTCTTTGCTTTTTAAATTCTGCCAATTTATGTTGTCTAATTAACATCCATTTTCTATCAGGTGGATATGAGTCCATCTCAATTCTAGCCTTTTCAGGTAAATTATTGAAATCTCTACTAACCATAACTTCTCTAAACATTTCATTAATCTCTTCCACCGTTCCCGGTGGTTCTAATTCAAAATCATCTGAAATAGTGTGTCTATGAGCTTTCTTAAAATTGGCATTGGATAATTTCTTTGCATGTGAGGATGATAATGAGTAAACAGAAGACTGTTGTTGTTGTTGATATGATCCTAAACTATTGTTTGTGGTAACTCTTGATATTGGTGATTCTATACTACTGTTATCACCTCCACCTCCACCATCTCTAGTTTTAGTTCTAGAAAAAAATGATTTTGTTGGTGATTCTAATAAAGCATTATAATCTGAAGACATCGAAGTAGTTGTTCTCGAAAGACTCTTCCCATTTGGAGATGAAATAGAGACACCATCGGATGTCTTTGTAGAGCTTCTCCTTATACCCATCAAGGAGCCAACTCTACTACCTATAGTGTCGTCACGTTTCTTCATCTTGTAATAAAAGAACAACTAGAAACAATCAATCACTAACTATAAATTGAATCTAGACAAAAAGAACAAAAAAAATAAAAAGACAAAAAGTTATTTATTTTATTGTTATTTTCAATACTTTCTGTTTGTTTATTAGCCCTTTCTTCCCTTTTTTTTCTTCGTTGTTTTTGTGATTTTGAATTTTTTCTGTGTTTGAGCGCTGTGCGCTTTGCGCTGTACGCAGTGATGGCATTTTTTTGTGTTTTGTTTTTTTTTTTTTCGTTTTTTTTTTTTTTTTTTTTTTTTTTTTTTTTTTTTTTTTTTTTTTGCGTTTTTTTTTGTTTTTTTTTTTGAAATTTGAGTTTTGGTGTACGGTTGTTTAAGGGAATCAAAGAATTATGTAACGCGTTCGGGTACTGCAGTTCTTTTCGGGAGTTTTCAATCGATCAAATGGCATAATTACTATAACTATATGAATGTATATACATTCTTTTTTTCAAGGAATATATGAAAGGATTATATTGATTGTATTTGTTTTTTTGTGGTATAGAATTAAAGAATGTCATTGCCGAATTATCAAAAGTTGGCACAGTCTAGTATTGCAGAGAATGAAGTTGAAGTTGAATTTGGCAGCGGTCATACCGATCAATTTACAGATGATTCTTATAGACGTGAGTCAGAGATGTTTGATGATATAGTTATTGATTTGGATTCAATAGAAAGTGAAAATGGGAATAGATCTAATTTGAAAAATGCATTTTTCAATATGTCAAATTCAATTATAGGAGCAGGTATCATTGGTATACCCAGAGCTTTCAAAAATTGTGGATTATTTACAGGTATAGTATTACTTACAATATTGGTTATATTAAACGATTGGACATTGAGGTTGATCATTGTCAATACTAAGATTAGTGGTACTAGAACATATACAGAGTTTGTTTCTCATTCATTTGGTGATATTGGGAAATTAGTAGTCTTATTGGCGCAGGGAGTCTTTGGATTCGGAGGTAATATGGGATTTTCAGTCATCATTGGAGATTCTATTCCTCATGTGTTGCGTTCATTATTTAAAGAACAAATCAAGTCTCATAAGTTTGTCGATTTCATATTGAGTCGTAATGTTATCATATTTGTCTGTATAATGGGTATATCATACCCACTTTCATTGGCAAAAGATATATCTAAACTTGCCAAGGCTAGTGGATTGGCATTGGTTAGTATGGCAGTTATTCTTTTAATTGTGGTCTTGAGAGGTCCAATGATGCCATCTGAGTTAAAAGGTACAATTACAGGATCGGAGTGGTTTATCAATAGTGGTATTTTCCAAAGTATAAGTGTGATTTCATTTGCATTGGTTTGTCATCACAATACTACATTTATATACGATTCAATTAAAAGACCAACGTTGGATAGATTTAATAAAGTGACTCATTATGCTTGTGTCATTTCAGGAATTGTTTGTGGGATTATGGGAATTTGCGGTTATTTAACTTTCAAATCTAAGACTAAAGGTAATATCTTGAATAATTTCCCTAGTGACGATTGGGTAGCCAATATTGCTAGATTTTGCTTTGGTTTAAACATGTTGACCACTTTCCCGCTGGAGATTTTTGTTGTGAGGGCTGTTGTTAAAGATTTAATCATTATTTATAAGAGACGTCAAGAAGGAAATGAAGATTATGATTTGAAAGAGTTATCTGATAGGCAACATGTGATTGTTACTACAGCTTTAACATTTTTCCCTATGCTAGTGGCTCTTTTCACTTGTAATTTAGGTGCTATATTGGAGTTAGTTGGTGCAACTTCTGCATCCCTATTGGCATATATTTTACCGGCAATGTGTCTGTTGAAAGTCACTTGGTATAACAAGAATAACATACAAAGAGTACCATATATTTTATGTATCATTTTTGGTTTCACTGTTATGTTTTTATCAACTACTCAAACAATAATAAGTGCAATCAAAGATAAAGATGGCGAAGGTCATTGTGTTGAATAGTATGTTTTTTAGAAAACATATATATATGTATTTTACTATAAATTAAAAAGATTCCTATTATATTTATTTGTTCTAATTAGTGTAGTTGTATTATTAATCACAGGAGATTTAACCTTCGTCAGTCTTCGTCTTCGTCATCAATAACACGGGCAACGTGCCTTTTCACAGTACTATGCGACTGTTCTTCTTTTTCTTCATCGTCATCTTCATCATCGTTAATGGCATCTTTTTCAACCTTATTAATACCAGATTCTGAATTTTCTTTCTCGTTTTTTTCGTCGTCACTATCGATTGTAGATGATTCTCCTTCATCATCATCTGATTCATCTTCCAGATCACTATCATCGACCTTTTCATTACTAACTGGTTGACGGTCTTGTGTGCTAGTATTCGCTTCCATATCATTATCACTATCATCATCACTGTCAGATATTCTTTCTTTACTTAAAGGTTGGGATTTAACAATAGAATTCAATTCTTGATAGTCATCCAAACTGATGAAATCACCTGGATTTGCAAAATCATCTTCATTGAAAGTGCTACTGTATATGGATTGATATTGCTCTGGAGTTATTGGTTTTCCAGCGTTACGTTGCATCAAAAGTTGAAGTCTTCTTTCTCTTTCAAAGAACATCTTTTCTTCGTCATCGGACTCTTCGTCATCTTTAGCAGAAACATATTTGGATGAAAGATGACCTTTCTTTTCTTCAACAGCTTTTGGTCTTTTTTCTTTATCACTACTAACACGCTTAGCCCTCTTTTTAGAACTCTTCTTCTTTTTCTTTTGAGCTGAGCCATCTGGATTTGTTGGCAATTGATCGTCATCTTCAGAATCAAGCTCTGCACGGCGTCTTCTTCTCTTCAAGGCTCTTCCTTTGACTGAGTTGTTCAACTTGGCTTCCATTTGGTCAAGCTCATCATGCTCGATTTGATCTTGATCTGAAGCCAAATCCTCAATTTGTCTATTAGTTCCAAGTCTTCCACTTCCAACTCCATCATCATCGTAGTCATTGTCAACGTTATAATTATTGGTTGACGCGTTATCCTTATCATTGCTTGGCTTCCAAATTTCGTCAGCATATTCATAAGGTTCTAATGGTGAAGACTTGGCGTGTTCAATAAGAAGGATAATGTTAGATAATTCTTGAGATTTCACTTCACTTGGCAAGATCAATCTCTCAGAATCAGAGTTACCGTCCTTTTCAAATCCTACCGTATATAAAAGTAATCTATAAGAAGAGTTACCCACGACAAGCATGTCATGGGTTCTAGGTAAACGTTGGCTTTTGTTTAATAGGTCCATAGTATCAGATCCCATTTCCTTCTCTTCTAATTCTTTCCTGGTGTCCCTGAGCTGTGCTAGGTCATTCAGTAAGAGATCTATCAAGTCAAGACTATCCGAATAAACAAGCATACTAACTAAAATTGAAATTTTATATGATAATGATATCGATTCTGAAGCAAAGTAAATATCTTCTGCACGAGTAGGAGCTTTAATTTCTCTTAAGTCATCGAGGCTACCAGTCTTGACATATTCTCTATATCTTGGATATTGCTCTGAGTTCAATGTCAACAATTCGAAGTATATACTATTTGTCTTGGATGCTAACTTTTGGAAACAATGCATGAAATAACTTAGTAATCTCTCACAGTCTCTCATTGAAGCTGAACTAAAATTTGAGTCTTTTATATCATGAAGTGTTAGCATGAAATCAAGTCTTACTAGCTTAGTGAAGTGTTCTTCCTTTTTAAGTAACACTCTATTGAAGAATGATATACATCTTCTGAATTGCTTCTCTGTTAATTCATCAAACTTGCTGAAAACAAACACATAACAATCAACAATTCTTTGACTCAATAATCTTTTTTCGTAAGATTCATATCTACTAATATCATATGTTAAAAATCTTTTTAGTGTTTCTTCGGGAAGATCTTCATCACCATCACCATCGGAATCAGAAAATGCATGATCCGCACCTAATTGGTTTTTACTCACCTTCATTTTCTTACCAACAGCTAGGGGAGTTTTCAAATCAGCTAGATATCTCAAAACTTTGAATAGGACATGTGTGTACTCAATCAAGACATTGGCGTATGTTAATGATATTTTATGGGCATCTTTAGGAATTTCAAGTAAAATGTTGATATCTGATTCAGAATCAAATATTGTTCTAAGTAACGCTTCGGAAGCTATAGAATACATTTCTAACTCTTCTTTCTCTTCGGTTGTAAATGAAGAGGTTTTTATCGAATTGAGTCGATGCATATCAACTAATGTTAATAGTAGCTCAGTGAAAGAGCTAGCGGCGACCTTCAACAAACTATATTCCCTGGATAAAGAATATTTAGCCAAACTACGTAAAACAAACTTTGTAGTATCTTCAGAGAGAGAATCTTGTAAATAACCGAATCTTAAATACTGTGTATCAGATATTCTGTTTTCTCTACTCAATCTTTCAAACTTTAACATCCAACCAAGTAAATACAAATAATGGAATGAAAGGAAGGCACTTTGAGTTGATTCACTATCAGCGAGCAGTTTTCTTAGATTTGATGTTAATTTGCTAAACCCGGCTTCCACAAAATCAGAGCAGAACTTTGTCACAATTGATATAGAGGATGCTGTTAACTGTTTGATCTTGGATGACTCAAATTTAGTATCAAAATCGGATCTAGTACTTTCATTCTTATTAGAACGCCATCTTGTGGATGACATCTTTTTGGACTTACTATTATCTAATTCATCAAGAGGATCAGAATGCAGAAGCTTGTCTTGTCCAGATAGTGTCATGGAATTTTCATCACCTTGTCGTATACTCAACAATGTTCCAAAATTAGCGTGTCTTGACATTCCTTTATTTAATAGTTTTTTCTTGAGAGCATTATCTTTGTTCATAAGATCACCCAAAGAAGATGGAGCCAAAGTTTTTTGTGACGTGTGTTGTGTGGTAGATGATAGAGTAGGTGACTTGTTGAAAATCATTTCTAAATCAATAGAGTATGTTAAATAGAAGTAACTCTCAAGGCAAGCTGGTGCAAGAACTTTTTCTTCAAATTCTGTACCCAAACCTGCTGTAATAGTTTGTATAAATGTCAGCACTTTATTCTTTTTGAATACATGTAGTAAATTATTGAAAGATATATCCTCATGAGTAATACCGGGAGGCATGTTACTTGTGACCTGTTGTGTCTTTGATGTTGTCTTTTTAGCTATGGTCATTTCTGCAGGTTCAATTCTAATGATATTTCTGAAAAATGTAATACACAAATTTAAAATGATGGTATCTCTGTTTGTTCTTTCTTGTTTTCTTAATTTTAAAATCTCCAAAGCAATACCAACAACAGCTTTTAAACATTTCCCTTGTTTGAAATTTAATATGGCATTTTTGTAAAAAACATGGGCTTTCTTTAACTTTATATACAAATCAATTTTAGGTGGAGATGCTTTTTCAATGTCCAACATCAAAGGTCTAGTAAGTGCAACAATTAACTCTAAAGTTGATAATAAAATATTGTTATAAAATCCTTTGTTAGAGTTATTTGGATCTTGATTCAATGAAAATTGTATTAAAATGTGAACTAAATCGTTAGCAACCAATCCGTTATCATCACAAGCTGATGCAACATCCCAATTACCAGTTGCATCATCAACAGCTCTAATCCATCTCTTTAAATCTTTCAAGCATGCTAATGCATCATTACCCAATATATATTCATCTTTATCACTAGTTGGATCGGTACCACCTAATGCTGAACAAAGAATCAATATCTGAGATTTCAATGCTTGTTCGGCATCGCTGGCTTTGTTAGATGATATATTCATATTTCTGATACTATCTAATCTTTCCTGTTTCTTGTCAGGCTGAGAAACTCCTTCGTCATCATTGTTGTCGGAGCCACCTTCGACACCTTCGTCATCAATGAATTGTTCGTCTTCTAAGTCGTTATCTGATTGTTCGTCCTGTTGTTCACGCTCAATTTGCTCGATGATGTCTTCATCTGGAGAATCCATCCCTTGCAAATTATCAGGAAGTCGAGAGGCAGTTGCTTGCATTGTTGTTTGAAGCCACTGGAAATACTCCTTCTAAGAATTGATCTGTCTTTGTATAAACCAGATTTTTTAGTTACCTTTAAGTAGTAGTAGTAGTAGTAGTAGTAGTAGTAGTAGTAGTAGTAGTAGTACAACTGAACTGATTGATCTCTTTTATCACTACGCGAGTTTTTTGTAAAAAATTTACACTTTAAAAAAAAAAAATTTTACGCGTTCAATTCACTATACATCCATACACCATATATAGTGTTAGATGTCAGTATCTGTTGATGTACATATACTTGAAATAAGCAGATGTTTGATTAATATATATAAAGAAACAGTAATAATTCATTGAGATTTCCCATAAGGATTAATAGATATACAATTTAAAAGATGCAGCTTTGACTTATGTATTTTTTTTTTGAGTTTTTTTTTTCTTTTCAAAAAGATTTAGCGACATCTCTTTCCACAACAACTGGTTCGTCACTATCAAACTGACTACCTGTTTCAGGTTTTAGGATCTCTTCGAATGTTTCATTTGCATCACTATTTTCAATTATCGAAGCGTATTTATCAAATTCAATTTCAGAATTCCCTTCTTGTATGAGTCCACTATCAGAGGCTCTATTTATTTCAGGTTCGGTGTTCGGTGTCACATAGGACTGTTCTCTTGACACCATAACAGGTTGAGAAAATGTACGTTCGTGGTTGATTTCTTTACTGTTAGAGATATTACTATCTTCATCCTCATCACAGTCATCTATAGCACAATCGTACTCATTTATTGATTGAACTCCTAAATTAACAAATTCACTCTCTTCTAAATCGTCCAATCCTGTTGAACTTTTAGACATTGACAGTGACGGTCTACTTGGGAAAATATTCAAAAATCTTGAGTTTGGATCTGAATCATCAAGTGATTTTTTAAAGTCTAAGTAATCCTCCTGTGATTTTATTAGTAATCCAACCAACATGGATGGATCCATCTGCGTCAAGTGTAATTTTCTAACTTTTTTAGTATGAACGGATGAAATGTTTAATTTAGAAACAACTTCCACGTAGTTACTACTAGCCATTTCTTCTAAACCTTCTTGATCTTCGTCTTTGTCATGTTCCTTCTCCATGTCGTCCTCGTTACCACCATCTTCTTCTTTTTCTCTCGCTACAGTGGTGTCTTCATCAGATGGCATTAACAGTGCTTTCTGTGGAACATGAGGGTCAAGATAAAATAAATAGTCATCTTGATATCCAAAGAAATAATGAGAAGATGAAGGTCTTCCACCTGCAATACCAACTGACTGAGACAAGTTTAAAGTTTTTTTCAAGAAATCCCAGTATAAAGGATTGACGTTTTTAACTCCGAGTCTAATACCTGCAAGGATAAGAATAGGAGAAAACGGAGTTTCTTTATCGCTTTTTGATTCTGTAGCTAGTTGTAATATTTCATCTTCGTATAAATCACCACTGGAAGTTAGGTAAACTTTCAACTTGCAAGTTTCGAAATTATCTTGGCATAATTCTTGAATTCCTCTTGCTGCAGCAGATGGACCAAACCATTCACCTGGTTTCTTATTTGAACAACGTATCCCCTTCTCAACAAAATTATGGATTGAAAATGGAGCAGAAGGAACATCAACAAACCATGTAACAACACGGTAATGGTTATCATATTCAATATTTGATGGTTCTATATCGTTATATCTCCAATCTCTACCAACATGTAAATTTAATAATGCATTGGCTAGTAAAGATTGACTTGTTCTAATCATACAACCCCATCCTGCATCTGTTGTGAAACCTTTTGAAACAGTTGATAAATCAACTGTTCCTCTAAACAAGGATCTAAAATTTAATGGAGATGGACCTTGTTCAGCTCTTTCAATTAATGGGAATCCTGATCTATATGTCAACCAAATTCTAGTTTCAACGTCGTGTAAAAAATCAGATGGCCATTCTTGATGCTGTTGATTCTCTTTAGACTCGTCTTGAATAGATTGTTGTACATTGGTAACCTTATTGAAAAAACTCTTTAGTTCGGTAAAATTTAATTTTTGAAACTGCTGTTCCATATTTGACTGTACTAATGGTGGATTGTCGGTAGTAGTGGTAGTGGTAGTAGTAGATACACTTGTACTAGGTTCCAATTCAACTTTGTTGTTATATGATTTCCCCAAAACAAACAAATCGTTAACTCGGTCATCATTTGTTATATCACGATCCCATAGATAATCAATCATGGTATGTAGACTATGAAGTCCATTCTTTGTTGCCATTCTGGTGTGTATCTATGTGTATATGTATATATAAATATATATCTATATATCTATATATATATATATTTCAAATGACTCTTATAACTTAAATTATTATCAATACTTGACAATTACACTACAATAAACCATAAAGAAAAGGAAAGAAAATCAAATACAAACATACAAAAAAAGCACAAACGACAGGCAACTGAATCAATAGTAATCGATAAGGAGAGAGAGCCGCAAAGGGATTACAATTTCTCTTTAAAAAGTTTTTGTACGAAATGTATACTAAAAAATTGTACTATTATTATTATATACTTAGACTCTTATAAATAGTTTATATTAATATATAGTTATTGAAGTACCTTATCATATACAATTAATGTATATAGTTATTATATATGATTATTATATATAATAAATTTGAGTAATAAAAGACAGCCTGTTTCTGTACATAGAAACGATACCCGTTAAACAAAATTGACAGACTGGGGTAAAAAAAAAATATTCTACTACGCCACATGATGTATTCTCAGCCACTATTACAAATTGCATCTCTACACAGATTATTGATCAAAGTTTTTGTGCGTTTTTTCCTTTTTCTTTTTTTTAATTGGCGCACATGCGTCATAGCAAATGTTATAAAGCAAAAGAGCACGTACAAGTTCATATATATATATATATATTATATCATTTGATAATAGCAACCACGAAGTTTCATATTATATAGTAGATATCATATAGTATAAATGCCGCCTAAACATAACCGTAAAGGTGGGAAGAAATTCAAAGGCAGAAGAAACCCTAATGCTAAGAAAGATGACGCATTTGAGGCAAATGGTAATGGGAAGCAAAGCGGTTCCAAGATGAAAGGTAGAAAATCAGAACCATTAACAAGAGGTCGTCCAAGTCTTAAGGAATTAAATTTAACAAATCAATTTCCTGAATTGATGGATTTAGACTCTAAAGTGTATACACCTGATTTGGGATCTGGTAAAGGAGGAAGAAGAAAATACGGATTTAATGATGAACTTGCATTTACTAGTAAGCATAGATCTGAGACACTGAGGAAACCACTAAGGAAAATGCCTATAGAATTCATTAAAGCTAAAGAGGTTTATGATCCTTCAGCAGATTTATATAAAAAAGTTGCTGTTATGAAATTATCCGTTACACAGAAAGAGTTAGACACATCAGATAAAGTTGAGGAAGTAGAAGAAGATGATGATGATATTGAAATAAATGATTTCTCATATAATGAAGAGGATCATGAGGCAGATTTGGAGTATTTAATGAATCAAGATATTGAGTTCCCATCTTCAAGCGTTGCTGAAGTTGAAAAGGTGGAAGAAATCAAGCATGTTGTTGTTAACTCCGCATTAGCTACAAACTTGGATTCGGATATGTTACCTAAAGAAGAATCTTTACAAGATTCACATTCTGTCTCAGATAATGGAAATGATAAAGAGCTGTCTGAAGACGAGGAAGAAGATGAAGAGGAAGACGATGACGAAGAAGATGATGATGTTGACGTTGAAGAAAATCACGCTAATAGAACTAGTCAGCTTAAGGAGATAACAACTATGGATATAAAATACGATAGTGAAGATGATTATGATGCTCCAATGGTTAGAATCGGTACATTTGAAGCTCGTAGTACTCGTAATAAGAATGGTGAATTAGAAATCAAATTGCCTAAATTAAATTTCAAAAAACCAAAGAATTTTGGTTTTGTTGATGAGAAATACCATGAACTAGATTCCGAATCTGAATCTGACTTTGAATATCGTAAAGCATTTGATGATATGACAAATGATGATGCTGTTGACGAAGAACCACAAATGTCATCTGATGATGAAGATGATGAAGAAGAGACATCAAATATAAATAATATAAGAGCATATATAACAGGTGTTATGAAGAGAACATTTGCTAAAGATGATAATGATGATGATGATGAATCTGATGGGTCCGATGATTCGGATATTGGAGATAATGATGAAGACGTTGTTTTTGAGTATGATGACTCTGATATAGAGCAAACTACTCTTAAAGAGATGGAAAAGAAAATAAGAGAAATTCAGGAAACCACCCAGACATCAACTACTCAAAGTATATCAGTGAGTGATTCAGAAAATGAGTCGGATGATAAAGATGAAACTGAAGATGAACCTGAATTTGGATTTTTACCTGAAGATTATCAAGTATTTGACGTTTCTCAACTACAAATATCAAATGTGAGAATGTCGGTCTCCGATGTACAATATAACGTCAAGTCACAACTATTATTTGGATCTAATGAATTCAGATGGTGGGGTAGAGAAGATTTAGAGGATGCCCTTGTTGAAAATGGCTTACCTGAGCATAGAATTAACGCATTTTTGAAATATGCTACATCAAGTTTACAGAATTTACCTGATCAACCATTGACCCCTGATCCTGAATATTCTGATCTGGAATTCATTGAAGATTCGTCAGAATCTGAAATGGATGTTGATGAGTCAGATGATGATGGTATCAATGATCTAATTCAATTTAGTAGTAGAAATGGAACAAGAATTTTAGATGACCCAATTGACATTGCCACGAAAACCATGAAAACAAAAGGAAAGGGCAAAAAGAAACAATTAGACCCTGCACAATTGCAAGAATTGGAGATGCGCGAAGAGTTGATGAATCAATTCATGTTCCGTAATAGTAGTAAGAAATCTAAACACGATCAAAAGTTACTAGCTAAAAAGGCTCAGAAGTTAATGGGTGAAAATGCGTTATTAGAAAAGTATCCATATGAACTCCACATCAAAGACATAAAGTCAGAATATGAAGACTTTTACGATGACCAACTACGTACAACTTTGAGGTTCCCTCCATTGGATCCTCATGGAAATAAAACATTAAAGAAGATGGCTGATTTATATCACTTAAAGGCAAGAAAATTAGGTAAAGGTCCTAAAGCATACGTTGTTGCTATAAAATCAAAGCGTACATACATGCATCGTCCTGAAAATAAACTTATAGGTAAAATGTTGAAACAGCGTCCTATTTTCAAAAGAGCAGATGTTAGATTCTCTAAAGATGAAGTTCTTCAATTGAAAAATAAGAGAAAGAAGTCTGTTAAAGAAGCTTCTAATTCTAATAAGATAAAATTATTAGAGGGTCAATTTGTGGCAGCTATGGCTCCTGAAATTGGAGCTGAAAATGTTGGAAGAAAATTACTAGAAAAGATGGGTTGGAGCAGAGGTGAGGCATTAGGTGTTGAAGGTAATAAAGGTATTATCGAGCCAATTCAAGCAAAGATCAAGCTGACTAAAATCGGAATCAAATAGTCAACAAATATTTATAGACTTAGCTTTACTTTAACATATAGATTATTTTGGGTAATTTTATATAAAATCTTTCTTGTCTACACAATTAATGAACTTAGCATATATATTTTTTGAACAATTCATGTAACACGAGTTTTGAAACTAAAGCACAGTAAAGTTTGAAACTGAACTTAATTGATCCGGATTAACTTTTGAGAAGTTAAAGGTATCAATATGATATCATCTCATCAGAGCTCCTAAGTAGATAACGTATAATCTGGAAAATTACCAGAAGTACTCCCAAGTCGACAGTACTCCCTGATCAATCTCAAGAAAATATAGTTTGGAATGTTTACGTTATACAGTATGCCTTTGGTATTTAATTAATAGTTGAAGGATATAAATAGTTTATATTATTAGTTATTAGGAAAATCATTTTTCTTTCAGGATTTTTATGTACATTGTACAATAAAATTTCATGCTACAAGAAAAAAAAGTCCAACTATAAAGTTTCTATACATGACATCAAATAGGTGAATTGACAATAAATTTGTAAAACATGGAACAGCGGGGTAGTTGCCTAATTAGGAAACCTCCTCTAATTATGTGGCCATTGAATTGTAAATATGTGCGGGCAACGTTAATCTCTCGTTATCTGAAATTCCTGCGGCCTGCCCCGGAAAATATCTCTGTGTAATAATATTCAACTATTATCTAGTGGCAATTTTGGGAAGAAGTCTAATTATATTCATACATCGATATATACGGGGTGGGTGGTACACGCGGTGCAGTTTGGTAGCTAGGTTATTTTCAACTTTGAATGTATATATGTCTTGTCATAATATATACAGTAAAATGAAAACATAATAAGATTGGTGTACTAAAGATCGAGAAATTTTCGATAAGTTATTAATTACAAAGTCAGATACGAAGTACAATAAATAATACACTTTTAGTTAAAAGGGATTGGTAAACAATTTATTCTACGATACGTACCGTGCCAGATATTTTGTGTACCGTATCCCCATAAATCCTGTTCTTCAAAAGTGTTTTTCGAGCCTTCACGGAAAAACTTTATATATCAGCTCTTTCTAAACTGGAACGGAACTCAGCTAGCGGCTCCAAGTTTGTATCAATTATTGACCTCACATTGGATATAGATGCAAATTATATGGTAATGTTGACTTGGAATGCAGATACTTTGGTATCATGGCATTAATCTGAATAATTTACCATACTATATGTAATGTATATACTATATAATATATAATATATAATATATATATAACTAGTCAATAGTGTCAGTACATGTGTTACTGTATATGAAAAATGAGAGGGGTTATGTAAGCTGTTAGTACAAAATGCTCATGAATTCCGCCTAATCTTCCAAATAAGGAATCTTCCCGACCGCCTGAGAAAATTTTGTACTTAAATAATTTTTCCTTTCTGAAAGTGTGATCGATAAGAAAGTGAGAGCTATGCGAATTGGCAATTTTCACAGTAATTAATAATTAGTATTGTTATTATTATTGTTTATTATTATTATTTAATATGTGGGGGGGTTTTTAAATTTTAATTTTTAGGGTGATAGCTGATAAAAGTAATTGAAGGGGGTGGTGGGGCGAAGAAGTCTAGATTTAATCAAAAACATGTGATATATGTAATCTATAGATAGAATGATATATTAAGTAATAGCATACTATAAATAATACTATTCGACTAGCCTTAGGGTATAAATTTTATACCCACAAACCCACATGCACAATGCATGCGCGCTCGCGCAACTTGCGGAGTCGTCTCGCCCATGGGGCCGGATCGAAGGAATTATAGTACGTACGTAATTATTTTTAGTACTTGCAGGGAGGCAATTGTAGGCAGCGGGGGCCATTTAACTTTTCGGCCCAGTTTTTAGCGGCGCCCTGTATAATTATATGTATTCATTTGGGGGGTTGGTTTTATGACTACGTGGTATATTAATTTTGGCCAAGGCCGTTTTTCCCCAGGAAAATTAAGCTGGTAATCTATCCCGTTTTCCTGTGGAATTCCAATTGGGTATATCAGCTGTGTCAAAAGATATTTATAGAATGTTATAAATATATAATAGATATATACTATGAGCAAGCCAAGATGAGTACTATGTATTATAAAGTTATTGCATAGTGTATAACCTTCAAGTTCAGCAACTGGAATGAAACAAAAGTTGACACATTGACATGTGAATATTGGTTTACCATCTCATCCAATATTATGATAAGGATGAACGGAATGAAATTTTGGGGTATTTAATATTTATTTATTTATATTTACAGGCTAAATCACTCAGCATATCTGCACTTCGGGGTAAGCCTTTAATTTTTTTGTCCCTTTTATCTTCGAAGGAGGGTAAATTTTGAAACCAACTGGTTTGTAGTGGAGTGGGTATGGTGTACTAAAAATCCTGGATTGAAAATATCATTTGGGTATCTTTAATTAAAAAGATGTCTATAAAAAAGCGATATGTATATATAAATAAATATTATATATGTAAATAATAATAAATTTCAAAATAAGCAGTATACTGAAATTCCCCAAAAAAAAAGAATAAAAAACCAAAATAAAACCAGGTCAAAACGTACACTAAAATATATTTTGCCTTTCAAAACTAATACCTAAAAAAAATAGTTGCGTAACCAAAAACAAAAAAAAAAAACGTTAAAAACGTATGGAACTTCTAAATAGGTTCATAAACTCGTTAAAATACCAGTAGCGGAACTTTGAGGACTACTAACTGGGCTACTTCCAGTAGTAAAACCAGGTTTTTCAGCAAATGAAACCTGTTTTGGACTTTTCTTAACACTGTCATCTTCAGCTATACTCACGTCAGGTCTGAAATCTTTGGACAGATTACTATGAGATAATGATCTATTCAAGATTTCTTTGATTCTTTCATCTGGGTTATTCTTAATATTACGGTGACGTAGCTCTTCATCTAGTTCATTAAGTCCAGTAATCATAGATCTAATTGGAGGTAATTGAATCGCTTGCATATTACTCATAGATTGTGTACTTAAACCAGTTGATGGTCTTAATGTAGGAGATTGCATTGGTGTACTCAATGGAGTCTCAGATGGAGATGTAATGTTAAAAATGGCCATTGATTTATTGATTTGATCGTGAGTATTAAAAGTAGATGTTAAAGGCATTGTTGGAGAATTTGGTCTTGATTTCTTTCTACTTTGAGATTGATCCTCATTGGCATTATTTAAAACCATGGTAGAAAGGGATGCGGCAGATGTATTACGAGATAACAAAGATGTTAATCTAGGTATTGAACCGCTTGAAGATTTGCGCAGAGGGGTCATTCTTTGTAAAGAAGATAGAGAAACTAATGGTTGAACTCCATTCTTAGAAGCAGAACTTGTATTTGTAAATGAACCCAGTGTAGTTGTTGAAGATGAGTTACCGGTAGATTCTAATGATCTTAATGAGTTTGAAGAGTTTGTTCTTGATGATAAGCTTGAATGAGGAGGAGTGAATTCAAAAGCACCTGTATGGTTACCAAAGTATGAGCTTAAAGAAGGAGTAGATTTAACAGAGTTGAATCTTTTCTCAATCTGTTGAACAATTGGGGGACTTTGTGGTGAAAACTGGCCTGGACTGAATGATTGTTGAGCAGGTGTTATCACAAACTGTGGAGTAGATTGAGAAGTATTGATACTTTGTTGTTGCTGTTGCTGTTGCTGCTGCTGTTGCTGTTGTTGTTGTTGTTGTTGTTTATCTGCACTGTGATCTTGTTCTGGTATGTAGTATTGTTGTTGATGAGACTGTTGTGGTTGACCCATTTGGAATCCAATATTGGAAGGTATTGGAATGGCAGTACCTTGAGGTAAGATATAAACAGGAACAGGTTGAGGATAAATAGGTTGACCCATCATATCGTAACCAATAGGCATTATCATTTGTGGTTGTTGTTGTTGTTGACCGTGTAAACCATTTTGATTCTGTTGACCTTGTTTATTCTGTCCTCTCTTCTTTCTAACTGTTGGATTTGTATGTATTCTTAAATGTCTAGTTAACTCATCAGATCTTGAAAATTTCTTTGAACATCCTGGGAAAGTACAGTGATGTGGTCTTTCACCTGTATGTGTTCTGATATGTCTTGTTTGATGTTCTAATCTATGAAATGATTTTTCACACATGGGACACTTGTATGGTCTCTCAATTTCTTTCTTTTCCTTAACTGTAGGTGTAGGAACCATGATACTACCAATCATTTTTTGTTGTGGTTGTGGTTGAACCGGGTCAGAATTCATATTTCTTTATAAGCAGTTGAAAGATAATATAAAATGGCTGGAAAAAATTAATATGTTGTGTTTCTTTTTTTTTTTTGGAAATATATATATATATGTAAAGTATTGCTTGAAAAAGCCTTTAAATGAATAATTTAACTTGAAAAGAAAAAGAAAAAAATATTAAAAGGAATAAATAACTCTAATAAAAGAAGTGAAAAAAACAAAAATTACCACAAATTATATTTTAGGATAAAGCTTTAGATATATACTCTGTCACTAAAAAAAAATGAAAAAGGAAAAAGGAAAAAGGAAAAAGGTAAAAGGTAAAAGGTATAAAAGGAGAAAAAAAAAAAGAAAAATTACTTGAATTAATAGAGAGAGAGAGCTATAGAGGGACAATTCAAACTGTAATATACAAAAAGTTTTATTTTAAGAGGTTTTTTTGTGTGTACCGTACGTTACGTTAAAAACGTACAATGGTAAAATATTTCATTAGACGTGCGACAATTTTATAATAAAATAAATTTTAGGAGTTCTGCATTTGGAAATGAATTAATTTTTAAAGTTTTTTTCTATTTTTTTGTATTTTTTGTGTTTTTTGTATTTTTAAAGTTTTAATTTCTTTTTAATTTCTTTTTTTTTGGGATTTTTGGGATTTTTTGTTTTTTTTTTATTTTTTTATTTTTTATCAATAAATTTTGTATGGCTATAATAGGTGTCAGGTGGGGATGGGGAAACCAGTTTGTGCAGGTAAGCAGCTATTTTTCCGGAAACAATAAGGAAAAAAAGTGGTGAGACAATAAAATTTTTCCGTGTTAAAACTGGAGCTGAAAATTAACTCAAGGTATACGTAACAGCTAACATGACGCCGCGTATGTATATAAATACGTATGTATGTTTGGCTCAGGAGCGCTTACCACGGTTCCGGTTTGTAATCATGGCTGTGTACTAAATGAATTATATATAATATTAATTATTATATAACTATTAGAGCTATAATTGTTCCCCCTGGGGTCAATCGACATCCGTTGCAGATATCCCCCGGGGGCACAGGGTCACGCGCGGAGCAAGCTGGTTAGCTCGCGAATCGCGACTCAGGAGTTCAGAGATTTATCTAGTGGGGGAATTAAGCTGGGGGTATGGGGAGTACAGCACTAGATCTTTTGTTTGCCCCAGGCTCAGTAGCGCGAAATTATATATATATTATATAATAATATATTATATATGCCGTACATGCACTTGTAGTTCGTAGTGGCTATACGTGCACTATATATATGTATGTCAACACAGGTGACTACATATACATTGTATATACAACTATGGCTCAGTTTTCACTACGTAATTTACTTGTTTCAAACAATGTGCTTGTAGATTTTCACATTTTTATGGTTCAATGTACCATATAGTAAATTATTAGCAAAATATATACAGTTGGTTATAAGTACAAAGTATATATATTATATATATTATATATATTACAAGTGGATGCTATCAAACAGATAGTGTACAGCTGTACTCACATAGGACACGCAGGAATAAATTTGAGAGTCAACTTATTACTGCTTACATAATTATATAAAGTTTTTCCATGGTGTAAAATTTAATTATTTAATATTAAATAGATACCTGACCTGGCCAAATCTAAATAGATACAAAACTCAGTTTATCTGGGAAACCATGTTATTATAACATGAGTCATGTAAAGATATGTCAGTTATCAGAGATACTCTTGTAGCAAGATGATAACCTGTCGTATAACGAAAGTATGAAAATATATTGTAGAGCTGTACGCCGAGGATACTAGAGTTTACTTTATATACGATACATTTATCGGGATTTAGAGTTCTCTATACAATATATTGAATATACCATGGAGTTTAAAAATGCACAAAATATACATTATACAGCAGATTTGTGGGGTCTCACGTATCTCAGTGCTCGATGCTTAGTAACGTGTGCTTTTGAAATCATTAATAATTCAACAAATTCTATTTAGTATTTACTATTCTATTTAATCTGTAGATATTATTGATGCCATTTGTTCCGTTTTATATATGTACGCTTCACTTTACTTGTTTTTTCAGTGATTTACATCGTGCACCTATTAAAAAAGGTGCATGTTACAAAGCATTTAATCCTAAAATATGCGTAGTGCGTTAAATGATCAAGACTAGGTACATATGTGATTACGTACTCATCCAATCAGACATATCTTTGATTATGTGATTTATTTTCCACTTCAATTTAGCTTTATAAGCTTATATTATAGTGGAAAATTAATTGAACTATTTTGCTAATATACCAAAGATTTATTATATGTATATGTTATATATAAGATATAAAATCGTTGCACATCACCCAATTTCTTACAGATTTAAGATTGAAGATTTCAACCCCTCATTTATTGTTTAAATGCTGGACGCTTTAACGGCTAAATTATGAACGTTTACCTCTGGGGAGATATATATCGTGGGGAATATATATCCATGAACGAGGGGGGGGATTATGTACTTATCGCGCACACGCAGGCGCGCGTGAGGTGTACGTCTACTAAATTTTCAATATATTTTCTATTTTTTTTTCTTCCGAGGGGGGGAACCGGGGTGGGGGTGATGGCTTTTTTTTTTCCCTGTTTAACAATTTGTTAGGAAAGTACGTACCCCCCATGGTAATCCTGCTAAGCCCTCCACATTAAATTATTGTTTTCTTTGATGCTTCCCCAGGTCATTTATCGTGTGATTATTATTGTTTTTACATTTTCGTTTCTAAACAAAGTACTAGCCATGTCGTACGTATATAAATGCGTAATATAATAATATTATTACTATTCTCCTGGTTTTTCATACAATGGGATCTATTACTGATTGCAGTAATCTTGAACAAAATATGCATAATGTTTGCATATATGGTGTAATTTAGTAAATGTTCTATTTAATTGGGTGTACGTATATATAACGATAATGACTGGTTGGTTTGAATTCATATAGGTTTGCCTTGAATCCGGATTAAATGGGAAATCTTTTGTTATATCGGGTGGAGAAAGGTTCAGTTGTATCATGTATGTGTATACATGTCATGGGGTAAGTAATAACCTCGTTGGTGGAATGGTCCAATGGGTAATGTCTTGCTCGGAACTCCAAGTATCTATTGTTTCGGTGAATGATGGTTCCCAAATTCTTAACAAATTATGTAACGTTATAACTTATTTGAAGTTGCTCCCTGATTATTTCTTCCAAGTTTTAGCGCATAATTATTGTCTATTACAGTAACAGGTGATTCTCATGTTGAGAGTCTTGACTCTTTATAATGGTGATTTCACCTTTTGCATACTAAGGACCGTATGAGAAATCTGCACATATCATCTATGTGTATATCGCGTGAGTAATTACTAATTATCAAGAAATCGAAAGTAAGCATGGTATATATATATTATATATTATAAGGTGTACACTATGAACAGCATAGTTTTGAAAATCATGCCTAGTCTCGTTGCTATTTTAAATTTTAGCCTTATAAATTATAGAATGAATTATAAATTTGTCAAACAAATATTTGATTGAATACCCGAATGCGTATATTAGCAAATAAACTACTTCAAATCAAATTGAGCCTGTTTATGCAAGTATAAAGTGCTTCTAATAGTCTATATTAGATACTATATCATATATTATGTCTTTCCGGGCTTCCCCTTAAAACCACAGCGAATATGTTGTATGTGTGTGATACAGTTTAAAGTTTTAATTCAAAAAGCACTAAAAACAGGAGATATGTTGGTAAGAAGGTTAAATATAACAACGGAAAAAACTTCTTATGCTTTTGCTAGAAAATGAGAGAAGAATATAAAGTTATAAACTCTACTTGACAAAAATGGGTAACCAAACAGGGATTGAAAATAGAATTGAACCATTTAGATTACGTAATAATCTGATAAGATGATACGCTGATCAAACTGAAAATTTGACATGGAATTTTCAACCAAAAGCAAAACCACACCAAACAGTATATACTAAAGGCAAATATAATTTATCAACATAAATAAAAGAGTCCAAACCAAATCATATATCATAGCTCTTGAAACCATCATCATAAATGATCTTATAAAGATAACCACTAAATCTTATATAATATTTCTGTCAAACTATAATTAAGTGTCAAATAAACTTTCAAAACTTTTCAAAAAACAAAAAAAAAGAGAGAAGCACATAAATGATAAATTTTTATACGTTTGTTTGTTACATGATAAATATAATAAGAATATAGAGAGGAGTCTACTAGTATAGTTGTGTAGATAGAGTCAAGTGGTGGGAAACATATATATATATATATCGATATGTTACATAAAACAAGAAATATTAATAGCCTCATACAACGTAGAAATGCCTCTGGTTTTTTCGGTAACTTGGGTGACTCTATAACTAAGATTGTTCCAAAACCACATACTTTTTTTAAAATTACAAAACCTTTTGGGTTTGAGAATCCACCAATACATCCATCTGATCTACCTAAAAAGGCATGGCTTACTAAAGAGAATTTGAATGTTTTCAAAAGGATGTATGATTTCTATTTTGATGGTATAACAAGAAAGACAAGAGTTGCCAAGATTCAACAAGAATTGGCATATGGTGGTATGTATGACTTCCACGTTTATATGAAGACTAAAGGTAGATTATTTGAAGCTCCAGTTTCATATTTTAGAAAAGATAGATCCCTATATTTCCCTAATTTTAAAGCAAGATCATTATTAGGATCACAAGTTGAATTAATGGATGTCATTTCAAAATCAAAAGTTACGATATTAAGAGTGTTTTCAACTGAATCTGGTTATGAAATGACTGAAGATTATTTCAAAATTCCAAACACAGAAGACAATTATCTATCTGAATCTGGTTGTAATTCATTATCTCAAGAATTCCCAAAAACACAAATAGTTGAAGTGATGTTGAGTGAAAATTGGTCAAAACATTTTGTTCATACTTATGTTACTCCAGCTAAATTACGTGCAAAGATGCCAAAATCTCAATTTGATAAGTACTTAATTGCTATGAGAGATAAGGTTGTGCCAAGAAGTGAAAGAAACGTTGTCTTAATGACAAATACGTATGCAGGATATGTTTACCTAATTGATGATAAATATAAGATTAGATGGGCAGGAAGTGGATTACCTGAACCAAAAGAAGTTGATGGTCTATGGAAAGCTGTTAGAGGTTTAGAAAAGGAATCTAACTTGAAGACAAATCAAAGTACAATCAAAGTTAACTTGTAAATATTGTATATAATAACAGTGTACTTTTCAATTTATAAATAATGAAAAGCGGCTTTTCATTTTGTATATATAAAAAAACAATTCGTATACTATTAGCGCCCGTACTGATCCCTCTTTTATTTCCCTTGTTGTATCTTTTTTTTCCCTTTTATTGATTTTGAATATACTTTTATGACTGTCTTGAGAATTTACTGTTAAATATTGAGTTGCCCAATCTAATCATAGACTATAATCTTTAAATTGAGAGCTGAATACGACTGTGTAGTATCTACGTATAGTTTAAAAACTTACAAATCATTCAAACTGGTTTATTATTAATCAGTCAACTTGACAACATTTAAGTATACTATAAGAAGAAATGGATCAATCGAACTGCTTTTCAAGAAATCAAAATAGCGCAAAGTTTCCCTTTTCTGAATCATTCACTAATAACTGGAATCAAGGACCAAGTAATACAATTATAAATGAATTACAGACGGAAGAGATTGTAAGGGATACGGTAGCGGGTGAACAAGATATGTCATGGGGTAATTATCTTTTGAATAACTCGGAAACAGCAACCGGGGTAAATTCTCGTATAGCTTTTACTACTGAAATCAAAGTTACACCAGATGATTTTAGGATTCCACTTTCACATAAATCAGATGGTGATATTTCAAGCAAATTTAAAGAGTCTAATAAATATTACTGGGAATATGGATCCCCAGAGATTAATCGTGGTTCTTTGAAAGATAAAACAAGAGAAACAGGCAATGATGATGATTATGATGATTATGATGATTGTGAACATACAAGTGATAAAGTTAAGTTACGGTATCCAAGCACGCCTGACCCCAAACGTACAAAACCACTAGTTGAGATTATTGCCAAAGTAGAAGGAGAAGGAGATTTAACTGAATGTCTAAGTGACTACACACTTACTGAATCTGAACTAATAATGATTACTCAGGTTGATTCCAAATTGAAAGATATCTTTGTTAGAAATTCTTTAACTATAATAACAGTCTATGGATTTATCATTTCATGTTGGATAATATCTGGTTTGAATTTAGTCTATTTCACTAGTGGGGATTTAATATTACCGGAAAGTTTTGAGCTTATTCATTTATTTTTCATCACTTTAGTTCTATTGTTGCTAATTTTCATCTTCACTGGTCTTGGGTCTAGAGAAGTTCGAAAAAATGGGAAATTAAAAATTATACCATTTTTTGTTATTTATTTCAAAATTTTGATATGGAAAGATTATAAATTTATTGATGATTGGTTTGGAGATGATAAAGAAAATTTTACTCATTTAAAGTTACTGGAGTTATCCAATGGCTAATAATATCACCTAGACATATAATTACACATAGTTAAAAGAAAAGAGGAAAAAAAATATAAACGCATGAGAAAAAGAAAAATAGATAAGTCGTTGAAAGATTGCCGAAAAAAGACAAAAAAAAAGTGAATGATAATGAATCAAATCAAAAAAAGTAAAGAAAAAGAATTAAAGAATAGCAATGGCGAAAGTAGGGAGGGAATGAGTGTTAAACTTTGTTATTGGCTGTACTGCTAATGACATCACCAGCCATAACATTCCCACCATCTCTAGATTCACCTAATTTACTTGTTCCCTTTTCTTTATAAGTTGAAACTGCAGGGATATCAGCTTTAATTCTAGTAACCAAAGTTTGATAAGCTCTTGGTTCCAATCTAATCAAAGTATGTAATGGGATTGACATCCATGGAGATTCTTCTTGAGGAACATTCATGAAATAAGCATATATGCAACGTAATACGGCTTGATGAGTTATAACTAAAACATTTTCTTGATTTTCTAATTCCATAATAATTGGTTCTAATCTTACTATAACATCTCTATAAGATTCACCACCACGGTAACGGTATTCAAATTTATTTTCATCACGAGCTTTAAAATCTTCAGGGAAATCATTTGCAATTTCTTCATATGTTAAACCATCACATGAACCTGCATCTAATTCATCTAAAGCTTTCCAAGTTTTTTTAGGATTTGGTAAAAATTGAGCAGTTTGTTGAGTTCTTTTCAAAGTTGAAGTCCAAACTTCAATATTTTCATAATTTGGAATATATTCTTTAACTAAATCTTTTAATTTATTTGCATATTTAAAACCACGTTCACTTAAATCTGCATCACCACCAATTTTACCTTCTAAATTATACTGAGATTCACCATGTCTTGATAACCAAATATATCTTGGTTTAATATGTAAATTCATAACATAATAGGCTATTCTACTTTGTAAATAACTTTGAATTTTATTTATTATTATTTGAGAATTTACATTTATTAATTTAATAAATGAATTATCTTTTTCTTCTGTTAAATCCATTGGTTCATAATATTTTTCATAGTATTTAATCTTTGTTAATAAATCGGATGTTGCATAATCTGGTGATTTACCTGTATAATCAGGTGAAGTTGAATTTATATCTAAAATCATTGATTTAACAATTGATTCATCGTCACAGTAACTTTCCAAAAAAATTGGTTCAATCTTGTGATTTAACAATATTTTTTTAACATTTGTACGTTTTTCCTTGGTAACATTTGAACCATCTAATATTGCAACACAACCATTATCTTCATTAAACCATTTGATTATATCTTTAATTGCATCTTCAGTAGCTTGATCTCTAATATTTCTACCATCGATATTGGAAAAATTGAAAAAATCAGCAGTTGGTTGAAGTTTATACTCTTCTCTTCTATAGGTTGAAACGCTGAATGATTTAGTATTTATGGATAACCACGAAAGGTAACGGACGATTTTTTGTGATATGAATGATTTCCCTCTAGCTGGTAAACCAACCATAACTACACAAACCCTAAGGTTATCCACATGTGAAATTCCATAGACTGGCATGGCGTTTGAAAGTTGAATCCTTTATATATATATATATATAGAACTGTTGTACTTATTTAACTGAGTGGGGGAGATGTATGGAGTATGGAGTATGACGTGTATGTTTGTGTATGTGTATGACTATTTCAATTGAAAAGACTATATGATGTAAAGTATTTCTATTTAAATATACCAACAGCCATATAGTATTCTATATATAAGTATCTGTGTATATATATATATATATATATATAAGTACATAATATAACAAAGAACTAAATTACTTGTAAGGCTCTACTGTTGTCGTCTCAAATTTAACAAAAAATGAGAGAATTTTCCCACCGGCCGATAAGATTTGGCTGTGCTGAATTTTCTCTGGTGATTTTTTTTTTTTTCTTTCAAAATTCTTTTAGGCTAAACAAAATCATGTGCTTATATATATAAATTTTAAGGCAGATTGCTAAATTACAGGTGTATATATATGTATATATATAATATGGTATAGTATTATACATATGTTATACGTATATATATATATAGATATATATTGCATACTGTCTATTGCTTGTTGTTTAAATTGTTCAAAATTCGCTTGGCCATAAATTTCACATTCCCCCTCCCCCCGCAATTTACTGAATTTACTCTTTATCCCGTGATGTGTCAATTTTACAGTTTATTATTGTAGATATATAGTGTAGTCTATATAAACATAGAGATATATATTATATATTATATATTATATATTATATATTATATATTATATATTATATATATGTACTTATATATATTATCTACTATATACTTGTATACTGTATTATAATTTATAAATGTGTGTATATTATACTGTGTTACTGTATATGAGTTTAAAGTTATACAATGAAATTCTAATAGCATCAAATGATTAGATAATTACTTATATAATATTGTGATGATGTAATTACTTATGTAATGTTCTCAAACGAAACGAAAAAAAAAAAGAGAGAAAAAGAGAAAAGAAAGAGAAGTTTAAAACAAAAGGATTTTAGAATATTAATGAATGTGATAGATATACAATCATGCTAGTATATAAATAACATTGTTATATCAATTGAATAGTCAAGATGATTTCCAATTTGGATTTAGATACAATTTTAGAAGATCTTAAATCTGTGCCTCTTGCATCAGATAGTTTTTTAGATCCTTCAATTAAAACTAGTTATGAAGCGCCTTTAAAAACACAAGAGGAGATTGATTTTGAAATAAAATCAAAGTATTTAACTCCAAGTAACGAACTTCCATGGGATTTATTAGATGAATTTCAACAACTTCCAGAGATTAGTTTTAAAGATACTTTTAAATTTTATGATTCATTAATTGAATTACCACCATCTTTAAATAGAACTACAATTAGATTTAAAAGACAAGGTTTAAAAGGTTCAATAGTTTCATATAATGAAGTTTTCGATTTATCGATTTTAGAGTCTTCAACTGCAGGTACTTCATTATCAATGAAACGTAAATTTACAAATAAGATGGATTCTTTAACTGGTAAAACATCATATTTACCTTTCCAACCAGGTGGATTAGTTGGTACAGGTTCTGCAAATCAAATTGTTGATGTTACTAAATTTTTACATAGAGATGATAAAGGTTTATTTGATATACCTCAAGGTTTATCAAGAGGTTTACAAACTTTAGGTAATGAATCTCAAGAATTGGATGATCTTTTAAAAACTACTGAAGTTGAAATTGATGAAGAAGATGAAGAAGATGATGATGATGAAGAAGAAACAGTTTCTCATATTCAAAATAGTACATTATCTAAGTCAGGTGATGAAGAAGATGAAATTAAAGATATATTGTCAAGTGATGTGTATATGGTACAAAATTCAAATATAAAACCATTACTACTTCAAGAAAAAAAAACTAAAAAAGAATGGGCACATGTTGTTGAATTAAGTCATGAAATTGAAAATTTTGATGAATTGGTGCCCAATCCTGCTAGAACATGGCCTTTCAAATTAGATATTTTCCAACAAGAAGCAGTTTATCATTTAGAACAAGGAGATTCTGT
Organism: Ogataea piceae; assembly: GCA_030567815.1. Lineage (NCBI taxonomy): Eukaryota > Fungi > Ascomycota > Pichiomycetes > Pichiales > Pichiaceae > Ogataea > Ogataea piceae. The sequence goes on along the minus strand of JAJLSX010000039.1, from coordinate 86,353 downwards.
TTTCATTGCAGCACATACATCAGCTGGTAAAACAGTTGTTGCTGAATATGCAATTGCAATGGCTAATAAAAATATGACTAAAGCAATTTATACCTCACCAATTAAAGCTTTAAGTAATCAAAAATTTAGAGATTTTAAAGAAACTTTTAAAGAAGTTGATGTTGGTGTTATTACTGGTGATGTTCAAATTAATCCAGAAGCTAATTGTCTTATTATGACAACTGAAATTTTAAGATCAATGTTATATAGAGGTGCAGATTTAATTAGAGATGTGGAATTTGTCATTTTTGATGAAGTTCATTATGTTAACGATATTGAAAGAGGTGTTGTTTGGGAAGAAGTTATTATCATGTTACCGGATCATATAAAAGTTATCTTATTATCTGCTACTGTTCCAAATACTTATGAATTTGCATCTTGGGTTGGAAGAACAAAAGAAAAAGATATTTATGTTATATCCACACCTAAGAGACCTATTCCATTAGAAATTTTTGTCTTTGCCAAAGATGAAATGTTCAAACTTATTGATTCAAATAGAAAATTCTTGGAAACCAATTTCAAAAAACATGCCATAAAGTTACAGCCAAAAGAAATTGCTGCACCTGGTGAAGGTAGTGGTGGTAGAGGTGGTGCTGGTGGTAGAGGTGGTGCTAGAGGTGGTGCTAGAGGTGGTTCTAGAGGTGGTTCTAGAGGTGGTTCTGGTGGATTCAGAGGTGGTGCTAGAGGTGGTGCTGGTGGTTCAGGCTTTGTTAAAAGAGACTCTCCAAATAAAAATACGTGGGTTTCTTTGGTTAAATACTTAAAACAAAATGATTTAATGCCAGCTGTTATCTTCGTTTTTTCTAAGAAAAGATGTGAAGAATATGCAGATACTTTACGTGGTGTCAATTTCTGTACTAATAGAGAATCATCAGAAATTCATATGTTTATCAATAAAGCGGTCTCAAGATTAAAGAGAGAAGATCGTGAATTACCACAAATTTTGAAAATTAGAGAAATGTTATCTCGTGGTATAGCTGTTCATCATGGTGGTTTACTTCCAATTGTGAAAGAAGTTATTGAAATTTTATTCTCTAAAACTTTAATTAAAGTTTTATTTGCCACTGAAACATTTGCTATGGGTTTGAATTTACCTACAAGAACTGTCGTCTTTAGTGAATTAAGAAAACATGACGGAACAGGTTTTAGAAACTTACTTCCTGGTGAATTTACTCAAATGTCTGGTAGAGCTGGTCGTAGAGGTTTAGATAGTACAGGTACTGTTATTGTTATGGCATATAATAATCCATTAGAACAAGCAGCATTTAAAGAAGTTACATTAGGTACTCCAACTAAACTATCTTCTCAGTTTAGATTGACATATAATATGATTTTGAACTTGTTGAGAATTGAAGCTTTAAGAGTTGAAGAAATGATTAAAAGATCATTCAGTGAAAATTCAACTCAATCATTATTGCCAGAACATCAAAAGGAAGTGCTCAATTTGGAAGACCAATTGAAAAATTTGAAAATTTCATCACTAGCTGACGTGGAACAAACCAAATTAACTGAATTTTATGATAATATGCAAGAAGCAAGAACCAAATATGGTGAATTAGTTCATGAGTCATTCAAAACATTACACTATCAAAAGCAATTAAGAATGGCTAGACTGGTTGTTTACTCAGATGATACAGGTGTCTCTAAACCTGGTATTACATTCAAGTGGGTTCATGGTGATGAAAACATTACTCTTTTGACATTTGATTCAACCAATACTGTTAAACCTCAGTACGGTTCAATCTTTACTACATACTGTGGACACGCATATATCCGTAAGTTCTTTGATAATTGGTCTTTCAGGGGTAATATTAGATTTGTTTCTATACCTTTGAAAAATATTGAATATATTTCATATTATAGAGTTAGAACTCAACTAAATGATATATTAAGTGGAGATTCATCTTCTTTAACTAGTTTAAGAGATGAATTAGATGAAATTTTAAGTGAACAAATTGGAATGAGAGAAATCAACTGGTTAAAATTCCAAACTCCAAGATTACAAGAGATCAATTCAGAGTTGAAAGATTTGAAAAACAAATTAAAAGAATTTTGGGTGGATCATTCAAATAGAAAATTAATAGATAGTGAATATGGTAAAGTTATAGAGAGAAAACAAATTCAAACTAAGATTCAATCACTGAAAACATTAATGAGTGATGATAACTTGGAATTATTACCAGATTATGAACAAAGATTAGATGTTTTAAAAGAACTTGGATTTATTGAAGGTGATCAATTGACAGTTAATTTGAAAGGTAGAGTTGCATGTGAAATTAATACCGGTTGGGAATTAATTATAACTGAGTTAGTTTTCGATAATTTCTTGAGTAATTTTTCATCTGAAGAAATTGTTGCATTATTATCATGTTTTATATTTGAAGGTAAGAGATCAAATAAAAATAAAGAAGGGGAAGAGACATTCTCTTCTATGTTAAGTACTCCTCGTTTAGAAAAGGGTAAAGAAAAGATTTCAGAAATTGTGGAAAAAATGTTGAATGTTTACACATCAAACAATGTTATACTTACCTCTGAAGAGGAACAATTTTTAGAAAATAATAGATTTGGATTAGTCAATACAGTTTATGAATGGGCTAGAGGTCAATCATTTAAAGATATTATGGAATTATCAAATGAGTTAGATGAAGCTGAAGGTACCATTGTGAGAGTTATTACAAGACTTGATGAAGTTTGTAGGGACGTCAAGAATTGTGCTTTGATTATTGGTGATTCTGTCTTGCATTCAAAAATGACAGAAGCACAAGAGAAGATCAAAAGAGATATTGTCTTTTGTGCTTCTTTATACTTGTAAAGATAATTTTTATACTAATAGAAAATAAATACAACGCTCAATTTTTTTTTTTAAACAAATTATATATAATATGTATACATATCCCCCTCCCCTACTGTCTTCTAAAACCAGCAGTAGGTGGTCCTCTACGACCAGTTGAAGGTTTACTCACACCTCCACCTCCAATAACAGTAGAATTATTGGTCTTTATTGGAGCATTTAAATTTTGTCTTATTCCTGTAGAAGGTATATTCTTAGCACCATCTAATGTCTTTAAAGGTTTAATTGATCCTTTACCTTTATTTAATCTTAGCTCTGGTTTTAAAGTGGTCAAATTTGGACTAGATTCAACAATGACAGAGACAATTGTCTCACCACGTAAGATACATAATCCAAGTAATCTCTTCTCTTCTTTAATTATTGATGATTCGTCTATTATCCCACTGTTACCACTCTGTATCTTTTGCTGTTTATTTTTTTTCAACAAAAGTTGGGATTTCTTAGTAATTCTAAACTCTTCACAATCTGATAAAACTAAATTCATATGACGATCAAACGAAAGTAATGTTCCTGTGAATTGTGATGTATCAAGGGTTGTCACCCTAACTCTGAAATTTATTAAATTTGCCTAATAATAGTTAGTACATTGAATCTGCTAATAAAGAAAAATACACTATACATACAAGTTTTGCCTTTTTCGGTATTTGTCCAACTGCCATTATCGATATTTAATGATTATTCCTTTACACTCTTAATCTACCAAAATAACACTAACATTATAAATTACTCTTTAAAAAGGCGTCGTCTGTGTTTTTCTTTTAAAGTTTTTTCTTTTTTTTTGTTTTTTGTTTTACCAAAAAGCGCAAAAAATGAAAAAAAAAAAAAAATGAAATTTTTAAATCGTACACCTCTACACTGTACTTTCTAAAGGGAAATTTTTGTGTGTTTTTTTGTGTTTTTTGTGTTTTTAATTAAAAACGACAGGAAAAAACGTCTTTAAAATGTTTGTATATATCACAAGTTGTGTTGTAAGTGTGTGTAGGTATATATATACATTGTCAATTGAGTAAGAAATGTCAGAAGTGAAGGAAACTAGTGAGAAAGTCGATGAAGTCAGTACTACTGTTGGTGCTGTTGAAAAGAGAAAATTAGACAAGGTTGAGGAAAAGAGTGATGAAACCAATGAAAAAAAGAAAAAGAGAAAGCATTCCAGAAGAAAGTATGATGATGTTCCAACTGAGAATGCCGATGAACCTGAAGAAGGAGATAGTGATGGAAAAGAATCTGATATCGATGACGATAAATTAATTATTGAAGATGACGAAGAGGATGATCTTTTAGAGATTGATACAACCAATATTATAACCACTGGTAGAAGAACCAGAGGTAAAGTGATTGATTACAGTAAGATCAGTGAAAAGATCAATGAAGAATCTGGTAAAAAAGTTGAAAATGACGAAGATGATGAAGACGATGCCGATTTTGCTGAAAAGTAAAAAAAAAAATTCTATATAAAAACTACACGTATATGTATGAAAAAGGGAGAGAGAGAATAAACCTATTACGAATTATACATATTTTTAAATAAATATAAACAAAAGGATAAAAAGGTAAAATAAAAATGATCAATGCAAAACTAACAACAGTTTGAGTTTTTTGAAATTTTTTGATCTTTAGGAGCGGGAGTTAAAGTAATAGTTTGACCTGAATTTAAACCTTTATTGTTATTACCAGAATTTGATTGATCTAAACCATCCATATCAAACTTTCTTTTTGAAACCATTTCATATATATTTTTAATCAATTGATTGAAAGTTAATTCAACATTTTCAGCATTTAAAGCTGAAGCTTCAGTAAATAATAAATTATTTTCAGCTGCAAAATTTTTAGCTTCTTCAGTTGGTACAGCTCTTAAATGATTTAAATCAGATTTATTACCAACTAATGCTATCACTATATTTGCATCTGCATGATCTTTCATTTCTTTTAACCATGTTGAAACTGCTTCATATGAATCAGAATTTGAAATATCATAAACTAATAATGCACCAACTGCACCTCTATAATATGCTGCGGTAATTGCTCTATATCTTTCTTGACCTGCAGTATCCCAAATTTGAGCTTTAACCCTCTTGTTATCAATTTCAATTGTTCTTGTGGCAAATTCAACACCAATTGTTGCCCTTGAATCTGGATTAAATTCATCCCTTGTAAATCTAGAAAGTAAATTTGTCTTACCCACACTGGAATCACCAATCAAAACGACTAAATTAAAGAAAAATAAAAATTTAATTATTGTTAGTAAAAAGAGAAAATCAATTAAAAAGGACAGATAGGATATATATATATAACTATACCCATACCCATACCCATACCATATTATACTCACTTTTAAATAAATATTCATAGTCATAAGAGTAATCTTCTGCTGCATCAGTCATCTTTATTCTACTAGACAATTAGAATTTTTTTGCATACAAGAAACAAAACAAAAAACTTTTACTATAAAAAATCACAATCGTCAACTTTTTTAAAAATTCTGTTACATTTTCTTTGTTTTGTTTTTCTTCTCTCTCTCTCTCTTTTTTGTGTTGTTTTTTTTTTTTTTTTGCTTTTTAAATTTTTCTGGGAAATTTAGCAGCCATGTGATATACGGCACGTGATTGTGTTTTCTCAGAAAAAACGTTACCCGGCCGATTTCAAATTTATCGACGTCAAAAGTGTATTACGTAATATATCTGAGTCGGTCGACGTTTTTAAACGCGTAAAAAATTTATGCGCAATTTTTTTTAACATTTTTTTGGCAAAAATTTGAGAGGGAGAGAGAGAGAGAGAGGGAAACAAAAGAACAAAGGAATAAAAGAAGGTTATATATTATAAATTGAATATTTTTGTTTCCTTGCTTGTTTGTTTGTTATAGTTGTAAGTTAGGCTGGTCATGTCAGAGGTTAAGATTGATCAAGCGGTTTTCCGTAGAAGATTACACGCTTTACAAAAAAATTTATCTACATCAAGTTATTTTAAAGGTGTCAATGGAGTTTTAATTGTTGTTGGATCAAACGATGATTCAAATCCATATCAAAAATCTACAATTTTACATACATGGTTATTAGGATATGAATTCCCAGCTACTGCAATTTATGTTACTTCTAAAAAAATTACAGTTTTAACTTCAATTGGTAAAGCTAAATTTTTAAATCCATTAAAAAATGCAAATCCAAGTTTAAATATTTTAACTAGAAATAAAGATCAAGAACATAATAAGCAATTATTTGAAGAATTTTTTAAAGAATTTAAAGAAAGTGGAGGTAAAATTGGTATTTTAACTAAAGATAAATATCAAGGTAAATTTATTGATGAATGGTTACCAATTTGGAATTCTAAAAATTCAGAATTTGAATTAATTGATGTTTCAGTTGGAATTTCAGAAACTTTAGAAAATAAAGATGAAGAAGAACAAAAAAATTTAAGAATTGCAAGTAGAGGTTCAACAAATTTAATGACATTTTTCACCGATGAAATGAGTAAAATTATTGATGAAGAATTAAATGTTACAAATTCACAATTGGTTGATAAATTAGAAAATAAAATTGATGATTTAAAATTTTTTAAAAATATGGAAAATAATAAATCAATGAAAAAATTAGGATTAGATTTTGATTTAAATAATTTAGATTGGTGTTATAAACCAATTGTTCAAAGTAATGGTAAATATGAATTAAAATTTTCAGTTGATTCAACAGATGAAAAATTAGGTGGTTCAATTATAATTTCATCATTAGGTTTACGTTATAAAAGTTATTGTTCAAATGTTAGTAGAACATTTTTAATTGGTCCAACAAAAGAAATGGAAAAAAATTATGATTTCTTATTAAAATTACAATTAAAAGTTTTAAATTTATTAAAAGATGGTGCAATTGTTAAAGATATTTATTTGAAAACAGTTGAATTTATTCAATCTGAAAGACCTGATCTTGTTAATAAATTTGTTAAAAATTTAGGTTCTTTAATTGGTATTGATTTTAGAGATTCTTCAGGTATCTTAAATTCTAAAAATGAAAGAAAAGTTAATGAAAATTCAATCTTTAATTTAGTCTTAGGTTTTAGTGATTTATCAGATCCAAAACAAGGTCCTTATGCTTTAATGTTATCAGATACAATTAGAGTTACAGGTTCTGAACCAATTATATTAACAGATTCTCCAAAATCAAGAAAAGATGTTGCATTTTATTTTGAAGATGATGATGAAATTGATGATAAAAAATCAATTAAAGTTAAAGAAGAAGGAGGAGAAAAATCATCAACTAAATCTAAAGTTAAAACTGAAAAAAAAATTAAAGTTCAAGAAGATTTAAAAATTGTTAGTAATGGTCCAAATACAAGAGTCTTAAAGGCAAAATTAAGAGCAGAACAAAAAAATTCAGAAGATGATCAAACTCATATTCAAAAAGAAATTCAAAAAGAATTACATGCAAAGAGACAAAAGGAAGGTTTAGATAGATATAATCCAGAAGATGCAAATGATGGTTCAGAAAGAATTGCAGTTTTCAAAAGATATGAATCATATATTAGAGATTCTGAAATTCCAAATAATGTTAGAGATTTAAAAATTCATATTGATTCAAGAAATCAAACTATTATTTTACCAATTAGTGGTAGACCTGTCCCATTCCATATTAATGCATTTAAAAATGGTTCTAAAACTGAAGAAGGTGATTATACCCATTTAAGATTAAATTTTAATTCACCTGGTATTGCAAGTGCTAAAAGGGAAGAATTACCATATGAATTAGGTGATGATAAACAATATATTAGATCTTTAACTTTTAGATCTAAAGATGGTGAAAGAATGACTGAAGTTTTGAAAAAAATTACCGAAATGAAAAAAGAATCTGTTAAAAGAGAAGCTGAAAAGAAAGAAAAAGCTGATGTTGTTAGTCAAGCATCTTTAATAGAAGTTAATAGACCTAAAAGATTAGATGGTGTTTTCGTTAGACCAACACCTGAAACTAAAAGATTCCCAGGTACAGTTTCTATACATCAAAATGGTATTAGATATCAATCAATTAGTAGAAGTGATCAAAGAGTTGATATTTTATTCTCTAATATTAAACATTTATTTTTCCAATCTTGTAAAGGTGAATTATTAGTTATTGTTCATTGTCATTTGAAAACTCCAATTATGATTGGTAAAAAGAAAACTTATGATGTTCAATTCTATAGAGAAGCTTCAGATATAACCGTTGATGAAACTGGTAATAGAAAGAGAAAGTATAGATATGGTGATGAAGATGAATTAGAACAAGAACAAGAAGAAAGAAGAAGAAAAGCTGCATTGGATAAAGAATTTAAAGCTTTTGGTGAACAAATTGCTTCATCCTCAGATGGTCTGGTTGATCTAGATGTTCCATTTAGAGAGTTGGGTTTCCAAGGTGTTCCTTCAAGATCTGCAGTTTCATGTTTACCAACAAGAGATTGTTTGGTTCAATTAATCGATTTACCATTCTTAGTTATTACTTTATCAGAAATTGAAGTTGCACATTTAGAAAGAGTTCAATTTGGTTTGAAAAATTTCGATTTAGTGTTTATTTTTAAAGATTTCTCTAAACCTGTTGTTCACATCTCTACCATTCCAATGGAAGTCTTAGAAGATGTTAAAGCTTGGTTAACCGATGTTGATTTACCATTTAGTGAAGGTACCGTTAACTTAAACTGGGCTACAATTATGAAGACTATTCAAGCTGATCCGTACCAATTCTTCGTTGATGGAGGTTGGAGTTTCTTAACCGGTTCTGGTGATACTGACAATGACAGTGAAGATTCTGAACAAGAATCTGATTTCAATCCTTCTGATGATGACCCTGAAGATGAACCTGTGGAATCAGAAGATGATTATAGTGAGGAAGATGATGGAAGTGATTTTGATGAGGATGACGATGATGAAAGTATTGCCAATAGTGATGACGGCTCTGAAGAAGAATTCTCTGATTGAAAAATAGGTATTTAAAATTTCATTCTTACATTTTTTTTTTCTTTTCCAAATTTTGTTTATATTATTGTATTTTGTTTCAAACGGTGTATACTTTTTGTTTTGTTTTATTTGTTTTCTTTTGTTTTCTTTTGTGTTTAGTCTCTATTTTTCTATGATTTATTGAAATTTTTTACTTTTGATATTTTAATCATGAACCCTTGCCTTGCGTTGTATTGTTACTGTTATAAAAGTTTAAAAATCATCACTGCGTTATTAGTTTTATTTAAAGCTATGTAATCATTATAAAAATGCCATCCAACCAATATACATTTGAGATAGGTTCTCGTTAGACGTTGCTTGTTGTATGATAGCATCAACTTGAGCACTGATTGAAACTGACAGCCCACCACTATCTTTAGCACCTGTATCTAAATCCTTTGGATCTAAAATACCTTTAATCTTTCTACGAATGGAATCCATTGCCACTTGGGGTTGCATTTCACTCCCATCGAGACCATTCTCGACAGTTGACCTTCTTTTCCTCGTTTTAACTTTCCAATCCATGATAGGATCGTAAAGGAAAGTTTCAAGCACATTCATTAATATATTTTCATTCTTTCTAATTAATTCCATGGTGACCTCAGATGTCTTCCTGAAACATCCTTCATAACCTGTAACACCCATTGCTGTAACCAAATTTTGCGTTAATCTGAATGGAACTCTCTCTGGAATTGCAAGCTTCTTTCCCTTATCAAATAAACAGTCAAAATCAACATGTAAAATCTGGCCCGTTATTTCGTTAAGCATGATGTTATCACCGTGTCTATCACCCATACCAACTAAATATCCAACAATAGACATAACAGAACAGGATTTGATATAGTTATTACGACATTGGTACCAACTGACAGGATTAGGGAACTGATCTGCAAACCAAATTTGTAGAACAGGTTTGTAATGGTTAAGAAGTTTATTGAAGTTTGTAAGTTTAGCATCACTTGATAAGTGATCTCCCAGTAATTCTTTCGCCTTGGCAAAATCAATCGGTATACCTTGTCTTTGAAGATAAGCCAACATTATATCTCTTATGGTTCTAACGTTATCTACCATCTCAATGAGACCCATGGTTTCGTTCAATGAAATTACAGCGTATGATGTAATGGACAAGTGACGTTTACTAGATTCCGGGTCTGTCTTCAATAAACGATCCATAACAGTAGTAAATTCCATTAACTTGGCATCTTTTCTCAAATCATCATGTGGTTTACATAAGATACTGTATTTCTTAAAATCAGTTCCTATTAGGTATACTCTTCTTGGTTTTTGCATTGATGATAAAATGCTAACTTTATGATCAAACGATTTGAAAGTTATGAATTTTTCCACGTGGTGCACGTTGCCCGCTTTGCGTCCATATGCAGTAATATTACCTGAAGATAATAGTTTTTGGAAATTGACCGTTAATGGAATAGCCAACGCCCTACATTCTTGATTATCCGGATAAGAAAAATGTAAATCATTGTATAAGTGTAGTCTGTTACGACGAGATTTGCCTATTTCAGCCTGACAAATTCCTTTCAAAGCCTCTAATAGTTGAAAAGCTGAGAAAACCTGTTTAGAAAGTAAACTATCGCTATTATTCTGTATCACTTCACAAATTTTCTTACCACGTTTAGCTCTATCAGAAGAAGTTGATTGTACTTGAGCGTAGACTGAGTATAAGACTACTTCTGGGTATGTCTTTGCCAGTTCCGTGATTACATTCAATATAATACTTTCGGTTTCAGGATCTCCATGAACCATTCTTGAAATTAATTGAGACAAAACAGTGTACCACTTATAAATTGGAATTTCATTCTTTGAAGCAGCCACTTTGATGAATTTTAAAATACTAGAATAATTGTCACGTCTCTTTAATGTTATAGTTTCAAAAGAATAATATCCTGATCCTTCGTTGGCAGTTCTATACTTAGCAGTATAGTCTAGCCAAACAGTAACCGCTTTAGGTAACACCTCATATAAATAAGTATTAGAAAATGCAGCAGATCTCATATAAGCTTTTATGACATTGAATTCTAAATCTCCATAGAAATCTTTCTCTGGGCGTTTTAAACCTGGGGTATCCACAGACTGTGCATCTAGCATCTTATTGTAGTATCTACCCAAGCAGTATTGAGGTTTACCCCCATATCTATCGGAAGCAGCAGCAAGTTCATAACCTCTGATGATTTCATCGGAACTACCGTTTGCCGAATCTTCTAACCATTCGGTGTAAGTTAACTGAATTTCAGGAGACTTTTTACTCTCGGCATTATCAATCAAACTTTTCATGATTTTCAATGCTTGACTATGGTCTCCTTGTGCCCAAAGTAATTTTGAAAATTCCAAATTCACAGATAGTTCAGAAGACGATCCTATCATCAACGCATTTGTAATTGATTTGGTTGCCAGATCTAATTTACCAGCTTCTCTCAAAATTTGGGAACTTTGAACCATTGTTTCACCTAGATGATCTCTAAGTTCAGGAAGAGGATGAAGTTTTTCTATTGATTTCCGCAATGAATGTATTTTCCATTTGATCTTAAATTCATTAGGTGTGTTGTTAGCTCTTAATTGTAGCAAGTTCATGAAAGGTTCTAAGTTCTTTTGGGAGTTGAATTGTGTCAACGTCTGGAAATCATTCAAACAGTGTAATAGCACCATGTAGTCTGACACTTTTGTGTACGATATTTCTTTAGACACCGATAGGGATATTCCCAAATAGGTTATGGCATTGTTGATATGTTCAGTACAGGCATCCATGTTATCGGCACTCAAAGTTATCAAGCCTTGTGCAAATTCATAGTAAATAGATAGTTCTGTACCAGGGGATGATATAGAAGGATATTGTTCTGAGTGTCTAACCCATCTGTGTAGCTCCTCTAATTGACCACTGAATATTGAAGCTTGTAGCCCACAAAGAACCCAGTCCTTACTAGGGACAAAAGTACCAGAATCTGAAAAAGTTGATAAAGACTCAAAGTTCTTCAACTTCAGTAAAACTTGATCGTACTCACAATGATCATCCAAGCACTTCAATAACGAAGTAATAGAGTCTAATTTCTTTTCTTTGTCGTCATCGTAGTCTAGATCAGATAATGCAGCCAATGATTCGTGAGTCACTCTCCAATCTTCACTATACTGGAATTGTAACAGTTTGTCACTCAAACTTTCTGTTGTGAAAGTTTTCAAAACTCCTTGTAATGCATCTGTATCATTTATTTCTGCGTACATATGTCTGATGGTATTGAAAAATTCGTCCTTCTCCATTTTGTTGGTAGAATAACTTTGCTCCAAATTAAAGATTGCTCTTTCATATGAATTACATTGTGCCGTTCTCTTGGCAAGCAGTTCGGTAGGAAGCGAGTCTAAAAAGAATTCAACTTTCTTCCGTTCCTCAACAAAATTTGCCTGACTGAATTTTTTATCCTTTTTTCTATCGGCAACCCATTCTCTAAAATAATCAATAACGAAGAATACAGATCTGTAACAAGATTTCAAACTTTCAATCGCAGAATCGTTTGACAATAGTTCTATATCCTCCTCTAATATAGTGTTAACTTCAATCTCTATATCAGCTTTTGCCTTATCATCACCGTAAACAATCAAAATAAGAGCAATATATGGCAATATAAATTCCGATATACTTAGGTCTTGACCTCTAATAATGACTGCACAATTTGTCAGAATAGATTTGGCAGTTTTAGGCATTTTTCTCAAGTCTTCACAACGACTTAACAAGTCTTCAGCAAAGTCAGCTAGCCATTTGGAATGTTTCTTTGTATTTTTATAAGAAGGGTAAGTCAATGAAACATAGGAGTATGAATTTTTCATGTATTTAGAGATAAACAATGGCTTCAAGACAGTCTGAGATAAATTTGTTAAGTTTGCCCAGATTATTCTCTCCATAGTATCCGAGTGTTGAATGTTTTCTGGTGTCAATCCTAAAATTTTCAAATACTCTTGCATCGAGTAAGCTAAGAATAGTTGTCTCTGTGGATCTGTCGATGCTACAAATGCTTTCACCAGGATATTATTCAAGAAGTAAATTGAAAATTCTGCAATCTCTTTATCGCTTGCTAAATTTGAAGTTAAAATGATCTTTTTCTGATTTTTATTGGAAAAGGATCCAAAGCTCACCAAGTTTAGGGCACCCATTGCGGCCAAAACGTTTGCACATTTTCGTGGAACCTCACTATTGGTCACCGAGAATTTACTGGAGGCTAACATCACATTTTCCATTAAGGATGCAAAAATTTGCAGCAGCCTACCTTCATTTATGTAAGTCTTATGAAAGTCGATTTGGTGTGTTTTCAAAAAATGCAGGTAGTCATCAAGAACTTGTAAGACGACCCATTTATTATCAGCTTTAAGTCTTCTATCAAATTCGACCAATATATTGTGGTTTTTAAGGTCATATTTGCTGGTTATAAAGTTGAAATCGGTAACCAAAGAAAGCGAGTAAACATAAGATGGATGTTCTTTGAAAATCTTTGGATCTTTGTTAAATATTGTTGATAAAATTTCTTGAGATATACCTTTACATTTATCGTTGAAAGAGTTATATTTTTGTACCAAATATGATATCAATAAATCGACAATGATTGACAATGGAGAATAACTTAAATTGTAAACTATAGAGTGTAAACACTCCAAACTCTCCTGTTGTAACTCTTTTGATTCTAAAGCAATCTGTAGGCACGTCATTATTTGAGAAAGGCACGTTTCAAAACTTGTTGATATATAAGAGACACATTTGATTGCTCTAATAGCTTGAATCTTAACAAGATAAGGTTTACTTCCCTTATGATCATATACTATTCCTGAAAAGGCCTGAACAATACCTAAGATAATACGATCTATCTCTTTATTTAAAAAGGCATCCCCTCGATTTTTAGAGCTTGGACTATCGATATGACGAGCAGAACAAACGTATATTATAGTTGATTTGATAATCTGTCTCATTTGGGGGACACTATAGGAGCATAACAATTCCCAAATTAGATCTATAAGATGAACTTGATTCAAGAGGTTATTCAAGCTCAGACCTTTATATGAAGGGTTAGATATTGTAAGGATTTTCATAATTTTAGTGGGATCTATTTTTGACTCGGATGTCAGTAATACCGCTAAAATTTTCTCTATATTATTTTTAACAAGAGATACTCTATTTTTGTTAATCTCTTTTGCAATGAACCCAATATGATCTTCTGAGAAATGTTGAATAAATCTGGGTATTGTGAACTCTTGTGTACGATTTAAGAATATTTCTGGGCTCATTTTGATAAAATCACAGAAATTGTTCAATAGGTTTGGATTTGAATTTCTCTTTTTGACTAGATCATAACTGATTAAAGGTGTAAATGGTTCAACTAACTTCCATGGAGTGATTCCTTTGGTCGCTGCTACAGTTCTTAACTCATGAAGCGATAAATTAGAGCGGAATTGATCACTATCACCAAGGAATTGTATTAATGGATTCAGCATGACGTACATACTATTTTCTAATCCTCTGACCATAAGTAATTCTCCCCAAGACATAATAACACCTTCAAATAGGTAAGCATTTTTATATGAAGGTTTGAATGAACTAATATATTTTAAAACAGTATGGAAATCGGATTCATACTGTTCGTCTTCAGTGGCGAGTAAAACCAGGGGGAATATTTTAGTAGTTAGTAATCTTATTTCTCTAACTATACTAATGAAACAATTTTCTAAGAAATCCCACAGTCTAGGAACCGTTTTCAAGCTTGGGGATCTAAAAGAACAAAAAATTCTTTTCAACGCTATTAATATGTCTATAACTAAATGTTCGTCATTTAAAGTTTCAGGATCTTCTATGAAATGAGACATTAGTAATTCGAAAGCTGTTGACATATCAACTGATTGAGTGATATTGGGTCTATTTAAATCAACAAGATCTAGCAAGTATGATTTTTCATTGGGGCTATGATCACATCTTTTACACTGCGAAGATTCATGATTAAAATCGTTTGATATTAAACATGCGAATCTTCCTATTGCTCTAACCATGTACATTTTACCAATTTGAGTAGATTTCAAATTGATCAAAGGTGAATTATTATCGGGGTTTATTATGAATTTTAACTTGTTAACGAATAGTTTTAAAGAATCGTTGGTTGAGAATTCGAAAGGATCGTTAACTGTTAAATCAACAACTTCAGTAGTTTGTTTTATCGTTTCAAAATCATTTGAATTTTCCACAATATTGAAAATTTCTTTGGAATCTGTCAATGGTAGTAAATCTTTTAAATTTGAATAGTCGTGGAAAGTTGTTTTAATTAGTCTATCCCTTAATGAATTTAATTTAATAGTTTCAAATTCAACGGTTGGTATTTGAGTGGTTGTACTTTCCAAATTTATATTAATTTTTTGTAAAAAATTGAAAACTTTAATTAAATCACCATGTAACTCTTTTGAAATCAAATTATCTATAAAAGTAGTTCTATCTGAAGATATACCAAGTTTATTCCAATAATAACAAAGATTATCATCTTTTGAGCAAGTGATAAATAATTTCATTATTGTTTCAGCTAAAATTATTTGTAAATTTGTCAATTTAACCAATAGCGACCAATTTAATAAATCTTTACACTTTGATAAAACTATATCCAACTGACCAATTTGAGTATATTCATTCTTGTAGACATTGTTAGAGACTGATTGTAGTAAGATTGAGTACAGTTCGTCAAATTTGGTAGATATCTGTTTAATTGAAGTTTGTGACAGTAAAGTTGTATCGTCTTCATTATTGAAATCAAAATTTATCACTATATTATCCATACAAAACCAAATTCTGCTAATAAAATTATCAATCATGAAAGATTTTTGTAAATTTAACATGAATATATCATTGATTGAAGTTTCTAGTAAAATTTCAAGGATTCTAACACAAATACTTAACTTGGAAAATCTGATATCGTTTGTATCTGTTAAATTATTTAAATCGATTGATTTCAATGTATTTGTATTTGTTATACTACCAAGTAAAAATTTTAAATTCAAGTCTAAAGTTTCTAATAGATCATCTCTCATTAGGAACAAGTACTTATTATTTCTTAATTTACCACCAAATGCACCTGTTATAATTTGGATTAAGGTAAAATTAGCACCATCTGAAACTTGTTTTAAATGGAATCTAGAGTCATAGAAAAACTTAATACATTTTAAAATTTTTTTAAATCTATCATCTTCGATAACTAGAGAAGGACTTCTTGAAATTAATAATCTTATTGCTTTAAAAATCTTCAAAACAACCAATTCTTCATCTCTATTTAAAAGTTTTTCTGAATAAGCTGGCAAGACAGTATTGAGTAAAGCGTTTAATGAATTTGCATCTTGACTCTTGCCTTCTGATTGTTGATAAAGTAGAGTG
The DNA here is from genome assembly GCA_030567815.1 of Ogataea piceae. NCBI lineage: Eukaryota > Fungi > Ascomycota > Pichiomycetes > Pichiales > Pichiaceae > Ogataea > Ogataea piceae. The sequence continues at coordinate 70,114 of JAJLSX010000039.1, read as the reverse complement.
TCTAAAACAACTGACAATCGATGTGTTTGATCCGACATCTCCTTTATAATCCTCTCCTATCTCCTGTCTCCTAGTATGACAAATAAGAAGGGGAGGAAGAACAAAAACAGGTATATATACATACCTCTTCTTGTTCTTTTGTTTAAATTCTTTTCTTCCCATAAGAGCAGTCACGTGACTATGAAAAGGTGACTAATTACGCGTTAATCGTATGTATATATATACGTTTATATGTATATGTATATGTAACTATATGTGTATATACGTGCATATTGTGTATTGTAGTACAGTTTATATATAGTAGGTGTATTATATTGTAGTATTTTATATATATATATATATAATATATATATATATATATTGTATATTGTTATATGAGTATGTATATATTGTAGTATTTTATATGAGTATATATATATATGTTATATGAGTATATAAAGAAAATACAATACTTATAGACAATAATTCATTAGTTAGGTATCATAAGTGTAAATGCAAATAGGAAATCATGTGAGGAAGGGGGAAGTAAATTATAAACTATTGTTTGGGCCTTCTAAATAAAAGAATATGTGGTTCAGGAGCATGACAGTCATAATGAGCCCAACCTAAACTTTGAGTAATACCCAATTGACTTCTCCATTCATCTTCTGCTAATATTTTAAAAGTACCATTCTCTGTAAAATAATCACTTGGAATTAATTTTAATAATTCTCTAGGTAAAGCAACATGTCTATATTCATAGTGATCATCTGTATAACGAGGTGAATAGTAATACTTGTCTCTAAATGAAAAAATTCTTTCTCTCTCTTGAGGTGTTAACTCTCTAGGTCTCTGTTGATAAGACATTGTGTATATATCTGTATGTCTATATATATATATATATATATATGTATATGTGTGTATGTATGTATGTATATATATATATCTATATCTATATGTATATATGTATATTTCTATATACATTTATTTGTAGTTCATTTGTTAGTTTTGTTTTTGTTTTTGTTTTGGAAAAATTTAAAAAATTTAAAAAAAATTCCTGTTTTTTTAAATTACATAATATATTATATAATCCAAATAAATATATTATGTAACATATTATGTAATTTTAAATTTATGAAAAACGCGAAATATTTTTTTTGTTATTATGTAATATGTTATGTAATCTGTATAATGTATTATGTAATTTATCTTATTATATAATATATTAGGTAATATATACTATTGAAGTCATTATTTATAACTACACAATACTGTAGTATAGCAGTATAGCAGTATAGTATAGTAAATACTAAATAGTAAATGGTAGTATAGTATATACTATATACTATATAGTATAGTATAGTTAGTAGTATGTATAACATACTATACGTTAATAATAATTGTTTTAAAAGTAATTAGTTGCAAATTTAATACACTAAACATTGACATTAAGATTTAGTACATGTGTCATACATAATAATTGTATGATTGTATATGCCAATTAGCCCATAAGCCATTCAATAATATGCAAGTTTCAGTTACTCCTTTACTCGATCATATACTACTATACTATAGTATAGTATAGTATAGTATAGTATAGTATAGTATAGTATAGTATAGTATAGTATAGTATAGTATAGTAAAGTGTAGTATAGTAGTATTGTAGTATAGTAGTATTGTAGTATGGAGTATTGTATTGGAGTATTGTATTGTAGTATGTTTTAGGAAAGAAAATTACCGGGGAATAAGGAGAGATTTTCCTGATAAAATAAATTTTAATTCCCGGTGATTTGTTAAATTTTTAGTTTAAAACTTCCCTGTAAAGTTTTTTACAAAATTTGTTTGAAATTTGGCGCTTTGGTGCTATTTCATCTGTTTCCCCTTTTGTTTGTTCTTTCTTTGTTTGTTTGTTTATTTGTTTATTTGTTTGTTTATTTGTTTGTTTGTTTGTTTTCTATAGATAGGGTTAGGGTAGAATTTATTTGTCTGTTTAAGTATGACACAAGTTGAGAATAATTCTTGTATTGATAATTTAAATTCAATTAAAACTCCAAATGTTAAAATTGGTATTAAGCCATTACCATTAACATCAGCACTTGTTAAGTCTGATCAATTTTTAGTTGAAAATTTATCAAAATTTGGTTATGATTATATATTATTACCAGTTACAAATGCAAGATATAGAGAAAATTGTAAAAAATATTTTAAGCATTTTAAAGATTGTGGATTTAATAATTTAAATGATTTAAATGTACCATATCCAAAATTAAATGAAGTTAATATTACAACTGGAATTCATACAAATTTAACAATTTGTTTATTAAGTTCATGGATTGAATTAGATTCAAATGATTTTTTAATAAATGAATTTTCAATTCAAGTTTTAAAAAATGAAATTTCATATGCAAAATTTATTGGTATTAATACATTACTATTAGCACCACCTAAAAATTTAAATCAAATTTTAATTTTTACAAATAATTTAAATCAAATTTTATCAATTTTTAGTGATGTTAATATTTCAATTTCATTACCAATTTGTGAAGATATTCAAAAAAATTTAATAACTGGTGAATTAATACCAATAATTGATTTATTATCAACATGGGATATGTGGAATTCAATTAGAATTCAATGTAATTATAATAAAAATTTATCAGTTTCATTAGGTTCTCCAAAACAAAATATACCTCAAATTGTAATTAATAGGTGGTTATTAGAACCAATTAAATTTTATTTAATTTCAAATTCAAGATTTATTTTAAATTCAAAAAATTATCCAGTTTTAAATAAATTTAATCAATTAATTATTTGGAAATTAATTCAAAAAAAAGCTTTAAATCCACCAATTTTATTATTACATGGTGTTGATAAAGAAATTGATTTAACTTTGTCTAATTTATCACTTGAAGAAGAAGAAGAAAGACTTTCCATTATTAATATTGATTCTAAAAATGTATTTTTAGGTGATTTAGCTTATTTAAATTATTTAAAATATATTATTAAATCAAGTAAATTTAATAATCAATTATTACCAATTGAAAATTTTACAATTAATAATTTATTAACATCATCTGCATCAAATGAATTTTTTTTAAATAATGGTTTACAAATTCCTTTACAACCATTAACTAATAATTTAGATAATTTAACTTATAAAATTTTTGAACAAGATTTAACTAAATATGAATGTTATGAAAGAGCAATCATTTCAGCTTTAATTGATTTATTAAAATTAGATAAATTTAAACATATTAAAAAATTTAAAACTTTTAGTACCACTATTTTTAATACATCTGCTTTAAGCTTAATTGATAAAAAAATTTCAGATAGTTCAAATCAAATCATAAATGATAATGACAATGATGATGACCAATTTTTAAAAATTTTAGTTATTGGTCCTGGTAGAGGTCCACTAATTGAAAAATTATTTATTGCTTTAAAATTTTTAAAATTAAATATCGATCGAATTAAAATAATTACAATTGAAAAAAATCCAAATGTAATGGTTTATTTAAATCAAAGAAATCAAGAATATTGGAATGGTAAAGTTGAAATTATAAATTCAGATGTTAGATTTTGGAAACCATGTAATTCAAATTTAATTGGTTTTAATTTAGTTATTAGTGAATTATTAGGTAGTTTTGGTTGTAATGAATTATCACCTGAATGTTTAGATTCAATTGAAAAATATTGTGATAAAGATAATTGTATATTTATTCCAAAAGAATACTCTTCATTTATCGCTCCAGCAATTTCCCCTTCAATTTATAAAAAAATTTCAAATTTAAATAGCGTTGAAAAATTTCATCAGTTGTATATACCAATGTGTGATCAATTTGATATTTTATCTTCAAAACATGCTAAAGTTTGGACTTTTAAGCATCCTTCAAATTTGACAAAAAATAATGACAACTTTAATGACAAAAATAATAATAATAATAATAATAATAATAACAATAACAATAATAATAATAATAATAATAATAATAATAACGACTTTAATGACACATATAATAATCACCAATTTTCAAGAACAAGAAATAGTCATAATAAAAGACAAATTCAAACAACTTTAAAATGTCATAGAAAAGGTACAATTCATGGATTGATTGGATATTTCTCTGCTGAATTGTATAATGGTATAACATTATCAAATATACCTACCGGAACAGGTCCGATCCCAAATAATTTAGTCTCTTGGTTACCATGTTTCTTCCCAATTGATCAACCAATTCAGTTAACCGATGATCAAGAGATTTGTATATTTATTAAAAGAGAATGTGATCAAGATAGAGTTTGGTATGAGTGGTCTCTGGAATCTTTTATTTATTTTGTCTTGCCTTTAGAAAATACAATAAGTAGAGGTTCAAATAGTATATTATCTCATCATCAACGTATCAGTCCACCGGGTAAAACTCAGAAACATCATCAATCTAAAAATAGTATGTTTAGTAGTGAGTTACAGCATAATATGACAGGTGATAGTGGTGCAATCTTAAATGAAGAAGAAGATGAAGAAGTTGATAATTCTCTAATTGAAGAGAGTCAAGATTTAAGTAGTAGTATTGATCATGAAGAGTATCAAGTTAGAGTTAGAACTGGTGTTAGTAGAATTCATAACTCAAATGGAGCTTATTATTCAATGAAGTTATGAATGTCCCCTCTCAACAGTTTGTCTATGTATCATCAATTAATAAATAATAATAAAATGCATTCTAATAAAATTATTTGTAAACGTGTATGTCGTTTGAAATATATGTATATTTATCTATTAACTCGTTACTGGAAAATATATAAAAAAGAACAAAGAACAATATGAATGGGGTATTTCTTGCAACGAATGAAACGAAAAAAAAAAAAAACGGGGGGTGAGGAAAACCACTATATATAAATACCTTGTGTTAAGAGCTGGAATTGATCGTATAATCTGGTATATATACTACCAACACTCTTACTAATGATAACATTTTCAATGAAGTTATCTAAATCTTCATCGCTTAAATGTAATTGAAGTCTCTGTTTCAGTTGAACAGATGTGTTATCACCAGCTTTGAAACAAGGTAGTTGAGAATCTTTTTGCATTAATTCAACCATATTTATTAATGAGTCAGAATTCTTTCTGAGTGATTTGAATGCATCTTTCATTAGTTGCTTGAATTTCTTAAAGTAGAATGAATCTGTACCACCTAGTAATTCAACGTACTCCATTGTAATCTTGAATGGTGCAGCTTCAAAACCAACTGAACCTGGTGAGTTTGATAACAAGTACCCAAAATCAATATGAATAATATGTCCTTCTGAATCTAACATAATATTACCATTGTGTCTATCTTTGATTTGTAAGATGTAACAAATGACAGAGTATGCAGCAAGTGAAATACAGAAGTTATCTTGGGCCATCTTATAACGTGGAGATTTTTCATCACCAAACATTCTAATGAAATGGTCTTTCAAAGTGGCAATTTCACCTTTTGGATTTTCATTTGTCATACTTAAATGCTGAGTTAATGACTTTTTAATTGAATGTATTGATAATGCATTAGTAATTGTTTCAACTAAACCTGTACTTGATGAAGTTACTAATATTCTCATTCTTTTAACCCAAACTTTAACTTCGTCGGTATACCAAATATTAGCCATTGCTTGAATTAATTGACATGCAAATGCCTCTTGAGTTAAATCGTCACCTGTCTTGGCAATAACTGAACATAAATCCCAATTTTCCAAATGTCCATATTTGGATTCTTTTCTAATTCTTTCACGTTTACTGTTCCAATCTTCACCTAAATAACTAATACCGGCAACTTTCAAATCATTTGATAATTTACGTTCACCAGCTTCTCCTCTGATATCTTCTAAATCTTTAACTCCAAACCCATCTTGCATTGATTTCATTGAATCAATGATACGGGCTTTGATTTGAGCCGCTTGAGTAGTTGGCATAGTGGATGCTGGAGAATCTAATTGAGTTAACATGACAGCTGCGATACGCATTTGATTGGCTAAATCATTTTCATCTTTGGTAAACCCGTTATCAACTTCATTGTAATGAGATTTAAAAGTAAGTGCCAGATTACGAACATCATTTTCAACTGATGACATAGATGACTGTGATAGATTACTTGATGTTATTTTAGGAACTGTTGATTTTGACTTGACGAATTTTTGATTAATTAATGTTTGCTTTTCAATAGTATTTGTCATTTTAACAACTGATACATCCCCCAGATCAGATTCTTCAGCCATTAAAGTGACTGAATTACTCAAATTTGAACTTTGAGAACTAATTCTTTGATTCAATGAAGATGGTTGATAATGTTGATTTGATATTTGTGCAATTGATGTTGATAAATTGTCAACTGATCCAATTGATGATGTTGATGATGCATGATGAGGAATTGCCAGATCAAAAATATATTTTTTATTATCTGATAATTTAAAACTATCTGTATTGATACCTCTGTTATCTTCTAATTTATCTAAAACCTGTTTATTTTCTGAAGTTGTTGGATCAAAATCAATTTCATCCGACAAATATTCAATTAAAAGTAAATATGGGACCCTTTCAGCAGAATTTAAAACTGCACCTTCATTAACGGCAATTCTACAAATTTTGTGTAATTTCCCCTTTTTATTCTTTGGTAATAATGCAGGAATATCAACTTCACTTGGTAAATCTTTATTTAACATTGATAATTCAGCTTTTAGAGTTGATAATCTAGCCTCTTTTGGAACTTTTGAAAGTCTAATTGAGATATTTTGTAAAGCAATCATAAATTGAGTTTCATATTTAAAATAGTTTGATTTTAATAATTTCATTTGTTGTGGAATTGTTAAAGGAGTAACAGATGTAGATTTTGATTGGAAATTTGAAGATGATACAAATGATTCATCTGCTCCATATAAACTATCCATTTCAGAACTATCTCTACGATCAAATGAATTTCTAATTGATGAAGCATATGAACCATCCGATGAGTATGGAATCAAATCTGAAGAGGACATTGATGTTGAAAGTTGTAAATTTGGCATTGAAGACACCAAATGTTGACCTAAAGATTTATCGTGAGATTGTATTGGACTTGAATTTAAACTTGCAGATGTATAATTTTCACCATTGATTCTAAGTTGTGACAATGATCTATTCTTAGGTTTTAATTCAAATTTATTCAAATTTGGCATATTCAACTCAGCATAAGTATCAATCATTTCAAAATCTAAGTTCTCATTTCTTTTCGGATGTAAAGTACCAGTACTACTGTTATTATTATTGTAATCATTATCATTATCATTATCATTATTGGATGATTTAACTTTACTACTCAATTTATGTTTATTTGAAGTTGACTTTGAAATTTTCAAATCTTCCAATTCATTTTTAGTCTTTCCCATTAATGCATTATTAATTGTATTTTTCTTTGTTATATTATCTGTAAAATTTCTTTTAATATCTTTAACAACTTCAAAAACCAATGATTTTAACTGTCTTCCCTGTGTTCTTGCTATAGGTTCAACATATTTAGTAGATTGAGGCATACCAATTCCAGCAATTAAAGAAGTTGCGAGTATAATTGAAGGTGATATATTCTCTCTAAATTCTCTATGGAAATCATTTTTTGGAACAACACCTGAACTTGCAGTTGTAGGAGAAGTTGTTGTACGTTGATTGTTTGAAAAATTAAATAATTGAAATTGTAAATCATTCAACATTCTTTTACAAGTTTGGAAACCAATACTTTCAGGTTCTTTACTCAATTCTTGTAACTGTGCTTGTAAATGCCAAAATGTAATTAAACTATAGTGAACATCTTGAGAACAAAGTTTTTTAATTAGTTCTTCTAGTGCCATTGACTCAGTTTCTACCGTTATTAATAACTGTAAAAATTGAGGTATGAAAAATCTTAATTCAGAAATGGAATATTTAGCAGCACGTTGGCATAGATAGTAATGGATACCTATATTACCTGCATATTTCTGTAAATAACTAATACACATAAATATATCAAACTCCGTAGAATCAATCTGTTTAATCAATTGATCACCAACATTGGCCGAGACCGTTGATTCTGAAGATGTCTTTAATGATGAATTGGCCATTTTGTATATATATATCTCTTTCTCTTTTCCTCTTTCTTTCTCCGGGGGTGGAAGGGCAATAAATGTATGCGCTAATTAATCTTAACCGTAAAGAAGGTATCCCATCAATTGAACAAATCAGTTGAATGTACTCAAAAACAAAAACACTATTTACAAAATATTTTGTGTAATTTTTGAGTATCTAAACAAGGTGTTTGATCTTAATACAACTAAAAGGGGAAAAAAAAAAAAAAAAAAAAGAAAACAAAGGACAATAAAAGCAAAACAGAGTAGATAATTTTAATCTCTCTAGTTACCTAATTAAATCGATCTTATCTAATTGAAACTTTAGTATAGTTATAGTATAATAACAATAAATGTAAAACAAATCAAAACAAAGTAAATAACCACTTATAAACAGCAAATCTGTACTATTTTTACTCACACATTCTGTCAGCTCTTCCAAATTTTTTTTTTTTGGAGTTTTTTTGGAGTTTTTTTGAATTTTTGAATTTTTGGATTTTTTTTTTGTATGAAACGAATATATTTTGCCCCTGTAAAAATGGGAATACTACGCCATAATTAATTAGCCGTGATTATGTAATCGAAATGTTTGCTTTTATCTCGTTATGTAATATATTATGTAATCTATGTTTTTTCTGTGTGATTATGTAATCATTTCTAAGTTTATTCTCTTTCAAAAACAGAGGAAAAGTTAAGAAGAGGAAGAGATTTTCAGCGGTTCGTATATATATATAAGAGAAGAAGGTTTTGTTTAGTTGTTTCTTTTGTTTTATACTTTGGCTAGTATATAACAGTCAGTTGAGATTAGGTTAAAATCTATCTGGTTATAGGAATATCATGTCGCTAATATTTGATCACCCATCGGTCAAGACTCCAAAGACTTTCCATACACCAAAGAAGAATTTACGTAAATATGATATAAATAACAACGTACCATCACAAAATTTTAAAGTTGGATATCAAAAAGTCACATTGGATATTGATTTATCTGAACAGTCTGTCATTGGAGAGACTGAGTTAACAGTTTTACCATTGGAGTTATCATTGAAGAGAATTAAATTAGACTGTAGAGGTTTACAGATCAAATCAATTACAATTAATAACAAGAGATGTAGTTATACATATCAAGATTTTTTCCAAAATGATGAATATATGAATGATCCAGAAAATCCACTACTATCAAACTATAATTATGATCCTTACTATGAAACAAATTCAGAAAATATAACAATTAATCAACATCATTTATATAGAGGTAAGTTTCATCCATTATTTTCAGATCAAAATAATACAGAAGAACCTGAATCTTCGTACCTTTCAAATACTTCAGAATTAGTGATTCATGTTCCAGATACAATTAGATTAAAATTACAAGATCCAAGTACAAGACAATTATATTCACCTTCAAATGTTCCCACTATTAAATCTCTAAGTGGTACACCAATAACAACAAATACATTGATGAATTCTGATAAAGTTTTCACTCCATTAAATATAAAGATTAACTATGTGATTAAAAATTCCAAGAATGGTTTACTTTTCCATGGTGGTAAACATACAAATATTCCTAAAAATAAATGGTTTTGTTATACTTCAAATAGTGATTTATCTTGTAGTGCAAGTTCATGGGTTCCTTGTATAGATAATTTCCATGAAAAACCTGCTTGGGATATAAATATCGTTGTTCCTAAAACAATTGGTGATATTGGAGAAACTAAAATTATTGGTACAAAAGCTGCTGAAAAGGCACTAAGAAAGATACAGATGGAAGAAATGGATGAAGATGATGCAATTGATCAAAGACAGTCTAGTCAAAATCAAAACCAAAACCAAAACCAATCAAATCAATCAAATCAATCAAATCAATCGAATCAATCGAATCAATCAAATCAATCAAATCAAAAAGGTCAAGATGAAGAAACAGAAGATGAGATTGATGAATCAACCCCAATTATAGTTGCAGTCCCTGATTTGGTTGGTTCTAAAGAATCTCCTCATCTGATTGATATAGGTAAAAAAACTGTTAATTTCCAATTTTATAATCCTGTATCACCTCACCACCTTGGTTTCGCAGTTGGTCCATTCCAGAAAAGTCTTTTAATGGATTCACAACATGGTAGTGATAAACTTGCACCATCTACTGCTTTCCTTAATCCATTAGATGACTCTATTGAAGATCCAACAACTTTAAATGAAACGCATTCAAATAAAGTGCCAACAATGTTTTACTATTTACCTGGTAAAAGAGATGAAGTTATCAATTCAACAATATTTCTATATAAAGCCTTACAATTTTACTCTAAAGAATTTGGTTCTTTCCCATTCCCAAGTTATACGTTGGTCTTTCTTGAAGATATTCCTGGTAATACTTATGGTTTTGCAGGTATGACAATAGTTAATGAAAATCTTTTATATGGACCTGATTTGGTTGAACCAATATTTGAAACCACTGAAATATTAGCAGCAGCTTTGTCAGAACAATATTCGGGAATTAATGTCTTACCCAAATCATTAAATGATATGTGGTGTACAATTGGATTATCACATTATATGGCCAGTCAATTCTTGAAAAAATTATTTGGTACCAACTACTACAAGTTTCAAATCAAACAAAGATCTGATTTACTTTGTGAATTGGATGTTGGGAAACGTCCATTGGCAAATCAATTGTTTAGATTCCCAGTTAGCTTAGACCAAGATTTTGAATTTTTAAAATTGAAAGCACCATTGGTTTTGTTTATTTTAGATAGAAGAATGACTAAAACTGATAAATCATTTGGATTGTCCCGTGTTATTCCTAAAATTTTCTTACAAGCAATGTCAAATGATTTATTCAATGGTAACTGTTTATCAACTGCTCATTTCCAACATGTTTGTGAAAAAGTGGCCCATAATAAATTACAAGATTTTTTCAAGAACTGGATTTATAACAGTGGTGTTCCAATTTTTAGAGTCACTCAAAGATTTAATAAAAAGAGAATGTTTATTGAGATGAGTATCAGACAAGTTCAAAAATCAAGTTTGAAAAATGATGATGCTGATGAAATTGAAATGGGTAATCATAATAGAGAAAATATTAGAAAAACTCATCAACGTGATAATTTTGTTGAAGAGGCTAATAATTTTCTTTCTGAAGAGGATAACTTTGAACCTCAAAACATATTCACTGGTCCTATCACGATAAGAATTCATGAGGCTGATGGTACCCCATATGAACATATTGTCAACATCAAGGATGCGTACACAAAACTAGATATTCAGTATAATACAAAATATAGAAGATCCAAGAGAAAGAAGGATGATGACAACAGTGAAGAAAAGGAGAAGAAGAAAAAGGATGACGATGTTAAAGTCAAGAAGTTGGGAGATATCTTAACATCTTCTTCGGATGTTGAGTTATGGGGATTAAAAGAGGAAGAAAGTTCAAATAATGAACTAGGCTCTTCATCAGCTGAACAATCAACGAGTAGCGATGCCTTTGAGTGGATTAGAGTGGATGCTGATTTTGAATGGATTTGCAAGATGTATATTAATCAAAAAGATAATATGTTTGAATCACAATTGCGCCAAGATAGAGATGTTGAAGCACAGTTGGAGAGTGTTAAGTTTTTCTCAGGCGCTTTGAGACCTCCTTTACATTATTCAACCATTTTGTTAAGAACCCTTTTGGAAAAGAAATATTTTTATGGTGTTAGAATTGAGGCAGCTAAAGGTTTGGCCATAATATCTAAAGAAGAAAACGATCACCTTGGGCTCAAGTATTTATTGAAAGCTTATAAACACTTATTTTGTTATAATGGAGAGATTAAAAAGGGATATAATGAATTCGATCCTGTTGAATATATACCCTTACCAAATGACTTTGCTGATTTCAATGACTTATTTTTGATGAAAGCAATTCCTGAAGCTATTTCAACGATTAGAAATAAAAATGGAGATAGTCCAATTGAATCGAAAAGAATTTTACTCAATATTTTGAAATTCAATGACAATATGACAAATAATTTCAATGACTGTTTCTATGTGTCAACTTTGATAACTTGTTTGTCAAATTTGATCTCAAATACGAATAGGTATATTGCAAATCATAATGAATCCGTTGTTGATCAGGAATCTCTTCCATCAAACGATGTTAATGAAACATTCTTGCATGACGCTATTATTGAAATGAACAGATGTTTGAAGATGGATGAGTGGTCTCCTTCTTATAAAAACAAAGTAACTGCTACTGTCTTAAAAGAAAAAATAAGATTGGCAGGGTTAAGTTTGATAAATCTGTCATTTGGTGAGATCATAGAATACACCAAACCTAGTTACCACCCTGATGTGAGATTGATTGCTTTTAGAGGATTGCTTTCCTTAGGTGGTCTCAAGAATTCTCATGTCTTATCTTTGTTTTTTACCGTCTTGAAAATAGATCCATCTTATTACATAAAGTACTACTTAACTAAAATCCTGATGGAAAGTATAGGTATGGCTGCTTTCGAAGGAACTCCTTCTAACTTGGACGATGATGAATTCTTCAATTTCCATAATGAAGAAACTAATTCAGATATTCGTACCGATGGCCAATCAACCAGTGTTGCAGGAAACCACAACAGTATGATTGGTAATACTATGGTCATCATTGAAGATAGTTCATCTAGTGGTGATATGAAATCCAGAAGAGATCAGATTGCCAGAAGTACTATTAAAGGTGCAATTGAAGTTTTGAGACGTGACTACAGTATCGGTAAAGGTTTGCAGAAAGAAATCTGGGAAGCCTTGCATTCAGCATTGTTAACGATCAACATGAAGAGAAATTTATTTGATTTGGTTTACATTCTATATAATCCAGTTGACTCCTTCAAAGTTTCCACGATTTTACCTCAAGATAAGAGAATTGTGGCTAAGATTACCAAGAAAAAACTTGACCCTATTGTGGGTAGTATTGTTGTCACCTTAAAGAGAGAAGGAAAATTAAAGATACAATTCCCTTCAATCAAATTGAAAACGATTGAAACTCCTTCTGTTGGTGCGACAGCTACAAAATCAATTTTGAAATTCAAGGCATTGGACTCTGCGAAAGATACTACTAGTAAGCCATCAACTACAATCATCTTACCTCCATTGGAAAGTGCGCCTGCTCAAAAAACTGTTGAGACATCCACCCCATCGGCTACTAAGTCTATAAAAGGAAATAAAAAGAAGTTCTTGGTCACATTCAAGTATAGAAAACCTACTTCAGTTATTCCGATAGCCTCTAAGTTACCAAACAGAAAGGTTAAATATGATATCATTAGAACTAAGCCAGGATTGCCTTTACGTTATGTTAGATTCCATATGTTTGATAAGAAAGTTTTGGTATCAACAGATGAGAATTTTGGTGTGAAGATTACAAGACCTGCAGTTTCTTCCCTTGTCAAGAAACCAACCGCTCCTATCATTCACAATGAAATACGTCCTTTGTCACCTATGCCAACCTCTAAAAAGTTACTCGTTACTCTAAAAGTGAAACCTGAAAACTTGAAAAAAATTGTGGCACCACCAGTGGTCAAGAAGGAAAAATCTCCAATACCATCATTATCATCAACACCTAGTCCATCATCAACTTCTGTGAAGAGAAGTCTCTCCCCAATCAAAAAGTCAAATGTATTTGTGGCGTTTGCTAAGAAAAGTGCCGATGATGAACCAGATTCCAGCAAACCAGCTGCCAGCAAACCAGATGCCAGCAAATCAGATTCCACTAAACCAGATGCCAGCAAACCAGAAGCTAAATCTGAAGAAAAAAAGACAGAAACCTCAGGTCCGAAGCTTAAACTAAAGCTTAGATAAGTACTATCTCTCTATATTAGTGGTAATGTTTGCAGGTTGTTCATGTTTACTATGTACTAAAAAATGTAATTTAATTTAGTGTAATTTAATATAATATAATTTAATATAATACAATACAATATAATGTAAGAAATCATATAACGAAATACATTTAGTAGTCCAGCTATATATAAATCAGGAACAATATTTTTTCTTTCTTCAGGCTTACATCAATAGTTCAAAACTACTAATATATATATATAAAGCCTTAACGGTCTGGTAAAGGTGGTGGAGCCTTTTTAATAAAAGGATCCAAACTTTTATTCTGAGTAGTAGAAACAGCATTTAAGTCTCTTGGAGGTGGAACTGGCGCTGGGCCAATAGCTACACTTGACTTTTCTTGTTCAATGTGTATTTGATGACTTATGACTGTCTCTTTGGCAGAATCCACAATCTGAGAACTGATAGTACCGTTGTTGGCCATAGAGTCATGGACCTGGGCAACTTCATTTTCAGAGTTCATGATTTTTGGGGGCTTAGGATCTTTTGAAATTAAAGATGGCAGAAGCATTTGAGAGTTGGAATTAGACTCCCTGCCGGTTATTATTTGTGCTAACTCACTGCTATCGTCTTCAACCATTTTCTCAATTCCTTCACTTACCTTCTGGTCATTGAAAGGATTTATATCAGAGACTGAAGTAATGTTATTGAAACTATGAGAATTCGAGACAGGTGTCATCACACTGCTGACGGACCCAGTTCTAAATCTTTCATGAATGAACATGGCTGGACTTGTAGGGGTATTAATTTTTGGAGATTGAGGCTCTTTTTCAGTGAAAGAATTTTCATCGATTTGTTTTTTAAATATTTCACCGGATAACTCTCTTCTGTGATTGAATTGACCATCTTGGTTGACTTCGTCACTTGGAATATTCAGACTAGGTTGCTTTCTAACTGAGCGTCTGCTAGAAATCATTTCTGGCGGGGTGTAAGACGAATCTTTACTACTTGTCTGTTGAATGGTGGGTGATTCTAAATGTTTTTGATTGGAACTTTTATACCAACCTTTCAGTTTGTTAACAGATCCCGCGACACTGTATTTAGGTTCTTCTTTCGGTTTCATAGAAGAAATATTTTCATTTGAATTGTTCAGCTTTCTATCGATTATGGAGGATGCTCTCTTTGTTAATTGGGAAGCTCTGTCTTTGAATTTGCTAGATGTGGTGGTAGATGACGAGCCTGTTGCGTCTCTTGGTATAGCAATTTCTGTTCCTAGTGTATTATTTTCGTTTGAAATTTCAGGTGAAATAAAGCTTCCACCTAGAGAACTTACTGATTTGAGGTCTATACTGTTCTGTGCATATTCAGTATTTAGACTGTTTATATCACTAGAGGCACTGACAGATGATGCCCTCTTTGGTAAAGATGGGGGTGCCAATTTCAAATCGTTTTGGGAATCATCACTCAAAGCATCATTTTGGGTCTCACTAGAAGTGGCAACAGCTTCGCTTGGCGGCACACTTTGAGGAATGGAATTGCTCTCTTTTTGAGTCTGTGATCTACAAGATCTATCCCATATACCGCCTCTAAAGATCTCTGTATCTGTTTTGTAGAACACTAGATCATCCATAGCTGGTAATACAATGGAGGAATTTATGGCTTCTTTGAACTTATTGCTGATAATATTAGTTATCAAGTTGTAATTCAATGCTCTAGAACTAACAATAGGTTCGATAACCAAGTCCATTTTTGGTGTAGATTTAAAAGCCCACCAGAATCTACTGGAAGCCCCTGCTTTTAATTTGACAACTACATCACCTTCTAACCTTTTAAGTTGGATTTTCAGATTAATATCAAACTCACGCTGCTTGAATCTTGCTCCTAAATTTAGAAATATTTTAGTGCTCAAATCGAGAGTCAGTCCACCCTGATACAAAAAATTTAGTTCAAATTCCAAGTCACCTTCAGGAGAAAGATGATTGAGTTTAGGAAATGTTATGAAAGGCGCAGAATGACCAACATCAATTGAACTGATCTGTAAATCATCTAAAAACCCTGGAGTTCTGATTTTTTTCAATTTTTCAACTATTTTGTTTTTGATAGCTAATTTGAACTCATCAGTCTGATAAAAACTTAAAAATAGTCTTCCTATAGTGGCATTCAACCATTTAGTAGATAATTGTCCTTCTGATGAGTTCACAGTTTGGATCAAATCAATCATATCAGCGGTACGGAAGTGTAATGATCTTGCCATGAATGAAGGTTCAAGTAAATCGGCAGCAGTTCCAGTACGCATGCTATCAGTTGTAGTGGCTCTTAAAAGAGCAAAATACCAGTCTTCTTTCTGATGATTTAAATCTCCATAAACAAAGTAACAACCTTTAGGAGGAGAGGTTTCAATGGTGGAATTCATGAGTAAGTCCAAAGTATTTTTAAATGTATTCTTATCTGAGTTTATACTAGATGCAGAGATTGAATCAACAGCTGAAGTTTGATCGGCAGTGGGAATTGGATCAACAGCAGAATTTGTAGTGAAATCTTTTTTCAAAATACAAATTGCAGACTTCTTGGTGAATAGTTGTCCATCTTGTAAGCCCCTAGGCCAAATAGAAACAACATGATTAGCTAGTACGATAACATGCAATAGATTTTTTTTCTCCTCATCTTGATATAAAAACAAATTCCCATGCTTCAAAACAGCAAAATATCTATTCTTTTTTCTAATACTTTTCAATTTCTTTGCATCTATAGAAGCAGGATCTTGTTGTTGTTGTGGGGTATCTTCTCCACTATGTGTATTTCCATTAGCACCTCCCTTCATCAGTTTAAGTAAAGATGATCCACTTCCCTTGGAAAGTAAATTATTACTACTATCTTGCGGAAAATTTCCACCTGCATTAGCCATTGAATTAAAAGTTTCAGGATCAATCTGAGGAAATTGATAATAGTCTTTTGTAACTGTCAACCAACCAGAAAAATATGCCTTAACATTCACATTCTCTTTCTCTTCAAACTCGCCAGCTTTCCATGATCTGTAACCTTCAGGTTCTCCTTTCAGTTTACTCTCTTCAGCTTGTTTCGATTGATCTAAATCTCTCAAAACATGAGGATCAGTAGGTGCAATAGGAGAAAAATACCATATCGATATAACTAACAAAGGAATGAAAGTTAAACCACCAATGATATACGTAATTAAAGTAGAGAGAAACCAATTCATTCTGATTTTAACACTATGATACCAAATGATAATTAACAGACCTTAACTGCTAAAAATTTCAAAAATATATTTTTCAACGACAAAAGATTATAGATAAAATTCATACCAATATAATACAATATAACTATTATTTGTGGCACTGAGAGTTGATATAACAATCAATCAAAATTTCTGTACTTTTCGTATTACATAATTTATATATAATCAGAATGTGCCGAGGAATTTCAGATTTTTTTTGTCGTATTACGTAATATTAAATTTCAAAAAATAAAACTGAAAAAAATAAATGAAGGATGCGAGGTTCGAACTCGCGCGGTGATGACACCAGTAGATCTTAAGTCTACCGCCTTAGACCACTCGGCCAACCCTCCAATTGTTGAAAGAAAATATGTGTGCAATTTTAAGAGGATAGGATATTTTTATATAATTTATAAAATAGCCTCTTGTAGAATAAAAATGGCTATTCAAATTTTTGAAAGTAGCCTTATAGAATAAAGTTGGTAATTAACTTAGATGTTAAAAGGGCTCAGTTAGGTATCAATGTTTATGGAAAGATCAGTTAACTTGTATCCAGTCGGAGCGCTAATGAAGTAAATGGAATATATTAATTTTTAAACTTATTAAATATTTCTCTGTTTTAGATTCTTCTTCTTTTATATTACTAAAGTCTACTAATGTACTTATTTAATTTTACTTTTGAATTTTTATTTAGTTAAAGACAATCATTTAATTGAAAGAAGTTAGACATAATAGTAAGAACCAGCTTCTGAGAATATCTAGATATGATACATACATACATACATACATATATCTATATAAGGAAACATAAATTAAGCGATTGGAACTGTATGATAACCTGCAATAACATGGGAAGCTTTTTTATGGTTAACCTTACTGTTGTGAATGTTTTTTTGTCTAGCAACAACCCATTCACCAACATTTGGAATTTTTTCACCTTGTTCTTCGAAAAAGTTTTTGGTTAATCCTAATCTTTCTAACTTTGGAGATTTAATTGTCTTCAATAACAAGTCATTTCTTGGTCTTGAGAAATACATGACACCGATTCTATCAAAAGGTTGTTGATCTTTTGGAGGAGCATGAACTCTATGTCTAGTTGATGGCAAATATCCGCTTGTTAAAAATGATAAAGTATCACAAATGTTAACTGTGATAGAATCATTTTGAGGTTTAACCCACTTCCATTCTCCTTGCTTATTTTGAATTTGAAGAGCGGCAACTGGTTGTCTGAATAATAATGTTAAAGTACCTAAATCAGTATGACCTGCAGTCCATAGGTTATTTATCTTTTCATTTTCTTCATCAGTTCTTTGATAATACTTCATATATCTCATATGATCTTCAGATAAATCTTCGTATTCATGTAAATCAACAAAATAGTTTTCATCATCTAACTCTAAAATAATGGCAAATAAGACTAAAATCTTGTTAATGATATCATTTTTCAAATAACGAGAGAACTTTTCAATCTTGGCACGATTTTCAAGGACCAAATCTGGATGAGCTTCATGATGTTTTTCAAAATACTTGTTAAACTTAGCAATGTTGTAAGTTTCAATGTTATCACGAACACCATTACCAAGATCTCTGTTACCCTTTAATCTAAATTTATTATAATCACCATTTGCTAAATCAGCAACATATTTTTCCTTCTCTTCTTTTTCTAAATTGAAAACTGCTTGAGCAAGAGAAAATTGTTCATCAACTTCTTCTGCACTTAAACCAAAATTTTTTAAGTAAAAGAAACCATGATCTCTAATAGCGAGTTCCAAGTCTTTGGCAAGTTGAATTTTTCCTTCTGGAGTATCAAATAATGATAAATCAATATCAATTAAGTCTGCCCAGTCAAGATCTTCCTTGGTTTCTGGGATTTGAGAGTAGTAACTACCTGGTAAAGTGTTAACGGATGGCATTTTTCTTTTTCTTTTTCTTTTTGTATTTTATCTTTGCTCCTTTGAGTTAAGATAAATTAATTTGGTATATTTAATATTGAAACTTAATACTTTCCTAATCAGTAAATCAAGATAAACTGGGGAATTTAGGTGGTTTATATACCATGCATAGAAAGCTACCACCCTGACTAATTCAAATGTAAATTGATACCCCATTTCTCTCCTGCATGGCATGCCACACATGAACCACACCAGAACGCCTCTTCGCGAGGGAGACTTTAATTATATCCGTGCAAAAGCCCCATTTTTACTACCAGCATATCAAAGTAACAGCTATAGCAGCTTTTTGAATTAGACTATTTAGTATTTAATATTTGCTATTTAGTATTTACTTCCAAAATTTCCGAAATGAGTGATATATCCCAAAGTCACAACTATCAGGCTTCACACAACACGGGAAGCTTCCGAATACTACGAAAGTTTTCAAACCACATAAGTACTTTCAAGCATTTGATATTGTCCAGATAACACAAGAGCTGAAAATGATGCGATCATAAGTTGATTGAGTCTTGACAGACAAAAAACAGTCCTTACTTTACATGAAAAGTTTTATAGTGAAGTAAACCTATAAATTTAGATATAGAAGATACCTTTTTTTTTTGAGCTTAAAAAAACATTCATATTTTCAATCCCCACTTAATATTAATAGAGATTTTAATTGAATATCTGGAGTCATTAAATAACTCCATAGTAGTAAAGTCTATACTCGACTAAGCAGTTATCTTATAACCGATCATGAATTATCATGAAGTCCCCAATTGAGATCATACGCGTAGGTGCTAATTGCCAAATATCACCAATTATCTTGTACATTCTTTGAATATCACATGTGTTACACCACTATTTGCAACCAAGGGTAAAGATCATCTGATTTATATAAATAAAATAAAGTCTCATCTTTGTACTAAATAATTAGACTAGATGAATCTTATAAATACTCTCAATCACGTGGAAATCGGAATTAGCACAATCGGCGCAAAGAAAGAAAACACGGACATTAATCACATGACCAGCGGTTATAAAGGTGCGCCTGATTTTTCTTATCGCCAATTATCTATTTTTTATTATTGGGGTTGCTTACTAATTGTGGAGATGTTTATTGAAAAGTGTGTATATTTGAGGGTGATGAATATTTCAGTCAACTGCTATATAGTTCATTAAATCCTCCTGAATTTTTGTTTACTCTCGTTTAAGTACAAACAAAAGTTTAGTTGCAGGAATCAATTAATATATAACTCAAAATGTCTACATCCAAAGTTGTAGTTTTAGTTACTGGTGCAACTGGATTTATTGCTCAACATGTTGTTGATAAGTTACTTGCTAGAGGTTACTCTGTCATTGGTACAGCTAGATCAGAATCAAGATATGCTCCAATTTTAAAAGGATTCCAAGAAAAGTATCCAAGTGGAGAAATTTCATTTGAAATTGTCCCTGATATTCAAGTCGATGAGGCATTCGATGACGTTTTGAAGGAACATCCAGAAATTACAAAGGTTCTTCATACTGCTTCTCCATTTTCATATGGTTTGAACAAACCGTTTGAAGAAGCTTATTTGAGACCAGCCGTTGATGGTACTTTAAATATTCTAAAGGCAACTAAAAAGTATGCCCCACAAGTTACAAATGTTGTTATAACTTCTTCATTTGCTGCTGTTAGACAACCAGACGTAACACATGTTCATACAAATAAATCATGGAATCCATTACTATGGGAAAATGTCGAGAATGAAACACAGGCTTATGTTGCTTCCAAGATCTATGCGGAAAAAGCGGCAAGGAAGTTTGTAGCTGATGAAGAGCCAAATTTCAAACTTTCTACAGTTAATCCTCCTTTTGTTTTAGGTCCCCAAGTTTTTGATTTTTCAGTGACAAAAGTTTTAAATACTTCTAATGAGGTTTTGAATAAATATGCAAAGAATAAAGAGACCAAGGTCAAACCAGAAGTCAGCGTGTTAGCAGTCGATGTAAGAGATGTTGCAGAGTTCCACGTTTTGCCTTTAGAAAACAAAAAGTTTGAAGAGCAAAGATCATTCATTGCTTCAGATAAACTTACAACACCTCTTGTGAAGGAAACCTTGATCAAGAATTTCCCAGGACTAAATGTGACACCTGTTGAAGTGGATCATTCTGATAATGGTACTCCTATTCAATTTGATACTACTGATACAATTGGATTATTAGATGATTTCAAGTATATTGATCTAGAGAAGACAATAATAGATACATATAAGCAGTACTTGAAACAGTACGATTTCAAATAAGTCTTGAAATGGTATCATCTTTTGAGTTTCTTTTATTCACTAGGTAGAGATGTCAGCAAATATCTTGCTATATTGCTATAAATTTATATAAAACTAACCTGTATTTCAATATAAAGAAAATAGAAAAAAGCAGTAGAACCAGACCAATGTAAAGAAATAAATAAAGTTGTAAAATAGGAAGTAAAGAAAAATAAATCTGTGATATCCACCAAAGATCAAAAGCCTAGAAAGAAGAAGAAGTAAGAAGAAGTAAGAAGTAAATTCAAAAAATAGAAAAGAGAACAGTAACACAAAATTGTATAACTTTTAGTAGTATCTTAAACCGGTGAGGTACATGAAAATGATCTTGCAATAGTAGTGTCAAAGATAACTTTCATATACTCAACAGAACCATACAAACCTAATCCTGAGAATGAAAGAGCAGCCAAACTCAATATAATATAGAAAGTACTGATACACCAGTGTTTTTGATATCCACGTTTAATGTAGAGTAACAAAGCAGTATCTCTAGCTTTAAATAGCCCGTTCTCATCTTCATAAGTCTCTGCAATCTCTGCATTTGTCTTATGAACCAACATTAACATATGGAATATGAATGGGATAGCATAAGTAAGGGGAATCATTGTGAGTGCAGACGTGAACGAAGAGATTGCACTAACTTGTGGAACACCAGCACTAATAACAAAGATGATCACCCAGATAAGAATGACAGTTCCAGACCATAACATAATACCTTGTTTAGAGTTAAATCTGAGTTTAGGGATTATCAATGGTAGATAGTTCTTATAGGTAATCTTTGCAGAAAGGTGTCCGTAGAACAAAGCTTGAATAAAACCGGTCAAAAAAGTAAAAAACCCTAAACCTTTCAGAGCTTTGATATTACTTAATCCAAACACAGCTGGAGAGTTGGTAAATTGCCCTTGTTGTGAATAGTAGTAGTTACCATAGATAAGATATGTGACAAGAATCAATAGTTGAGAAGTAAGCATACTCTTCCAGAAATCCCAAGGTCTTTTTAATTCTGAAAGAATTTCTGGAAAGACAACAGAACCGGCAAAAACATATGAAAGATTAGAAACAGCAACAACCTTGTTAATAAGGGTTACATTTGGAGTAATACTATATGTTTCGATGACACCTTTTTCTAAACCTAATAGATTCAAAGCGTTTGCCCAATTTGGCTCTTCACCTGCAAAACCTAGCTGAACAAACAAGTTGACATAATTACAGAATGAAACGATTAAACAATACTTTCCAACATTACTTAACTGTTTAATGTGACCAAAACCAGCTTCAAGGGCACTCAAAATAATTAACAATCCCGCCCAGCAGAATCTTTTATCTTTCAAGATAATCACTGCCTCGGCAGCACCAATCATTGATGTTGCTGCAGTCAAGATCATTGCAATATTTTGTAAAAAGATAACTAGTTGTTTGCAAGGTTCACCTCCAAGAATGTAAGCAATATCTGCAAGAGTTTTTATTGGATACTCAGGAGAATCCAATAGTAAAAACATCCACCAAGTAAGCACACCGGCAACAAAAGTTAAGCAAAAACATACTAATAAAATAATATTAGATGGGGTATAACCAAGCATAGCAAAAGAGTTTGGCACCAAATACGCTCCCATAATTTCTGAAGTTAATAAACCAGCACATGTAATCCAATGAGATGTTCTGATTGACAAGTTATCGTTAACCCAGGTAGGAACTGAATTTGTTTCGATCTTCAAATTGTCGATTCTCAATGATTTATGGATGAAATTATTCCAGTGACGTAGTATGCCCCCTTCACTCTTCACTTCTTCGTACTGACTATTTATGAATTTTTGAGCATAGTAGAAACGAGTGATAATATCTGGTTTAGAATATATAAGTTTTTCAATGCTCTGAGTGGAGCTCACCGAAGTGATGTCAACCTCAACTGGGTTTGACTTGAAAACTTCTCCCTTTTCTGACATAATAATAAGGTTTGAGGAGTTATAAGGTTTATTGTTGACGTTGGTGATGACCCATAGCATCTAAAACAATATTTCTCCAAAGAAAAATGACGCTTTATATATATATCTAATTTATATCTAGCAGCCAATTGAGACATGGTGTGATATTGAGATAATACGATAATACTGAGTAATATTATCGATGATACGAATAATATTATGTGATGATAAGAGATAGGTAGGATTTACACTTATCTATTAATTAGCCTGCTTTCTCTTATCTTTTGTTACTGGTTGAGAAAACTCCGGTTACTTTTTGAGTAATCTTTGTTTGAATTGGGAAATATAACTAACAGTATCCTAACTTATACATAGAAGCTGATCTACAATCTTAAAAGCTGAAAGAGAGTGAAATCTCTCAAAGAGAATGAAATAGAAAAATTTAATCTAATCTAACTGTAAGCTTCAATTTCGCAAAACCTCATATAAAGATCAAAAAAAGAAATATTTTTTCCTTCCACAACTCAACAAACTTCGGAAATGCATTTGCGTCTTTTTTTTGCTTGTTTAAATCCCTTATCAGAAAATAGTGTTGTCTTCTCTCCTGAAAAAAGAGTGAGGATGGGGGGTGACAAAATGAGCAATATACAATGTGGATGCTGTACAAAACCAACACAGCATAACAGACAAACAATAATATTGACGTCCTAATTATTTTCTAGGTACATCAATGGGAAAAATACGATTTTGATACAGTTATAAATTGACTGATATTGTTACATTTTTGAGCGACATAATTGTTATCAAACTAACTTCACATTCAATGACGTATGATACGGTATGTCCGATAGAAACCATCAATTTTTGAATTCCTTATCACTTTTGAGATTACATTGAGATGAGGTCATTTGGAATTATAAGTAATATAATATACCGAATCTTAGAGACCACGTTGCATGCCAGTTACTTTCAATACTTTTTTTTCTCGATACGTTGTTGAATGCTTATCTGGCTGTAACACTACTTTGGGAGTGTTCTTTTCCCAATGTTTCTCTGTTTCTTTCTGTATGTATATGGTATAAAGTTACTTCTGGATTCAATAAAAAGTTGTAACAATAAATACATCGAGATTGAAAAGCGCTTATCTTAAAACTTAAAATTCCGCTTTATCGCGCACTTTTCTTATCGCAAAATTTGACAAAAAACAAAATATTTGTGCGCTATTTGGCTCGGGGGAAAATTTCTTAAACTTTGGGGTTATGTTATGGTTTACAACTATTTTCATTTCCCTTTTTACTTTAATTTAATCGTTAGCTCTTGTGTTAGTTTCTTCGTTTTATTTTAATCATATCAAACAATAAATTCAGTTATTATGAGAACTTGTATTGCATGTAAACGTTGTCGTCAACGGAAAGTTAAGTGTTTACATAAGGGGACGCCACCATGTCAGCACTGTATAAGATCGAATAACCAAGTAGAGTGCGAATTGTACTCTACAAGAGAGTTTAGTAAGATTAAAAAAGGTAAATCATCGACGCAAAAGTTAGACATAACAGCAATTGAGGTAACAGACTCCATAATTGGTAGTTCCATTGAAAGTTCAGTTCAAAATCATCCTGAGTTATTATTCTTGAATTTCCCCAAGAGTCAAGAGTTAGTCAATAGTTTAGATAATTTGGTAATATTGGGGGTATGCTGTTTGAGTGCTCCTTTCACAAATCATTTTCAGAAGGAAGAAATAAGTAACATGCTTGTCTCTTTGGAACTTCAGATGTTTACCAAGTTAGAAGATCCAAGCTTTGATATGATTGCAGTATTACAGATATCCGTATTATTAATGATACATTACTGGCAAAATAGAATGACTCAAAAGGGGTATCTATTAGGAGGATTTGCAGAAAGAGCTTATAAACTGTTGACAGACGAGAAGCAGCAGCATAAAACTCTTTTAGAGAAAGAATTATACATCAGAACAATATGGAGCTATCAATTGATAACTTTACCATTGAGCAAAGGATCGTGGAAAGAGTACAAGAGTCGACTTTATAAGTTCCAACTCCCACTGGATAACTCTGACATACTATTTAATCAAGTTTCAAATATATGCTTTTTGGAGAGCTTCAACGTTAGCCTCTCACATAATCTATTTTCTTTGTTTATATGTGCAACTGACATTTGGGCAGATTGTAGTTCATGGAAAATTCAAGGTGGGAGAAATTTTTTTCTTGAAGCACCGTGGGATAGATCCAGTCATTGGAACCGTTTAGATAAAAGATTACGCTCATTTGATTTACAACTAGGTGCAAGAGAAGCCTTCAGTTTACAAAGTATGGATGCCTTTTTCAAATTAGGACAAGGGATCTTATATGGATATACCCACTTGACATTTTTGGCTGGTAAGATTCTAATTCACACTAATTACTTACCATTTATTCCACTTGATAATGAAGGACCTAAGGGACCTTCTGACTCTTCACATGCTCTAATTAATCCTCCTAAAAATTGGTGGAAAGAATCTGCATCAACATCTTTTGAGTCGGCTAAAAAGGCAGCTATGATCTATAATGAATTTGATAAAAGAAATGTGCCTTGTTGCAGTTCATTTGCAGGTTTTGTTGCTTTAACATGTGCTTCGATCCTTTATTATGTAAAGATTTTCCCATCATATGCTCCTGATTTCAAAGATGCTGATATTTACTACAATTACTGTGTCAAGTTTCTTATTTATTACAAGGAACACTGGGAATTGGGTGCTTACTACTATAAATTCTTATCTCAAACTGTCAAAATGTTTGAAGCTGCCTCCCATAATAAACTACAACCTTCAAGCATTTCTATTTTTGAAAATATGAAAGACGAGTTACTTGATATTGCCAATGTTGCAGCTCCAATAACGAAAACAGATAGAATAGAAATTGAAAGCTTACTAAATTCTACAAATCCAAAGAGTAAGACAAAAGTTGAAGAACCACAGAAAATTACCCAAAGTACCACCACTGGAGAAGATACGAGTAACTGGCTGAATGAAAAGACAAAAGATAGACTAAGCTCTCTGTTGGGTTGGGATTATGACTGGAGAAATTTTGACTGCTCTACAGATTTTTGGGGTAAATTTCCCCTTGAATGATAACAAGTATATTTTCTTATATTATGTATGTAGCTCACCAAATAATAGTTTAAATGATAAACCAAGAAGAATGATATAATTATAGTTATTACTAGTTATGCCACAGAAAATACTCCTTGTAAGTTATAGGATTTTCTTGCTGTGCGGAGGTTCTTGCAACATGCCTAACTCTTATCGCACAAGATAAGAGACACTTGTTCTTGACTCTCTATATCATTATCAGCAGCTTTTTCAAAACAAAAATTTCTACGAGTTTCTAAACAAGATATGACATTTATACGTATATATTATATAATAATTTCAAAAACCAGTATCGATCTTCAACTATTAAGGCGGTAAACTGATCAAAATTCGGAAAAGTTTTGAAATGTGTCCCGGTGGTCTGAAAGAGGAAATGGCGCAAAAAACTGCGCTTCGCAAAAACTATTCGCGACAAATACGTGAAAGCAAACCCGCATCTCTTTTCATTAGAGATCTTAAATCTTATCTTTTCCCTATTTACTACCATAGTAACAGATAAGTACCTACAATTGCTACAAGATATCTCATCCCCGCCTTTCATTTATTTTTTGTATTAGTTAAAAAGTAATCCTAATTTAAAGCCTTTCATTGATTTTTGTAAGAAGGCCATCTTATATAGTACTTACCACAATTCCTAACTGAGTGAATAGGTATATCAATATAAATATGTAGACATTTATCTCTTGATAAATTATCAGTTGGTTTTAGATTTTTGGAAATATTTATCTCTTTAAGATTTAATATCATAACACCACTACAGAAATTGATCTACCCGTGAGTGTAAAGAAGGAAAAATATAAAAACAAGAATATATCAAATTAAAGATGACAGTCGAAAAACGTACCCATTTATTTCAATACGAAGTTGGTAAGAAGCAACTAGACTGTATTGGTACCGCAAGGGATGGTCAGTGGTTAGTCTTGAAAGACCCAAAGACAAATGAGAAATTTGAAATCTATGATGCTGTTTCAGGTGCAGCCGTTTGTTCATTGAAGCATGGTGACAAAGAAATTTTGTCACAGATGAATGATTTTGCTTTAGAATCCACCTATACATTCTGTGTTGCTTACTCCAATAAGCCAGCAGAAGATTTAGCTTCTTTCATGATTTCCAAGTCAGAAGGTTATTTTGACTCTGCCATGTTTGTCTGTTCTGGCTCAGAAGCCAATGAACATGCCATGAGATATGCAAAGCAATATCACTTGGAAAGAGGGGAACCTGAGAGATACAAGTTTATCAGTAGAAAGAATGCTTACCATGGTTATCTTATTGGTGCTTTATCAATTGGTGATAATGCTAAGAAGCCACTATTGAAGAATATTTTACTATCAGATGACCAAGTTCCAAAAATTTCTCGTATAAATGCCTACAGAGATATGAAGGAAGGTATGACCGAAGAAGAGTATACAAAAGTTTTATTAGATGAATTGGAAGAAACATTCATCAAGAACGACCCATCGAAAGTTGCAGCTGTTTTCATGGAAACAGTTTCAGGTTCAGCTTTAGGTAATACTACCCCACCAAAAGGTTATTTAGATGGTGTTAGAGCTATTACCCGTAAGTACGGAGCTTTGTTAGTCTTAGATGAAGTTATGTGTGGTTTAGGTAGATGTGGTTACCCACATACTTTTATGGACCCAGAATTTGGTTTGACAAAGGAAGGTCCTGATATTTTAACATTTGGTAAAACTATCGGTTCTGGTTATGTTTCATTATCAGGTGTTCTATTAGCTGAAAATGTCGTGAAAACTATCCAAGAAGGTTCTGGTGTTGCCTTTGGATACCAAACCTACCACTCACATTACTTAAACTGTAGAGTTGGTTTAGCTGTTCAAGAGAAACTTTATGAAAATAATTTAATTGAGAACGTTAGAGAAGTTGGTGGCTACTTGAAAGCTCAATTGAAGGAACAACTAAAAGATTCAAAGATTTGTGGTGATATCAGAGGTGCTGGTAACTTCTTATCAGTTGAAATTGTTAAAGACAAAGCTACAAAAGAATTCTTTCCTCCAGAACTAGGCTTATCTAAAATTCTCCACCAAAAGACTTTCAGCAAAGGTGCTCATTTTATGACCCCTGCTGGTTGTGCAGGATTTGATTTCAAAGATGATAAGCCAATTGAATATGGTAATCATATCACTATGGCACCAGCATTTGGCTTTAGTAAAGACGATGCTGATCATATTGTCAATGTTATCAAAGAAACATTAGATGAAGTTGAAGCGGAATATCTTTAAGTTGAAATACTTTCTTTACCTTTTCTTTTTTGTTCAGATTTCATTTATTTCATTTTATAACGTTCCAAATAAAGGATTTGATATCCTAAATCATTATTAGTAGGATATAGTAAAATGTAGACCTCCTGTTTTTTTCAATGGTAAAACTAACCTATCAAAACCATCTCTTTCAGGTCTCTGTATCCTTTCCTTAATGTTGTGGGACAACATATCGCTGAATAAATGTTCTTCTGTTCCAGCCTGCATAATTCTGGGGTAACTTTTACATATTTTGAATTTTTCATAGACACACGTGACACAAAAGTTCTACTAATTTAGATACACTGCCTTCAAATAATTTATATTTTTTTAAAAAATAAAAATCTCACGTTGAATTACCTTGTAAAGAAACACAACAACAGCCTGGCTAGCTCAATCGGTAGAGCGTGTGACTCTTAATCACAAGGTTGCGGGTTCAAGCCCCGCGTTGGGCTTATATTTTTTGATTACTCAAATTTGAGTAAACAAGCAATTATCTCAATGATGTTAGTTGTATTCATTGTATACCAAACCAAATATTGTGGTTTTTTTTTTATTTTCTTTATATTTTATATTTTATATTAAGGACCTATATAGTTACAAGGATTTTTTAACTTTCTTTTTAATCAGTTTTCCACCAAGATTATTTGGTTTTCTCTTTTTCACCATTGATGTTAAGTCATTAACTGGTGGTGTAATAGATTGTGCAGCTGATATAACTTCTGAAGAGTCAGGAGGAGTTGCAGAACCATCTTTTGGTAATATTTCACCTAATATTCCCAAAATTTTCGCCTTTTCCTCTTTATTTTTTTCATAGTCTCTTTTCAAATCATTTAATCTTTGTTCCATCTCTGATAATAAATCTGCATCTATCTTTTCACCAGGTTGCTCAAATCTTGAATTCATTGATCCAACTGCTTTTTGCATTGAATCAATTGCCTTTTCAATTGATTTTGAACCTTCAGTAT
This sequence comes from Ogataea piceae, assembly GCA_030567815.1. NCBI lineage: Eukaryota > Fungi > Ascomycota > Pichiomycetes > Pichiales > Pichiaceae > Ogataea > Ogataea piceae. Next base: position 40,480 of record JAJLSX010000039.1, on the reverse strand, counting down.
TAAATTCTAAAGCTAGTGATAGCTTATAGTAAGCTTCAGAGATTAATCTTGAATGGAATGGATAAAGTTGAGATCTAAGTTCAACCAAACTTTCAAAATCTTGTGCTGCCTGCTTGAAATTTTCTGTTTCTAATGAGACTTCACCCAATAAATCGTAGACATCTGATAATTTCTTCTTTGTAATAATGATTGGCACTTGAGAAACTTGTTTATCAGATTCTAAATATGGAGTCTTTGGTAATTCATCAGCAGATAAACCTTTTTCAATCTCTTGCAAGTCATCTTCAAAGATAGTTCTAGTCAAATCTAAGATTTCCCAAGCAACTTCAAAATCGCTCTGATCATTTTCTTCTGGTTGTGGATCATTTTGATCGTCTTCTGCTTCATCATCATCCTCTTCTTCTTCTGTTGCCACTGGTGGTGATTCATCATCATCCTCTTCTTCTTCTGTTGCTACTGGTGGTGATTCATCATCATCCTCTTCTTCAGCTAACTTTTCATTGAATTGGAAATATCCACCATCACTTTCATTGCCTTCATCTTGTCCATCTTTATCTTTAGTATCTTTACTACTACTTCCATTAGAATCATTATTATTACTACCTCCCAAGACTTCTGATTTAGAGAATCCACTTTCAAATAGAGCTTTACCATACAAGAATAGTAAATCTGGATCATCTTTACCTGTTATCAAATTTGATTTTTCACACACACTGGAATAAATATCGACTGATAAGTCATAATTTTTCTCCGCAAGTGCTTTAGCACCTTGCTCCAATAATTTCAAAATTTCACAACTATACTCTTTAGACATTTTAAAATTAACCTCTACTAAACTGAATCTAAAAAAATCAAAAGGTAAAAAAAGACTCTTCTTCTAATAGTTTCTATATTTAATTGTTTTATAACAAAAATCAATCCTTTTGGTATCACTTCTTCACCATATTAAATATTATTACATAATAAAAAAAAAAGATGAAAAATTTACGCGTTTTTTATTTACTCAGCCACAAACGCCACATGTACATTCAAAACATTGAAATTACATAATAAATTACATAATTTCGTTGAATTTTTAAATTTTTTTGTGTTTTTTTTTTCTTTTTTTGTGTTTTTGTTTGTTTTGCGAGAGTTTTTATATTTACTTGTCCTTTGTTTTAAATTCCTTTTTAGTTGCCTCTTATTTGTTTATTAACTTTTACAAGTAAAATAAGTAAGATAAAAAGTCATATTATATTATTCTTTCGAAAGATATTTCAATATAGTATAATTTCAATTTATAATGACTGTTGAACGTATGTGATTTTATAGTATTTATTCGTGTTTTGATTCTGTAATAACAAAATCACGCGCCGTGTATTCAATAGTTGATTGATTCCTTTGTATACTAACATTTTATGAATAAAGATCCAGAACAAACTGTGGACATGTCATCTACACACGAAGCAGAAGCATCTGTTTCAGGAGAAACCATCAATACTACCACTACTACTACCAACAATGCTCAAGAGCCAAAAGTTATTCGTCGTAAGTTGAATGGATACGTTGGTTTTGCAAATTTACCTAAACAATGGCATAGAAAATCAATTAGAAGAGGTTTCAGTTTGAATTTAATGGTTGTTGGTGAAAAAGGTTTAGGTAAATCAACTTTAATTAATACATTATTTAACCGTGAATTATATCCAGTTGATGAAAATCCAAAGGCAACATTCCCAGATCCTGAAGAATCAATCTCTGTTCAAATTGAAACTGTTAGTGCTGAAATTGAAGAAAATAATGTTAAATTAAATTTAACAGTTATTGATTGTCCAGGTTTTGGTGATGCAATTAATAATACTGAATCTTGGAAACCAATTGTTGATGAAATTTCAAGTAGATTTGATAATTATTTAGAAGCTGAAACAAAGATAAATAGATCAACAACAGTTGACAATAGAGTTCATGCTTGTTTATATTTCATTGAACCAACTGGTCATTCATTAAAACCATTAGATATTGATTTTATGAAACAAATTCATGAAAAGGTTAATTTAATTCCAATTATTGCCAAATCAGATACTTTAACAGAGAATGAAATTGTTGAATTTAAAGAAAGAATTTTAGCTGATATTAAAAATCAAAAAATTAAAGTTTTCACTCCTTCAGAATCTGAAATTGATGATGAAGATACTAAACAGGCAAGTAAAGAAATTATGTCTCATTCTCCATTTGCAATTGTTGGTTCAACAAATCAAATTCAAACTTCTGATGGTAGAATTGTGAGAGGTAGATCTTATCCATGGGGTATCATTGAAATTGATAATGAAGAACATTGTGATTTTATTAAATTGAGACAATTATTAATTAGAAATTTCTTAGAAGAATTAAAAGAATCAACTTCAAAACAATTGTATGAAAATTATAGAACTGAGAAATTGAAAAAATTAGGAATTGAACAAGATAATACCGTTTTTCGTGAATTTGATCCTGTTTTAAAACAAGAAGAAGAAAGACAATTACATGAAGCAAAATTAGCTACAATGGAAGCTCAAATGAGAGCAGTTTTCCAACAAAAAGTTAGTAGAGAAGAGAAAAAATTACAAGAAACTGAAGCTGATTTATTCGCAAAGCATAAAGAAATGAGAGATAAGTTATTAAAACAAATTAAAATGTTGGAAGAAAAAAAGAAGGAAATAGAATTGGCTAAACCTGTTTCTCATAGTGAACCAACTCCAGTTCCAACTGCAGCACCAACAAAGACTCGTAAAGGTTTCTTACGTTAAACATATATTAGATTAATTGATTAATCTTTGACTTTTTACCAAGTGATTTGTGTTTTTTTCCAATATATACCCCCCTTACTTCCTCTTTTATTATCATTATTCTTATCATCATCATCATCATCATCATCATCATAATGGGTTCCCCGGTCAGATAGTTTGTTAATTTTTCTCAGCTCTTTTTTTTGTTTTTTTTCTCCTCCCTCCCTCCCCACTACTCCCGTTTCATTTTTATTTATATATATAGACACATTCTATATATACTTTACTGTTTAACAAATTTATGCTTTCTTTCTGAATTAACTTGTAAGATATGTAAACATAAAAGGAAAAGCCGAGAATTTGACTTCTGTCACATGACTGAAGTCACTCTCCAACCAAAAAGTTTTTCTTTCTCCTAAAAAAATTCCCATTTCTGCAAACTCTCACCAAATTTTCTCTTCAAGGCGAAAAAAAAAAAAAATATTACATTGTTAGTAACTCCATTTTACCAATTGAAGATGGATGGATATATATGTATGAATATATACACTATTAATAAGTATCATTTAGCTTTAAAGGGTGAAGACTAAGTAGTTGTATAAGAACAGGTGATTTGTTCTTTTAGTTTTTCTTTGTTTTTATAGTCAAAGGACAAAATTTAAACATAGTTCATCAATTAGTTTGAGTAAGTATAGTATGTCAGAATACATTCCTCTATATATATATATAGATATTTTTCAGTTTTTACTAACATAAACTACTGGGATATGATATAGTGTCATCACAACAAGACCTTTATACAACATTAGGAGTTGATTCTTCTTCTACATTTGTAGAAATCAAGAAAGCTTATAGAAAGCTGGCTCTTTTATACCATCCTGATAAAGTTTCAGAAGAAGATAGAGTAGAAGCCGAGATCAAGTTTAAAGAGATCAGTCATGCGTACGAAGTTTTAAGTGACGAAGACACAAGAAATCACTATGATCTATATGGTACTGATGATGGGTCAATTCCTTCAAGATCGGGTGCACATTACAGTAACTTTGACTCTGGATTTGGTGGTGCAGCTTTCGGAGAAAGTGAGTATGAATTCACCCCTGATGATTTCGCTAGATTTTTCGGAGGAGGAGCAGGAGGAGGAGGACCATCACATTCACAAAGACATGAAACTGGAGGTAAGACAGAAGATGCAGTTATTGAAATTGAAGTCACATTAGAAGAGTTATACAATGGGAAAATCGTTAAAATGGCAGCTACAAGAAACAAGCTCTGTAAATCTTGTAAAGGAACAGGAGCCAAAAAATCAGCCATTGAGTTAACATGTCAAGAATGTAAAGGGTCAGGTGAAACTATAAGATACGTTAGAATGCCAGGAAGTATGGTTTTCTCAGAACGTACCCCATGTACAAGTTGTAAAGGGAAAGGAACATATTACCGTAAGAAAGATTCCTGTAAGAAATGTAAAGGGAAATGTGTTACTGAAGAATCCAAAGTTCTGGAGTTCAATATAAATAAAGGTGCAGCAGATGATGGATTTGTGTTATTGAAAGGAGGAGCAGACGAAGAACCTGGTAAAATACCTGGTGATGTGATATTGAAATATAAAACTAAGAAGCATAGCACATTCCAAAGAAATGGAGGAGATCTATATACAAAGGTGAAGATCCCACTTATAGATTCATTGTGTGGTCTCAAAGATAAAAAATTGGTTAAGACTTTAGACAATAGATACTTAAACGTTACAGTTCCTCCAGGAAAAGTTATCAGACCTGGTGATTCTATAGTGGTTCCAAATGAAGGTATGCCATTGACAAATGATTCCAGCAAGAATGGATCACTATATATTGGTATTGAAGTTGAATTCCCTAAAGATAATTGGTTCTTAGAAAAGAATGACTTAAGTAAGCTTAGATCTATCTTGGATATATCATATGGTAAGAGCACAGACAATACAGAAGAAAGTGCTAGTAATGATTCCAGTAATATTACCAATGTGACATTTACTGTTAAGTCAAAAGAATCTTTACCTAAAAGTTTCAACTCATATTTCACCAATACAGACGTCAAAAACGTTGGAATTGATGAAACAAAAACTGAAAGTAAGTCATGGTTTGGACTTGGTGGATGGTTTTAATGCTATATACATATATATAATGTTATATATTTCTTGTAAATAAATACAAAGATAAAAATTTAAATTAAATATTAAGCAAATGTGAATTAATTATATATAGATAAAGTACAAAGTAGGTGAGATAGATATAGAGAAAAGAGGTAGATATAAATAATAATTAGAAAAGTAGTAATGCGATCTAAGAGCACTATAGTCTTGTTGGCTTATACTTGGTTCCAGACTCGTATAATTCTAACAACTTGTTAAGTTTCTCCTTCTCAGCATCATCATCTTCTTCTACAAACTCAAACTCCAAACCTAAACTTGTATCTCCAAGTTCTTGATCGTCGAAAAGAAGACTCTCATCTTGAGGCAAGTCTGACGATAATTGAATATTTAAATCCAGTTCTGGAAGTGTAGATTCTTTATCAAGATGACTCAAATCAAGATTTAAAGGGTCTTTGAAGCTTTCTGTTTCACCTTTAGAGCGTCCTCCAAAGACATCGTTGAGCACGCTATTTGGAATTCGTTGCATATTGTCGGGTATATATGGTAATTCTGGTTCTTTAGGAGGTGCATACTCGATATCATCAACGTCATCATGTTCATCACTATTATAATTAGGTTCTTCATAATTTTGAGCTTCTTGTCTCAACTCATCAAACAACCGTTGTCCCAAAGAGTTTTTTATACTTAACTTTCTTTTGGAGTTAGCTGCATCTGACAATGGAGAATCTCTTTGAACTTTAAACTTCTTTGAGCCTACATTTTGGAAAGTTTCAAGGGAATTCCCAGTATCAAAAGAGTTCAAGTCATTTAAAGTTGATGTTTTTCTAATCTTGTTGAAATTCCCACTAATCTGCTGTGATTGAGGTTGATCGCCATGCTGAAGTTGGTTTTGGAAAGGATGTGGGAATGCTATAGAATTTGAGGATTTTGTTCTTAACGCAGTCTTTGATGACCCTCTTGTTAGAGTTAAATGTGAAGATGGAGCTCTAGTTAATGATTTCTTAGTTGGTACTGACTTATTTTCCTGCTGTTGAAAGAGCTTTGACGCTTGTAAAGTGTTCTCTTTGTTTTGATTTGCCTTTGGCTCTGTTATCGGTATTGAAGACATATTATCTAGTGGATGTTTTGATAATTACACTTTCTATTATATAACACTAATATTAGAGACTATTAGCTGATTATGATCCCATTTAAAGCAAATAAATTAATGAATAATCGTTTGTTTTGTTTTGTTTTGTTTTATTTTATTTTATTTTTTTTGGTGTGTCATTTTTTCTCCTTTCAGCCCTTTGAGAATTTTAAAATTTTGCATCGCCTTATTTTTGGTATGTAATTTTTCCTTTCTTCTTTTTGTACTTAAAATGTCATTTTTTTTTGTTTCGTAACTACTGATCTAACAATACATTAGCTGGGTGACACGTAATATATATATATATATATATATATATACATCAGGTAAGGAGATACGGAGGGATATGACGCTGGTAAGTAAACAAGAAGCGCTGATGTGCTATTACAGAGTTTTACGAAGAACGATTTCAGAGACTCCAATAGATTATAGAACTCAACAACTGTTACTGAATCATCTTCATAGAGAGTATCAAAAGCCAATATATAGCAATGGTAGATCGTTATATGATAAACTATCTACTGCCAAGGTTTATCAGGAACATTTGAAAAACATTAAACGTAATGGACGGAGACAATCAGTCATTGAAATTTTGAATCTGGCGTACATTCAAGGTGTACCATTGTCAAATAGAGCTCCAGATTGGTTATTTAAGTTCTTGGAGTTCCCAGTAGTGACAAAAGAAGATAAATTACAGTTTGTTGAAAAATATCAGGGTCTTTTATCGGTTAAACACGACATAGAAGACTTCCAGAGCCCGGATAACTCGTTTCAGAAATTATACCTTCAAAGATCGAGTTCTAGTCAACTTGAATCAAATGAAACATACCAGTCAATGCAGAGTATTTTCCAAGTTGGAGAATCTGGGAAATCCACATCAAAGACCCATTTTCTATTACTCAAGGAGCAACCTGACACAAAGAAAAATACAAAGACTAAGCAATCAACTCCTATATCACCTGAATTACAAAAGCTGATTAGAGTCAAACCTTCATTACACGATCCAGATTTGAAGAAGCTCAATATTTTACAAGACGAGTTTAAAACTGCATTTAAATCCAAGAGTAAAAGTCGAGCTTTGTCGTTAGAGATATCGCCCAACTTGTTAGGATATCCATTGTCAGAGACAAGGGTGTTTAACCTCAAATTTAAGAGACTCAAAAAATTACAAGAAACTCTTGTGAAATTACAACCGATAAATGCAAACGATTTGGAATACCTGGACAACTTAGATATAGATAAAAGTCAACTATATGACAATATTAAAGATAAAACTATACGAACTGGTTGCAAGACAGGTTATAAAATGTTTTCAACGAAATCTTTCTCAATTGATAACGATGCAAATGTTCGCTTGTGCACATCTCAAAGAACAGCCATAGAACCTTCTGAAACATTATTACGATACTACGAAGACTCTTCTTAATTTTACTTGTACATACTACTAATACCAAATAACATAAAATATAAGCGTTATAAATAATTTGTAGTTATAAACAGTCATGCTCATTCAAAGCTCTAATACTGAATATGATTTTGCGGAAGAATCTAACAAAGAAACAACATTTCTAAGCGGATTAATAGCCATAGAAGTTGGCTTAAATACATCTGGATTATCATAATCTGTCTGTTTCAATATATACTCTGCTGTGACATCCAACTCTGAAGACATGTAGCTAGTCAATTTGTTCACGTCTAGTGATAACAGTTTAGTCTCTGAATCATCAGAGGTTGACGGTTTATATGATATAAGAATAACAATTCTACTTGAGTCTATAATCTCACCTTGCAATTTTGTAATTTTTGAGTTTCCTATCAAGGAGGTAAATTTCAATAATTTCTTAGTAATTGTCAAATCGGTAGTATCAACGGTGATAAATTCAACATATTCATCTTTGCAAACTAGCACCATACCAATGGAACTTTGATCTTTATTAACTATTTTGAAAATGGATGAATTTGAACCAAGTTCACTAATATGTATCATTGAGGTACATTCCATTCTTTGCTGCATATTATCCTTAATTGATTTGAAGATATTTTCACATGTAATTTTCAACTTGTTCAATAATTCCATCTTTGTATCATTAGCCTTTGATTCTTTTATACCATCGGTTAAATATTTAATAATTTCTTTTGTCTTTATCTCTTTATTTGATTTTTCATCGGTGGTTACTTCCACTAAGATTGAGTTTAACCACTCCAAACAAGAATCGAAATTTCGTTGTTCATCATTCAATTTTAATAATGACTGATGGAGTAGTTTCAATAGATTAGATGCCAACTCAATTGCCGAAGATAACATAGATACATTTAAACCTAATTGAATTTCATTTTCTTTCCATTTTGATAAACCTTGTAAAATCGATAAGTGAACAATTATATGTTCCATTGAAGGAATCAAACTATTGAAAATTGTTTTACGTAAACCTTCGAAATACTGTTTACCAAGTTTTGTCCACCTTTTAATTCCCCTATCGCCTAAATAATCAGTTAACCAAGTTTTAGTTGGTTCTGACATGATTCCAGTTAAAAGTAAATCATAGAGGTCATATATAGGGTCGAAATTCTCTGTATCGCCTGTCTTTTCTTTAATTTCCCCCCTTAATAAGTCAATAATTCTTCTTGTATAATCCATAAAAGGTTTAGTATCTAAATTTAAACTTTCAATAAGTTCATCGACATAACTTAACAGCCCAACCAATTTAGAACAAGTCAATGAAACTGTCGGGAGTAAAGAACCATAAATTTTAACGAAATTAGTATCCAATTTAAGAATAAATAAACCGTCCATTTTTTCAATCAATATGAAATGACAACTTAAATCTTTTATAGATTCAATCGATATCATTGAAGAGTATGTATTGTAAAGTTGAGGAAGTTGAAAATTTTCAATTGTGAATATTCCATAAAGTATAATTGTCACGTATCCACCTTCAATACCAACTATTAAAAAATCTAAGAATGAATCATGACATTTAATCAATTCATTATCACTAATCATTTTTTTAGATCCATTAGAAGAAGATAATTTTGTCAAGGACTGTGAAAGGTTAATATCAAATAAATTTTCAAAAGAGTTCAAAGTTTCAAATTCAATTACTCTATTTTGCCAATTGCAAGTTTCAATATTACAATTTAAGTTAAAATTTAAAACCAATTTACCATTATTTGAATCAAATAAATTAATCGTCCCCTCATTTGATATAACTGAAAAAATTTTACCATCCGGTCTCCAACATAAAAATTCTATGGTTTCATGCCTACTTGTCTGTTCTTCATCCAATGAAATTGTCCAAACTTTTTCATTATTCAATCTATAAATCCACAATGTATTATCATCCAATTGGAAAGATATTAAATCCATAGTAGGACACCATACAAAGTTTTTTTGTAAATCAACTGCAAATGGAAGAGAATTGATTGATAACTCATTGAATTGCGTCATTTTCCATATAGAACCTCAACTGATATCAGAACCTCAACTGATATCTGATACCATTATTATACCTAAACCTCTAACTAAACCGTTTCTTTGTTTTCTTTTGTCTTGTCTTGTTTTATTTATTTTTATTTATTTTGATTACATAATATATTACTCGACATTTTTTTTCAATGACATAATAAATTACATAACCACCCAAAATAACTTCTACATATAAAATTATATAATAATAAAGTATAATATGCACATAACCTACATTGTGTAATGCATATATATAGGAAACAGCCAATTCTCATTATGCAATAGTATTGATATATACAATATATAATATTTATATATATAACATATGAACTGATATATACAATATATATAGCATACGTTATTGAAATCTCACATGATGAATCTGCAATATATATAAAAACAACAATAACATATAAAATACAAGCAAAAGAGAAAAAAAAAACAGCAGAAATTACACAAAATCTGGGGAACATGAGCCTGTACGGTACCCTACGTGTATAAAAAAAAGGATTTCGTATGTTAACCGGCCGGTTAAAAATAAAAAAATTAAAGAAATGCGCAAACTCGAGCACGTTATGCGTTACATTAAACGTACGTACGTACTAAATTTTAAGGTTTTGAAATGATTAATTTTGCTGTGCTAAACCCATGCGCACTGCACAGTGTAATTTTGCACAGTGCGCACAATTTGCGCCATGATTATATATATCAAATATTTTGTACCCGTACGAGCAAGCTACAACGTGTGTATACATTCTTTAATAACATTGTCTAATATTTATACAAGATAATGATCAGATCTCAATAATATAATATACAATATCACTTTAAGAATAGTTTTAATAATAGTTATATATAATTAAGATCAAATTTTAAACAGAGTTAAATTAAAATTAAAAACCCTATAAAAAATTATTTAATTGATATATATCAAATTATTAATAACTCATTAGGCCTTTTCCTTTAAACGGAACAAAAGTTTTTTAAATAAATTTTCTTATATTTTTTTTTAAAAAAATTCTTCGGTTCCCCTTCAGATGGAATTTTGAGAAACTGCCACGGGCAATTTTTTTTGTTTTTTTGTTTTTGCCCATTGTCTTTTCTTTTTTTTTCATTTTATTTGTTCAGTAAATGAAATTACCGTACAAGTTTAATTTTGATGGATTGGTTGATTCATTTGAATGGATTGGTAGATTCATTGATTGAGTGATTGATTGAGTGATTGACTGGCATTTCAATTTATGTAGCTGTTTATATGTATACCATCAGTAACTAGATGGTGCAAGAAGCAAAGCCTCTAGGTATTTGTGGCTCACTTTAAGGCCGTTCATAGTTTCATATATATATATAAATTATTATAATATTTCTATATGAAACTATATAAACACTCAATAAAATATATATATACCTTGTTCGAAGCGGCGTATAGTGTTCGTACGTACACATACGTATGTACAGCAGGTAGTAAATATACTATAAATATTTATTTTCCAACGGTAATTGTACGGGAAGCTAAAAAAAAAACACACAACTATTCCCCCTTCTCAGGGCATGGCCTGGAATGACACATATTAGCGGAGGTCCCCCAGAATACGTACGCTGCATATGCTGGTACGTTATATATATAGCTGGTGCTGGCTGGTGTTGGCTGGTGTTATAGCTGGTGCCCCATCCCCCCCGGTAGATATGTACAATTTCAATTATATCATAGCAGCTTAAATATATATCAGTGCTAGCGTGCTAGCTCTTGACAATTATTATGGATCACGTATAGGATGAGAGAGGGCAATGTATAATTAGTTTTATATATACATTATATAGATTATAGTATTATATAAATAATTTTTATATGATTGATATATCCATATGAATAAGGCTACATTTAGTCTAATGAGGTATGAAATAAGTAGACCCTTTTAACTAGAGTGTTATAAATTCATTGTTTTATATAGGTGAATTTTTTTTTTCCATTTAAACAGTATAACAGATTGGGTAAATTCCAATGGCTAACAAAGGGATTTCATCTAGTAAAAATTCAAACGAGTCTGTTTTATCAGATGATGATGTTAATAACAGAGAAGAGGTTGATGAAGAACATGTCAAGTTAAACAGTGAATTATACAATGGTTCTCCATCTTCTTCATATTTTAAGTATAACCGTGCAAGGGCTAGAAAAGCATGTCTTACTTGTAATAAGAGGAAAGTTAGGTGTGATGTTACCACAAAGAATTATCCATCTGAGAAGTGTACAAATTGTTTTGAATTTGGTATTGAGTGTATAGTACCTGAAAGGAAGAAGAGAAAGAAATCGGATATAAAGACAGAGGTACAATTGGTTAAAAAGATAAAATCAGGTGCAAGTGGTGGTGGTGGTATTGAAAAAGAAGAACAAGAAGAAAAGCTACCAGAGGTTAACAATGATTTAAATAATTCAAATAGTATTAAATTGGATCCATTGAAGGTATTAAGTACAAAATTAGATACTAATAAAATGTCACAGTTATATCATTCACTATCCACTTTCCACTGTATAAAGATAGCAGTTGATGATTTTTGGGCTGAAAAGGCTAAAAGTTTAACAGATATTAAAATTGAACCATCAGTTTTGAAAATGTTAATAGCTGCAGAAGTTTTCAATTTACCTTCTAAAGATGACTGTAATCGTTATATAAAGGCATATTTCGATTATTACCATAAATTGATACCATTTTTCAACAAGACTTCATTTCTTGAAAATTATTCAGATTTAAGAAATCCTCCTTCACTATTACTTTTAAGAGCAGTATTATTTATTGGTTGTAGAGTCTTTTATAAGAATAATCAGAATGAGGGACATGTTGTTATGAAAGATTTGTATCAAAAGGCACATATACTATTTGATGCAGAGGTTGAAAAAAACCCAATTCCATTAATTTCAAGTATTATTATGCTGGGGTCTGTTTCGTACTCTAATATATCTATTAAATCTGCTGAACATTACCTTTTACTAGCAATTGAAATTGCTCATAAATTTGCCATGCATAAAGATCAAGAGAACAATCCACTACTAACGAAAGAAGAGAAGAGACACTATAAAAGAATATTTTGGTTACTTTTCACTAGGGATAGAACATTTGCCTTGTCATTTTCAAGATCATTTGGAATTCATTTACAATCATGTACAATAAAACCAATATCAGATGAAGATCTAGATGAAGATATGGACCCAGATCCTCAAAAGAGAGAACTGATGAAATCTTTCTTTATTGGATTGATTAGACTATCTGAAGTTATTGGTGAGATTACAGATCAACAGATAGCTGCTAATTCATTAGCTGCTAAAGGCTTATCTCATAATACTATGGTTCAACATATTAAATCATTGTTGGATACTTATAGAAATACAATGTCTCCTTCATTACTGGCGAATGATATGCGTTCACTTGTAATTCAAACATATTTTTATCAAGTTTCATTAATTGTTCATCAAACAAATTTAGGTAGAATCTCATCACTATTGTTACAGATACTTACGACCCAAAACTATTCTAAACTTTTCCTCTTTTTCGAAAGTGAATTTGATCCATTATCAGAATTTGCCGCATGTTTCAACGATTCACATAAACTTTGTTCCATTGCTGAACATATAATCAAAAATGGGGATTTCTTCATATTTAGTCAAAATGTCATATATGCAGTTTATCAAGGTGTTATATCAATGATACCATTTTTATACCACATTGATCCTAAAATTTCAAAAGTTGCCAGACAAGACATTGAAAATTTCATTTCATTAACAAATGATAATCCATCATTTAAATTAAGTTCATCAAATTGGCCAATGATTGAAGTTGCACAGTACATTTTAGATAGTATCTATACAAATGAGAAAAGATTGATTAAATTTATCAGAGAAATGTTAAGATCAGATTTATTCGAAACAATTATACATAGAGGTAAAGAATATAGGGTTGATCCCTCATTAATTAAGCTTATCATGAATCTAAGGTTACCATTTTTAGATCCAATTATAAAATACAAAAAAGATAAATCAGGGTTAAATGCATCATCTTCATTACCCTCTTCTTCATCAATACATCAAGAACACAGGAATATCAACACAGGTGAAGATTGGGTAGAAGATAACTCCAAACAGCCACAAACTAATATAACAGACTTACTACTAGATTCAGATATTGCCATTCAAATTGGTAATACCCAACAATTGGAAAACTTTAATTCCATCAAGTACAGTAGATTTTTACCAAACATTGCTAATATGACACCCGGAGTCACTACACCATTTCCCGATATTCTTGGCACTAATGTCAGTTGCCCTAAAAATGGGAATAACCACCATATAAACACTGGTAATCAACCAACAGTATCTGAAATACTGCCTACTTCATTACTACCAGTACTGATGCAAGCACAATTACAGTCACAGTTACCATATCAAACACAACTACAAGGACAATCAAATTACATAAATCCACCAGGATACAATACCAATACTTGGCCTACAACATGGACCTCTAATTCACCTTCAACCGATGGGAATCATGCGAATTTTAATGTACACAATTCTGCAAAAGGATTCCAAGTAACAGGTCAATCACAACCGCACCCTATATCAGCAATCGCACGAAATCAATTTGTCAATATACCAAAACCAAATTACGCAGATATAAATTTTCAAGATGCTACCACTGATAACATATATAATTCAAACTATCAACAAACTCAAGGAAATGGAGTTAATTCTCAGGTAACAGATATACCTAATAATACACAACAATGGCAATAAGTTTACCAATATATATAATATATAATTTAAATTTTATATGTAGTTTAATTTAAGGTCTAGAACCTCTCTCTCTATATATATATATATAATTTTATAGTATACCACTAAACAATGCATTCCCAGGTATCTGTTCACAAAATAAGCTGTGCACACTTCACACTGCAATTAAACACAAACAAAATTCAAAAAAAAAAAATAATATTTAAATTCAAATTGACGAATCATATTGCCAAACATAAACAATATGATGGATACTACCCGTTCCTCATTTTACTCCATCGAATGGCATAAATATTTGCACGACATCAATGATTATGTAATATAAATAATTATTAACATATATATATATTATAAATATTATTATATACGTCGATCTGAATAAACTAAAGACGATCGACTTAAATTGTAAGTTTGATTATATAACAAGCGCGCTATTAAAACGTAATTTGATCTCAATCTTAATGGACGATCGACGCTTATTTCATTAAATTTACGTGTATACAACGCGCTCAAATCCGTGCGCGTTATTCTATATAATTATATATTTACCACGTAATCGACGCTTCAATCCCCTGTACACGTACGTAAAACTCCACGGGGATAAAAAAAAAAAAAATTAAAACTTAAAAAAAAAAAAAAAACAACAAAAACAAAAACAAAACAAAAACAAAAGCAAAAGCAGAAAAAAAAAAAAAAATTCAATGAAAGTAATACAATATTCCTCAATTCCCACTTTTTTTTTTGTTTTTCTTTTTTGAAGACACTACTTTATTTTTATACTTCTTTCTTAATATTCCACTTTAAGAAACAAAAACATATAGTTTATCTAACACAAATCAACAATCAAAAAACAAAATGGCTACCACTGCAACTGCTGCTCCAAAGAAATCCTACAAGGGTATGTTTATTTATTAATTAGTAGTTGTGTTTTTCTTTTTTTCCCCCTTTGTTTACATTTTGAAACATGATTTGAAAAAAGAAAAAAATAGTTACATTTCACGTTATTAAGACCATTATATACTAACATATATCAATCGATAATCAATTTAGACTTAATCATCTCTGCTATCACCACTTTAAAGGAAAGAAATGGTTCAAGGTAAGTTATCCCAAAGCATATTTTTTTATTTTTATTTTTGTTCTTTATTCCCTATTATTCACCTAAATGAGTCTTTTTAAACTAACATTTTAATATCAACAAAACACTATTTGCTTGTTTCTGTTGTTTATCTTTATATATTATAGTCGTCAAGCCATCAAGAAGTACATCTCTGCTAACTACCCATCTCCAGCTACCAACTTTGACTCTCAATTCAACTTAGCTATCAAGAGAGGTGTTACTGCCGGTTACTTATTACAACCAAAGGGTCCATCAGGTCCAGTTAAATTAAACAAGACTGCCATTGAAGTTAAGAAACCAGCTAAAAAGCCAGCTGCTAAGAAAGCTGCTCCAAAGAAACCAGTTGCTAAAAAAGTTGCTGCTCCAAAGAAGGCTGCTGTTACTAAGAAGGCTGCCCCAAAGAAAGCTGCTGTTACTAAGAAGGCTGCTCCAAAGAAGGCTGTTACTACTAAAAAAGCTGCTCCAAAGAAGAAATAAATTTCTCTTTTTTGAAAATCTTTCTTGAAAGGAAAACAATAAAAATAAAAAAAAATCTTAAAAAATAAAAATCAAACATGGAAAAAAAAAATCAAAAATCGAGAAAAGCAAACAAAAGCACTTTAAAAAAACGACATATTCCATACCCCACCCGCTTGTCACAGTTTTTTTTTTATTTAGTTTTGTTTGCTTTATCTTTTTATGTTTTTGTTTTTGTTTTTGTTTATTAACTTCTCTTTAGTAGTGGTTAATAATTAATGTATACTCTCATTCTTTTGAAGAGAATCTATTACTCTTTTTTACCTTCTTATATTTTAATTTTCTTGCAGTGTGTTTTCTTCTTCCTCACCCCCTCTTTTTTTCTCTCTCTCTTACTGTGTGTTTCTCTATCTTTTTGTTTTTCTACTATTTTGTTATGTTTTTTTAGTGAAGTTTGTTGTATATTATACGGAGTTTTATTTCATTCTTTATTTTCGTTTTTTTACCCCCTTTTTTTTCTTTCTCTATTTAAAAGAGGGAAATGATTGATTAATTTTCTATGAATTTTGAATTGGAATTTGGATTGGATCAAGGTTCCAAAACTCCTGTTGTTTTTTTTCTCCCGTTTCCATTTTCTCTTTTATCTTTGTTAGGCTGAATATGTTTTCAATAAACTATCTGTATTTAAAAAATAAACTATCTGTATTTTTACATGCGCGTCGATCGTCGATCGACCCACTCTATATAATTTATAATATAAATCAACCTCAATCTCCAAACGGCGTATATATATACGTACGGTAGTATATATAATTTATATATTTAAAATTATATATATCGCGCGAGCCAACTGTATAAGCAATGAATAAATAATTTAAGACAATTTACCTCGATACAAATCTGTAATAAAACGCAATTAGAATATATGATACAAGGAAGAATACGTAATATACTAGTGATAAAGTACCGAAAATCCCGTATAAATTAATTCTATTGGAAGTTTGACTTGGGGGGTGGGAAGAATTAACCCTCGAGGGATTTAACCGGCCCTGACCATCAATACTTTTCCACGTACGTACGGAAGACAATAAGAATTCCGAAGCCAACCGGGTCGATGAGCAAATTCTACGTCATGGACTAGTATGCAAGTAATTGATATACACCATTATCCGGTTTCTATATATATAATATATACAATATATATATATCTATTATATACTGACCCTACATTTAACCAGTACGATATACAATTCTTATAAGCGAAAATCTCACTTCATTATGTGCTATAACTTTTATATAGTTAAACTTTAACTTTCGGTTTTTCAGCCAAAACTTAATCCTTGCGCTTAAATGACATGGGGGGAAGGGGTGAGAAAGGGATGGAAGTTTTTGGAATTTGCGCGCAACTTCTACCGCTAAAAAGAAAAGTAGCCCACAGTACTTTTAACTCTGCTCGTAGAACGAGGAAATACGGGGTTAAAAAAAAAAACGTAAATTTCCGTTCGCAAATTGCATAAATTTATATATATCACCCGGGGGATGTCAAGTGTTGAAAAACCAAAAGAACAAAAAACAAAATAAAAAAAAAAAAAAAAACTGGTGATGGTATGTATGTATATATATGCAATGTAGTGACGTGAGTACTTTGTATCAATTAAAGATAAATCTCAACTGATGTACATGATCAAACAGTATATGTACGAACGTTTAGAGTGTAGAAGATTCTTTGAATATGTAGCCTATTGTATATTGGAAAAGAGTTGCTTAAAAGGGTGAAAATAATTTATTTATTTATTTTTGCTCCCCCTTCCCCCATTTCCCTTTCCCTTTACCTTACCCTTTCCCCATAGGAAACTTTCTTTTATTTTTTTTTTTTTTTGTTGTTGAGGGGGAGAAGATGATTCTGCCGTACGTAGGTGCAGAGGGTACATAAAAAAAAAATCAGCAATTTTTTTTGTAAAATTCTTTCTGGTAACTTCTTTTGTAAAGACAACTTTAGAACCTTCTTGAACTTTTAGTTTTGAGTTTTATAACATCTTTTCTTTTAATTGAAGTTGTTTTAGTTTGAAAGTGGGTTGTATTTAACTGTATGACATTAGTTTGTCATTTTAAAAACAATTTTTGTTACTTTTATAGAGAATCATACAAGTATCCTGATATTTCCCCTTTGTTTAAATAATTGTTGATTATTTTCCCTCTTTTAATTACAAGGTAGTATTTACATTTAGAGATATAGATAGATAGATATATATATATAGATAGATTTCTCCATAGACTTATATATCCCCATACCCATATACCCATATCCCCATACACATATATATATATCATTATTATTATATATCATACATTCAATCATCAATTCAATCCCTTTTCCCTTACAGTTTGTGCACACTTTGTTACCGCAGACGCACATATATTTCGATCCACACAGCATACAAAAGTTTTGTGAGTATAAAATTTTTTTTTTTTTCTGTGTCTTCTTCCTAAGGGCCGAATCTCAGAGCGAAGCTATTCTCGGTAAAAGGTATATTAATACTTGTACTATACTACTACTTTCAAGTATATTTGAATAGCAAGGATTTTTTTTTTGTTTTTTTTTTTCTTGGTCTTTTTTGTTTTTTGTTTTTTTTTTGGTTTCGGTTTAGTAGTTTATAATTGCTTTTTTTTTCAATTAAGGTATGTCATCCCAGGTATCGGACAATAATATATGCTTAGACACAGATACAAAGAATTTGGAGAGCTTGAACTTGAGCCCGAGTCTCGAATCCGGATTTTATTGCTTACAACTCGATGAGTCAACTATACCCTCTTTTGACAATTTTATTTCCAATTTTAAAAAAACCAATAAAATTGATAGCAATTTAGATTTAGAAGTTATTAGAGGATCAATTGATTTAAATTTAACTTTTATTAAATTTAAAAATAAGAGCTTGTTTGAAAATTTTAAACAATTACTAGATTCGGAACAACCGGAATACAGTATTGTTAATACAGAAGATGATCTCGTATCACAATTACCTGGTAATTTATATATTAGAGGATTATCTTTAACAACAACATCAGAAGAGTTGTATAATATGTTTAAGCCATTTGGTGAGATTCAATCTTGTAAAATAATTTACGATGATTTTGGCACTTCTAAAAGATATGGATTTATTAATTATTCAACAAGGAAAGAAGCAAATCTTGCCATTGAAAATTTAAATGGTGTATCAATTGATGATAATAACACTCTGTTTATTAATCACCATGTTTCTAAACAGGATAGATTAAAAGAATTAGAATCGAAAAAATCAAATTATACAAATATCTATGTTAAAAATTTACCCGATGATATAACAAAGCAATATTTAAAAGAAATTTTTATCAAGTTTGGTGAAATTAACTCAGTTTTTTTACCGTATAATAATAATCAAATCACTAAAAATTCATCAATGAAAGGTGGATATGGATTTATCAATTTTAAATATCATGAAGATGCAATGAATGCATTAAAAAAAATGAATGGTTTTGAAATTAAAGATGGTTTCAAGATTCAACTGGGTAGAGCTGAAAAGAAAAAGGATAATTTCCAATATCAACACTTGAATAACTCATTTAGTGTAAATTATCAACCTCCTCCATCAACAATAAATTTCCCAAACAATTTAATGTCAAATAATTCACCACGTGATTCAGAATCTGGTTCTGGTTCAGTTTCAGGTTCTGCTCCCGGATCTGGTTCAGGATCTTCTTTATCTACATCTTCTTCGCAGTCACATATAATGCCCCCAGTTGTTGGAATTCCAATCGATGAAAATATAAACCCTCAAACTGCAATTCCACCATTCATAGTTTCACCTGATGCTAATTTGATCTCAACCACAACTGGTTTGCCTATAGCTGGTCCTCAGTATCAAGATTCAAACTTATACGTGACACATGTTCCTTTGTCAATGACAGATGAAGAGTTATACAGTCTATTTTCATCATTTGGGGCAATCACATCTGCTAAGATTATGACTTATCAATCAAATGAATTGGATAATGAAAAGCAGTCTTCAGAACAAGGTGAAGTCGCTGATAATTCATCCTTAGATGAAACTCAAGACGCTGGTCAACATGAATCATCCAAAGAAGAAGATAAAGCCGAGGAAAAAAATCACGAACAGGGTAAGTCAAAAGGTTTTGGTTTTGTATCATTTGTTAATCCAGTCGATGCTAGCAAAGCATTAGTTTCAATGCATGGATATACAGTTGATGATTCACATACACTTGGTGTTACATTTGCCCAACGTAAAGAAATCAAATATGAAAAGGGTAAAATGCATCACTACAATCAAAACCATCTCACTGGTTTTTACAACTATTTAAATCAGAACTTTACAAAGGGTAGATTCAGCTATCCTTCAAATGGCCCAAGGCAAATGCAGCAAACAAATTTCACACCTCAATATACTTTCTCTCCACCTATTCCAATGAATGCACAATATCAACAACAACAGCAACAGTTGCAGCAGCAACAACAACAACAACAACAACAACAACAAAGAATACAGTATATTCCATATACTCCTTATCCATACTATCCTGTATCACCAACAGGACAGCAGCAACCCGCTGCTAACAATCATATGCTACCTTACCCTCAATCACCTAACTATAGTACTGATAATTATGAAACTGGAATGCCAAACTATGTTGCATACAATGGTGCTCAACAATCGCAGTTATATCCTTATTACTATAGCTATCCTCGACCTCCACCTCCTTCTGCATGAAAGGTCACATGAGCTAGTGATGTTAACCCTTGTGTTGTATCAATTTATATATAGTTCTTTTGCTTTTCGATTTTTTTTTTTTTTTCAATTTCTTCTTAGTATTTTACTCCTAAGGAGAGAACGAGTCATTGTATATACTTCTTAGCCATTGGTTATTCATCTAGTTCTTTCCTTGTGGTTTTATATCTAAAGCTCCAGCGTACATATTTATATTTAAACATCAAAGATCATATCTCATTTAAAACACATAATATATTCATTATTGGATATTCAAAAATGCATTAATATATAATTTGTCGGAAGTAAAGTACACACATAACCTCTTAGGTTTTCAAAAAACAAAAAAATCACTATATAAAGTACGTATATATCACATGGTAGGAGGTAATTCATCAACTTGAGATGACTGCTGTTGTTGAAGTCCACTTGCTTTTGCTAAAGTACTATGGTCATGTCCTTCTTCTTCTTCATCAACAACTTGTTTGACGGCTTTAACTTCATCGATATAGTATCTTAACATTTCTTCTATACCATGTTTTAAAGTGATTTCACTTGACGAACAACTTTTACAAGCACCTATTAATTTCAAATAGACAGTACCTGTTGGTTCGTCGAATCTAATAAATTTAATATCACCACCATCTTCTTGAATTGCAGGTTGAATTCTAGTTACCAAGAGTTCATTAATAAGTTCAACAACTTCATCTTCATCTTCTAAATTTTCGTCAAGTAAAGCAGCCTCTTGATCTGCTTCAGCTTTTGCTGCCAGTGCTTTCAGCTGAGCAAGATATTTCGCATTTAAAATAGGTTGACCGGAACTTAAATGTTCTGTTAATATAGAGAATATTTCAGGTTTTAAAACAGACCACTGATGGCTACTATCTTTAACTATCGTTATAAAATTATAACCAAATAGTATAGATTTTATAGACTTTTCATTTATACTCAATAACTTGAAAGCAAGTTCTGATTTATGCAAAGCCTGTTTGATCCCATTAATCTCCAATGTTGGAGTATCAGTAGTAGGTAATATTTTTGAATCAGAAGGTAAAAATTTCAAAGCATTCTCATTTGGTGTTGACTGTGTCTGGATAAAGAGAGATCTTTTCAATTGTAATGAAGTGGCGCCCGATTTAAGCGATGCCCTCCAAAAAGGCAAACTTTTTGTGTACTTTTTCAAAGCAATACTATTGAACATTTGTAATTTGTATCTATATATATATATATATATCTATCTATATATCTATAAAACTCTTCCAATACAGCTATAGTGTATTAGTAATAGGATAAAATGCTTAAATTTTATTTATGTCTCTCTCTCTCTCTCTCTCTCTCTCTCTCTCTCTCTCTCTTTCTCTCCAAAATTTAATTTTATTTAAAATTGAGGGGAATTTATATATTTATTACATAATCAACAATGGGGGGTGGGCGGGACGGAGGATTTCATTGTTCCATAAAATATGAAATTTTCACTATTTGAATATATTTGATCTCTATTTATTCTATACATGTATTTTAAACTACATTCTTATCAGATTCCAATTGGTCTTCTGTTGAGTATAAGTAGAATTGATAAAGATATATGATATCGAATATTAGAGTCACTGTAGTAATACCTAGTTTACTTCTATTACTGTTCATCATTTCCATAATGGTACTCTTATTTTTCAGCAGTAATTCAAATATGGCAAATAAACAACCAGTTAAATCCATATAAATTTGTAATTTGGAGATACCAAACATTGATTTTCTATCGTTATTGTATTTAACCTGTGGTAGATATTTGGTAAAACTAATCATTATTTTCAAATAGGATAGATCTAATGCAAAGTTTAAAAGTTGGAATGGTATACCAATTCTTTGATAGTTGTATATGAGAAAAATGAAGAAAATTGTGTAGAATAATTTAGTTAGTTTACCCAATTTGAAATACGTTCTTTGATTTTTAAAACTCCAGAGTTTGTTACCAAGTACGATCTGAGAAAATATTAGCAAATTAAGTATTAATCCATGAACTGAGTATAGTATATCCACATTTGAAAGTAGTGGTAAGTTATTGTCAAATTTTAGCTTGAACTGATCTCTCACTGTAGAGTTATATATCTGCATACATATTGAACAGGTATAACAAAAATATCCCAATATATTGAGAACTATATAGTCCAATGAAATTGAATCTGAGGTTTTAATTGATATATTTAGTAATATTGTTGGATAGAATGAAAAACTCTAATTGTAGACTAATTTGTTAGTATAATTAACTGAGAAATAAGTATATATAGAAACAAACAAACTTACCCATATAATGGCATACATCCACCCACAAAAGCCAGCCAGCTGAACTGAGAATAACATAGTCCTGTTAACTATCAATTCTCTAAACAAAACAACTATAACTACAAAACACAAAACAACTGATCTATAAAAAAATCAATTGAAAAATAGTAAATACTAAATAGTAAATACCCAAACAAAAACAAACAAACGAAATGTAATTAATTACTGACATAATACGTCGTTCGACGGGTGCCGTCGATCTACCCGCTTATATAACTGCTTATATAATTCTTATGTGTTTTTTGTTATATTTTTTTTTTTCACCAAAAAAAAAAAAAATTTGTTAGAGGAATTTTCTGTTATACGCAGCGTTGGGTTTTGATAACAAAGAGACAAAGTGCCTGTGTGTGTCTTTTTTTTTTTTTCAATTATACAGATTTATCCTGTTGTATTTTAATGAATAGCATGTAGTGATATATTTCTATGCTCAGTAATCAGCTTGGACTCTTGTAAATCAAAAGATATATTTCACCGGTTTAAAGATTTAACACAATGACTTCTTCTGTGTCTGATACAACGTTGATAAGTGATGTACTTCTACGTAGGTCACAATTGGATCATCGTCAACATCAAGTGTCATGGTCAAGACAGGGCCATATAGCGTATGCTAGTCCTCAAGAGTATAGAAATAGAGATAAGAATAATTTGTTAATGACATATTTGGAGTGTATAGATGGTCAAAAATGGCAATTGGCTCCACCAACAGGTTTCCAGATAACCTCTTTTGATAGATATTATTCATCTTCTATAAATGTCAATAACAATAGTAATAATAGTCATAACAATGGCAATAATAACACCAGTGACAATAACAAGACTAGATCCACATTACCTCAACTAAGAGAAGTTTTATTCAGTAACACTGGTTGGGATCTTTTCGTTTCCGATAATGAAGGTCATGTTTCAATTTTAGTTACCGGTATTAAGAAGACAGTTCAACAAGGTAATGGACCACAACCATTGGCAATGTCCAGTAGTGAAAACAATGATGTGAATGTGTCAGGATCATCACAAAATATAAATACATCTTCTACAGCTCAATATTCACGTACCTCTTTCAATACTGCAGAATTACTTTTCTCCGATAGCACATCCATCCCATTACCAGATTTATCCTCTCATTCTAAAAGACAGGCTAATCAAATTATGGCCGTTAAATGGATGAATATAGATAAACCAGTGATTGCTAACTCACCTGCCATCAAAGTTCAATCGACTCCAGAAGCACCAGTTTTAAATGGATGCGCATCTAAACTTGGTGCTGCAGTGCAAGATGCCAGTGGTTTTTACTATAGTTATAATGCTCATCAATACAAGTCATATGGTACAATGCATCCTTTATCAACTAAACAAGCTTGTATTGCTATACGTAGAAATGGTGAGGTTTGTCTATTTCATCAAGAAGATCATGGAATTGAATATAAAAGAGTTTGTACACGCTTACCATTGGAATGGAGTACCAGTATAGATTCAACTTCATCTGTATTTATCGATGATGCATCCATTGGTTTTAAAAGAGACGGTAAAGTTATTGTTTCTATTTACTCTGCTCATACCAAATGTATCTATTTTTATGAAATCGCAATTGATTGGGGTTATCTATCTGAAGCTGCTAAAAATTTACCGAAAAATCCAGCATATAGAGTTCCAGATAATGCCCGTTTCCCTCCAAAATTAATAACCACTAAAATGTTTGAAGTTAATGTTACAGATGTTAACTTCAATTCTTCACAATTGACATCTTTAATGTTAATATCACCAAATTATCACCAAGCAACCGAGTTTGAAGTTTTGATGACTTTTGAAAATGAGAGAAATACAAATAACTCGAAAATTGAATCAACTCTTTATAGATATAGATTACAAGAAACTCCATATGTTGACTCTGTACATAGCGCGTTCAAAAATATTGCTGTGAAAAGAGGTGTCAACGTTACTGATCCAAATACTTCGCCAAAGAGACCAGTCTCAAGATTAATATTTAAACAAGAGTTGAAATTTAATGAATCAATACTTGGGATTGAGTCGTTGAATCTAGATATGATCATTAGTATATCATTTGCCAATGGTTCTATTAAATTATTTGATAGAAGTGACTTACAACTAATTGAAAATATTTACAATAAAACTAAAAAATCTTCTAATTTTATAAAATCCGAGTTTGGTGATCAACAACAAAATAAAGATGATGTTTTATTGCCATCTACCATTTCATCCCTATTTGATTCGGGATTTGAATTCCCTCAAATGGATTTCCAACCACTGTTCACTTGTATATCTCCGAATATCTGTTGTTATATATCATTACCTATTGATGGTTCTACATTATACATTAAAAGTGCCGAAACTGTGATTAAAAGTGAAAATTCACAAGAAAATAAAAAAGGTTCTTTACTAGCTGTCACTGCAGCAATCGCTTTGCGTCATACCAGTGCATGCTATTTTGGTTATTCAACAGACGATCTTGTTGCTACTATAAGATCAGAGGTAGATTCAAGTTCCACAAAGATTAACCCTAATTACTCTTATAGATTGATGAATTCTATTTTACAAGAGTGTCAAAGAGCAATCAATTTAAGTATAGATATTTCAACCGAGCAAACTGATAAGATGTTACAAAATCAACCATTACAACGTATATTAACATTGCAATTATCTTTAGGTACAAATATAAATTGGAAGAGAAACAAAAGTGGTCAAATTGCATGGGCAATGATCAATTTGAAATTTGTCACCTCTTCTATCATGTATACTATTCATACCATATATTCCAATATGCAAAGATTTGCAAGAAAGGGCTTGAATACATCGGATACTTTAGCAAATGCTAGAGCAAGGGAACAAAGTATCATTTCAGTGCTGGGTATCATGAAGTGGTGTATGGACTATATTGTTGGATTGAATCAGGAGTTACTCGAGCTTAACTCTGCATTCAAAAGGGGCAACGAAAAAGAGATTGAAAAGCTAATTAGTGAATCTATTGTTGTTCCATTGATCTTGGGTAAAGTTCCAAGAGCTTTCTTGATTTTCGCCATTTCAAACATTAGAAGATTATTTTCGTTTGTTCAAAAATTTGTTGAAAAAAATGATCCATGGTTAAGCTCATTGATAACACCAGAGAATCAAATGGGAGCTTTTCAAGTTATTGAGAAGCAACTATTAATTAGTGATAACTCTTCTATTATATCTTCAATTACATCAAATTCAAAGTTTGGAATAAATAATAGAGCAGGTGCGAATGCCTCTACCTCGGCAGCTGGAATATCCAAAGCATTAGTTGCACATCCAACATTGGAAGCTTACTATAGATTAGGGGCAATTCTAAACAATTCTCCAGTTTCGTTACACATTTTTGAGAAATTCTTGCTAGAGGCTGATGTACCACTACGTAACTTGAGGTTAGATCAAGCCGCTGCTCTTGCTGTTGAGCAACAGATTGTTTGTCAAGGTTATATTTCAAAAACGTTCACCGAGCCATTGAAAAAACTATGTGATGTTTATGAGAAATCAGTGTTGATAGCTGGGAAAGTGGATGTCACTGAATTATACTTCAGTGATGTTAGTTGGTTGAAATTGGGAATACATAATGATGACTATGACAATGACAACAATGAAGATGACAAATTTGAAGACTCTATTATTGGAAATTTGGGCGAAACTACAGATTCAGAAGGTGGAGATATACCTTCATCATCATCTATACTAAGTTTAACGAATTACAATGCCTTCCATAAATTCAATAAGGCGTTAATTAAATCCAATACACAAAATGGACTAATTTTGGATACTTTGAGAAAGCAACTGTTGAAACCAACTGATTTTATGGAATCTATAGAAAAATCTACAGGATCTGTTACCTCTACATCTGCTACAAATGTCATTAATTCGAACAATTCAGGAATGTCATCATCTGTTACAAGAACATCGATGAAAGTTTTACATCAAGTTCCAACCCCTACAATCAATATACCTGTTGTGACTACACCAACAGCAGCTGCGGCAGCTGCTGCTACAAATAATGGAGGAAGTGGCTATAAATTAGCAATGAGAAAATGTATCAGATGTGGTGCTATTTCATCAACCAATGATCATTTTGAAGATTTCCCTGATGAAAATAACAACGGGGGTATTGGGTCAACATCAGCTGTGGCTAGTAATACATTTATCAGTAATCCTGTTTTCCAACACTATCAAAGAATATGTTTCTGTGGTGGTGCATGGGCCAATCTTTAGATATATATTTTTATGTAATATTAAAAAAAAAATTACTGTGTATTAAATAGTTATGATGCTATAATAATGGAACATAAATTCGTGTTAAGTAAAATATGAAAAAAAGCAGAAAATTGGGGGTACAATACAACAGAGGCGGAATTTGATGATGGAAGAAAAAAAAAACAGAAGAGAGAATATACTAAGTTAAAATGGCTAAGATATAGGTGAAGATCAAGTTACAGAAACAGTTCAACGGGAAAAGAATCTCTGGTGATAAGAAATTGAAACTTAAGAATGATATTATTGGCCAAATCATATAAGAATATTTTAGTGCACTGATATAGGTTGTCTTTAAACTTTGAATAATATTGTGTCTTTCCCAAACACAGTTGTATAAGCAAAACATTAATTGGAAAAATGTAGCTCCAAATGACTGATCAAGTAAAAATCTCATCATTGGTGAATCAACACGTGTAACTAAGATATTAAACCATACCGTCTATATTAAAATGTTAGTAATTGATAATGCAATGATTGATGAAACAAAAGATATTACATACCGTTAATAGGCCGTTTATCATCCCCCAAATATAAAACTTGATATGTTTGTTAAAACTGTATGTCTTGTGATAGTATTGATTCAAAGATTGAGCCATACATGAAGACTGACCACCCAGTAACAATCCAGCAGTTAAAGGGTGTACTTTATTAATTGATTCATAGTATAGATAGATTAAATAAACTAAGAAAACTTGAATCGATATAGCATATATGAATTTCTCTCTAATTGGATTATAATCATCGTAGTCAGATCCTGATGTTGCTTTCAATTCATTCTCCTTTTCGGTAATCTTATTATGTGTAGGTAATATAGAACCTGAGTCTTTCTCTGACATTGTAAGTTGTTACCGGAAAGAGAAATATATATTCTATTCTATTCTATTCTATTCTACTCTAATAAGAATCTCCAACTATACGACCGGTAAATATCTATATATAGATATATATATTTTATATTATATATCCATTGTTTAACATTTACCAAAACGTTTAATAAAACAAAAACAAAACTTTTCAAGAAAAAACCGCGAGCTTATATAATCCATGACATAAGCGTCGTTTATCTCGTTAAATTTATTTCAAATGATCCGATTTTTTTTGTTTGAGTTTTCTCTTTTTTTTTTTTTTTGGTAATTTTCGTTGTTTTATAATCGTTTAGTTAAACAGATTGGCATGTGTTAATTAAGATCTCGTTATAAACAATTAAGTGGTATCATATCATAATCAGTATTTGAAAGAGATATAAATACTATACGTTTTAACCCTTTTCTCAGATTCCAATTATTTCATCTCTTTTCCTTTTCTTTTCTTCTCTATAGTTATCGATTATCTAACAAGACAAGAGACAAACAACAAACAACAAACAACAAACAACAAACAACAAACTACAAGAAACAAAACGACCAAAGACAAAAGACAAGACAAAATGACAGCAGACCAAGGGAAACAGTACGATGTTATAGTGATAGGTGCAGGTGTTGTGGGACCATGTATTGCGACAGTTTTAGCAAGACAAGGTAGATCTGTTCTTATAGTGGAAAGAGAATGGAGTAAACCAAACCGTATAGTTGGAGAATTACTGCAACCTTCAGGTTTGAAAGCTTTACAACAGTTAGGTATGGTTCAAGCTGTTAATAATATTGAAGCTATTCATGTTGATGGGTATCATATTTCATACTTTGGTGATAATGTTACAGTTCCATATCCAGAAAAGACATTATTAGGTAAAATTGATACCGAGCCTGTTGCAGATGCAATTGTTAAAGGTGATGAAGGTAAATTATTAACAGATTCAACATTAAATATGAAGGAATGGGATGATATCTCAAGTGTTAGAGGTGTTGCATTCCATCACGGTGATTTTTTAATGAATTTAAGAAGTATCTGTTTAAATGAAAAAAATGTTAGCAAATTAGATGGTAACGTTGTTGAATTAGTTAGAGAAGAAGGCAGTGAAAAAGTTATTGGTATTAATGTTGCCGAAAAGGGCATTTATAAGGGTAAATTAGTTATATCATGTGATGGTATTTATTCCAAATTTAGAAAAGAACTGGGATCAGATAATGTACCATCAATTGGATCATATTTTGTTGCTTTAGATTTAAAAGATGCTAAGTTACCAAAACCAAATCATGGACATGTTATTCTTGGTAAGATGGCACCTGTTTTAGTTTATCAAATAAGTCCACATCATACAAGAATATTATGTGCTATTAGATCTAGTAAATTACCAAGACGTGAAGAAGTTTTAAAATACTTAAAAGATGAAGTTTTAAAATCATTACCAGATTCAATTCAACCAAGTTTCATAGAATCATTAAAATCTGGAAATGAGCAAGATATTTATAAATCAATGCCAAATCAATTTTTAGTTGCAAAGCAAAATAAAGTCCCTGGTTTAATCTGTATTGGTGATTCATTAAATATGAGACATCCATTAACAGGTGGAGGTATGACAGTTGGATTAAATGATGCAGTCTTGTTAACAAAATTATTATCAGATGTTCCTAATGAAGAATTAAGTAACGATGGTATAATTTTAGAAAAAATGTTAGCATTCCATATTGAACGTAAAAGTCTAGATACTGTTATTAATACACTATCAATTGCATTGTATAGTTTATTTGCAGCTGATAAGAAATCACTAGAATTATTACAAAAAGGTTGTTTCTCATACTTTTTGAAAGGTGGTGAATGTATCAATGGACCTGTTGGATTACTGTGTGGTTTAATTCCAAGACCAATGGTTTTATTCAAACATTTCTTTGCAGTTGCATTCCATGCCTGTATTATCAACTTCCAAGATAGAGGAATTGCAGGTTTCCCATTGGCTCTATGGGAAAATATTTGTGCTTTAATTACTGCAGCTTTTGTATTATTACCATATCTATGTAAAGAATCATTCAGTTGATTCTATAGATTATATAATTTTATACTTAAATTAAGAATAATCTAGAAAAAAGTTTTACTTGAAGCAAAAAAAACTCAATTTTAAGTAGTAAAACATGATGAGACTTTTTAGCGTATAATATATAGATATATATATACACAGCCGTTATTGGTCACTCATCTGCGCTGTTTACGCCATTAAAAATTTTCAAATTTTGAGAGAAATTTGCCACGTTTAAACGAAAGGCGAGAGGGCTATAAATATGGCGGTTAGTCCCTATAATTAATTATTAATGTTTATTTGTTCATTATAGTTATTTATTCCATTAAGTATAAACTAATACAATCAATTAATTTAAAACAAATATATTACAATGGCTTGTGCATGTGCCCCAAAGACTGAAACTACAACTTGTAAATGTGGTAAAACCACCTCATGTTCCTGTGGTGCTGAAAAGCCTGCTTCATCATGTGCCTGTGGTGCTGAAAATACATCATCATGTTCTTGTTCAGAAGGATGTAAATGTGAACACTGTGCTAAATTAACTTCATGTGCCTGTGGTGCTGAAAAGACTGATTCATGTTCCTGTTCAGAAGGATGTAAGTGTGAACACTGTGCTAAAACTGCACCATCATCCTCTTGTGGATCAAACTGTCAATGTTAAAAAAATAATTATCGCTCTCTACTTGTATTTATATCTTTTATAGCTAAATAAAATCTTTCCTATATTTATTCTGACCATCTATCTAATCAAATTTATAACAATCATGTAATTGCTGTACGTGACATCGTACATATACAACACACGTGATATTTATCATGTAATATATTATGTAATATATTTATTCTGTATTAAGTAAGTTATTACGTACAATTGATTACATAATATTAAATTTTTCCCGCCATCGTTAATCTCCCCTCCGGCGGGCCTAATTCGTACGCTTCCCCCGCGTATATTTAAATGACTTACAGCGGGCACTCCCACGGGGCACTCCCTTATTTTTTTTTTTTTTCCCTGTAAATTTTATTGTTAATTAAAAATGCGGCAAAAAATCAAAAAAAA
Source organism: Ogataea piceae (assembly GCA_030567815.1). Classification (NCBI taxonomy): domain Eukaryota; kingdom Fungi; phylum Ascomycota; class Pichiomycetes; order Pichiales; family Pichiaceae; genus Ogataea; species Ogataea piceae. Next base: position 9,332 of record JAJLSX010000039.1, on the reverse strand, counting down.
AAGTGCAGCGTTAAAAGAAAAAATCAAAAAAAATAAAGAAAAAAAAAGAGGAAAAAGAACAAAAGAAAATCGATAAATTCGGTACTTGTAATATACAATTACAAAATTGTTTTTGTTTGTTAATCATATAATCTATAGGTATATATACATACTTTAATTCTATAGAATCAATTTCAATAGATTTCCAAGTTTTTTATATTCTTTTAGTCTCAATTTTAAGGTTTCTTTCTTTTCTTTTCTTTTCTTTTTTTTTTTTTGAAGCCGTAATTTCCCTTTTCCCTCTCTCTCTCCACAGAAAACAACATTTGAATTTTATTTATCAATTGACCGGTATCTTTTATAACTGGGAGAATATATTACAGTGACATTTATCATATCCTATCCTATCATTAACTTTAATATGTCAGCGGAAATTTCAGAAGAAGAACAGAGATTAGTTTATTCTTCGGCTTTACTTTTCTCAAAATCTCCATTGGAAGCAATGGAGATTTTAAAGCTTAGACAAGTTCAATTAAAAGCTATCAATCATCAATTGGCTGAATGGTTTACATCATATGGTAGATTAAGATTACAATATAGTGATGAAGTTAAAAAATTACATCAAAAGGGTACATCATTACTATCAAATTTAAATGATTCAAAATTACAAAATTCCAAGATTGACTCACTAGGTTTAGCAAATCCACTATGGTCATCAGTTTTAAATATTGTTAAATTAGAAAGTGAATCATTTGATTCATCAACTAGAAAATTAGGTAGAGATGTTATTGCACCATTAAAAGTTTTCATTAAACAAAATGATTCAAATTTAATTGAAATGGATGATTTAATTTCATTAGCTGGTAATATTTCCAATTTGGATAAAAATGGTGAAGATTCAACAAATTTAACCACTGAATGGAGTCAAAGAGCTCCTTATTTTTTTGAAATTTTTGAAAATTATGATTATAATAGATTATTATTACTTAAAGATGTTTTTTTAAAATATCAAACAGATTTAAATGATAATATTAATTCTTTTAAAAAGGAAAATGAAATTGGTTTAGAACATGTTTTAAATTTTATTCCTGCTGATGAAATTAAAAGATACTCTGATGATGCACTTTCCAAAACTATTCCAATTGAAAATATTAAACAAATTGCTACTATTAAACAAGGTACTATACCTTCAGCAACCGTTGATGGTTTCACCACTAGTATGAATGGTAATAATAGACAAACTACCACTACCAATACCAACACCTCTTCAGCACTTGTTAAAAAAAATAGAAGATCTAAAGTTTTATCATTTGGTGGCCATTCTCATACTTTATCACTTCCTTCATCACATCATCAACCACAACAGCAACAATCAAATTCTTCAATCGTTTCTAAATCAAGACAACCTTCAGTTGCTTCAAGTACTGCCAATTCAACATTCACCGATTCTTCTAAAAAACCTAAAGAAAAACATCGTTTACGTTCTAAATTTGGTACAATGTTAAGAGGTAAAAAGAAGACTGGTAAATCTGATTTATCAAGTACTGCAATTCCTGAATCTGAAACTTCTTCAATTATTAGTACTCCAACTACTCATACTCAAAACCATTTATCTCAAATAAGTACTAGAGGTTCACGTGGTGATAGAGTTAGAGATTCAATTGCACCAGAGCAAATTTATCATGCTCCTGAACCTGTCTCTGCTCCTGAACCTATCTCTGCTCCAGCTCCAGCTCCAGCTCCAGCTCCAGCTCCAGCTCACGTTCCTGTCTCTGTCCCTGTCTCTGCTCCTGAACCAATTGCCAAAGATTTTGTTGAACCAGTTAAAGAAAATACTTCATTATACACACCACCAGCTACTCAACAAGAACAACAATCTCCTTATCCAACAATGCAACCTACAAAGAGATCAAACTCTTTTGCCAGTAGTGAAGCAACTTCAAACTCTTCAATTCAACCATCTCTACGTAACTCTATCAACAATAACGGTAGCTCAACTCTTGGAACTCCAGCTTCATTGTCAGAACCAATCTCTGAATCACCAATAGAAGAAGAAAAACAATTTGTTAGTGAACAAGTTGATAGTATTGTTCCACCTCCATCTTTATCTTCTTCATCAGCAGCTCCTCCACCTCCATCTTCAAGAAAGCATGTCACATCCGAATTATCAGGTTCTAATACTAGACACTACCATGGATCTGCTCCTCCTCCACCTCAACAACGTAGATCTGTCCTGATGGAAGCTAATCCAGTTGTCATGCCTTCATCAGCATCTACCGCTAGTAGTTTACAACCTCAAGAAACTGGTTCTTCAGTCCTGACTAGAAATACCACAGGAGGTCCTAACTCTGCTGGTGGATTGGTCAGTGGTCAAATTCATCATCCATCATTGACTAAACCAGGTTTAAATGCTTCAATTGTTGAATTATATAATGCATCTTTCAAAGATGGACAATTAATTCGTTCAAATGCAGTTGGTGAAATTGCTTTCAGTTACATCTTAAATGATTCAAATAAAAAGACTCCAACTAAGATTGACCTTTCAATCACATCAAAATCAAACAATCCATTACCAAATTTCTTAACAAATACTATGTTCTTACAACAAGATCCTGAACAGCAATCATTATTCACTGTCACTGATCCATCTCAAATTCATCACAGAACATTAGGTGGCTTGAAGTATATGTTAAACAGTCCAACTCCACCTGTTTCTATCATTCCTATCTGGAAACATGAACCAACTCAATCAACTGTCATAATTTCAGTGAAACCAACTGATGAACTGTCAGATATCATACTATCTTCTTCTTCACCAGCAACTATCACTTTAACAAACGTTATGGTTTCAGTCTCAATTTCAAACACCCAAGCAGTTTCTGCTGCTACTAAGCCAGCTGGTTTATTCAACAAAGATAAGAATAGAGTCACCTGGAATTTAGTGACAACTCCAATCGTTTTCTCTAAGGATAAATTGGAAGAAAGATTTGTTGCAAGATTTATTACAAATTCTTTAGCCTCTGAAGCTGAATCTGGTGTTCAATTGAGATTTAATGTTAGTAATTATGAAGAATCTGAAATTAATAGTACCTCTATAATTAGTTCACTAAATACTGATCTAGAAATCAATGCTTTGGTTGAAACCGGATTAGAAGATCCATTTGGATCTGTTGATAATGTTGATAATGACACTACAGCCAGTGAATGGACTGAAATCCCAACTTTGAAAACTATTGTTGCTGGATCATATTCAGGCCATGCATGATGAAATGTACTATTAATATATTCTTTTGTCTTTTGTATTTTGGGGTTTTTTTTCTTTTGACTTATGTTCCCAAGTCTCCTTTTCATCTCTTTTACTGTTATCAATTGTTAGTTGAGTCGATGAAAGCTATATGTCACTACTTTTGAGACGTTTTTACCATGAAAAGCACCCAATTATGTATAATTTTTTGTTTTATTTGCGTTTCGTTGTCAATTTCCCATTGGTATCTTGTCTTTTTGTTTTTTGTTACTGTTTTTGTTTCCTTTTTTTCTCCCTTTCATTCTCGTTTACGGTGTAGTACTAGCGTTTATTTATGGCTAGTCTACATCTATTAATTTTTTTCTAGAATTTTTATTTTTGGTGTGAATTTTTTTTATACACATACTATATATTCTATTTGTCACCTAGTCAATCTTAACTGTACTTGTTTTACATAATTTTAAATTTTAGTATAGGATTTGCAGACCTGGAGGTCGAATTAATTATAAATTGTGTGGCTATAAACATTATACGTAAAATCAATGTACTGAGCACCCATATGGTTCATCATTTTTCAAGTAACCAAGATACGTTATGATAAGTCTAAGGTAGCTAAACGATCAGGATCAATCATCATGATTTTATTAATCGCCACACTCCTATTAGAGTTTGAAACTGGTAACTGATAATTCAAAACTCCTCTGACTATCAATTCAAATGGATTTCTCGAAATATTCAACCACTTTGGATTTGGCTCAATGATTGGAGTTGGAGACTCTTTTTCCGATTCTGATTCTAAGTCGTGAGACTTAATCGCGCTATGAGGTTGACCAGCCTTTGGAGGCTGGTTGTTTTCGAAAGAGCATGGATTCACCAATTTAATCTCTGTTTTCGTGAGTTGAGTTTGCCTGGTGAAAAAACCACCTTCGAAATAAAGTGGAATGTCAAAGTGTTCGACTGTACCAAGTAAAATAGTACTGTAAGGCGGTTGGTTATTTTCCGCACTGGAACTTCTGTACAAGTCGTTAACATATTCCGATCTTGCAAAAACATCAATTTCAACATCTTGAATCAGGATTCCCATAAAACCAGGGTTGAAAGCTTCAACAGCAATATCAAATACCAACTCTTCATCTGATATTAATACGTTGTTGATGCTTTCGAGGTATGTATGTTGAAGTTCTTTTGTAGTTGCCAAAATAAATCCACATATAAAACCTAACGATAAGAAAACGAAGATGGATATCATAGTGTAGCAAAAATTCTTGACTAGTCTAATTCTATTAGCTCTAGAACCAGTAAAATCATGAGGTGAAAAATACAAGTTTTCCTTTTTTCTTCTCAAAATTTTATAACCTCCCAACTTCTTGTTCTTTGAATCCAATAGTGGTTGCTGATATGCATTACCGTTAATATTATTCTCAATATCATTCTCGTCGAATTGATTAGGAGGTAAAAATCCATTCATAGTGTTTGTGCTTCCGTATTGACCAGTTTGAATCTTGTATTGTTCATTTAAAGAAATATCATCTCCAAAATCAGAATCGTACTCTTCCCCAGTGAGGCCTGGGATTTGATTGTTGTTATTACCATAATGGAATTCATTATCAAAGTCATTATCAAAATCATCATAAACTGGTTCTTTGAAGTTGATACCTGAGTACCTTCTAGGATTGACTCCTTTCAAATCAAAAATTCTTGAAGTTATTTGACGTAGCTGATTTTTCGATGAGTCATCTTCTAAGTATGGTTGCTGAAGATGTTGGGATCTTTGTTGGTTATTTTGTTGTTCAGCTTGTTGCTGTTGCTGTTGCTGTTGCTGTTGTTGCTGTTGCTGTTGTTGCTGTTGTTGTTGTTGTTGTTGTTGCTGTTGCTGCTGTTGCTGCTGTTGCTGTTGTTGGAGATAGCAATCATCGGTAGGCGTCAGAGGATCAACTCGTGAATTGCGCTTATATTGAGCCTTTGAGAACGAAGAATGACCAGACTGTAAGTCAGTTAGGGTGTCAGAACCTTTAGATGAATCAGTATTATCCATAATGTCACCATATATAGATCCAAATGCAGCTTTGACTTGTCTCAACGGCATACGATGTGACTCGTTACTACCTGTTGAGCCATAATTACTGTACTGTTGTGCAACCACTGTGTCAGATTGACTGGCGATATCACTGTGGTTATCTGTATACTGAGACTTGGCTAGTAGTGTTGGTGAAGGAACAGTTGATACATTACTATCCCTAGTGTTGTAATTTGTCAGACTAATTTGTTGCGAAGTACTTCTAGCATGAACCGGTATTTGCGATGACTCTGTGCTTTGTGATGATGTTGCTGTTCCATTCTCCTCCACCTCGGGTTGAGAAGATAATGTTGAATCTGGTAAGCTTGGTCGAGATTGTTGTGATATTGCTGGCCCTCCTTCCTGTGTTTCAGTTGTCAATGAAGCATTAATTTTATTGTCTGTTATAGAAGTTGCTGATAGTGTGTCAATATGATCTTCTTGTAAAGGTAATTTTTCATGAGCAGCAGTATCGTAGACAAAAGTTTCATCAGAGTCTGAGTTATTTTTTTCATCGTCTTTGATAGCGTTATGGACTTTTGCTGCAAAAAATTCAGCTCTTGAAGAGTTTTTACTTTGAATAGTCATGTTTGAAGAGATTGTATTTGAACCTGAACCTTGAATAGAGACCGATCTTAAATTGGAAAAATTAGTATTTGAGATCGATTTCTTACTTCTTAAAAGGTTTGGGTTGAAATTCAAACTGTCATCTGATATATTTGATATACTACTTGCATCAATAACTGATCTTTTAGTCTTTAAATGGTTAACTAACATTTCAGAATTGGTAGGGTTGGTATTATTATTCGTGCTGGTATTAGAATTGGTATTGGTATTAGTAGTACGTAGCACTGAATCAGCAGTTGATATATTGACAGTACCAGAATTAGAAGTTGTTATTATAGTGGGTTGATTAGATGTCTTTGTTGTAGAAGTTGCCGTTATTGAAGGGTCTAATTGATTGTTTGTCGTAAGCGATGAGGTATCATTAAGAATTGAATTTATTTCATTGTACGTCACATTATTGTCGATTAAGTGATTATTATTTATTATAGCTGGACTAGTAAGTGGAGTAGGTAAAGATAAATGTACAGACCCAACATCATCTGCCTGCTCTTGTACCACCGTCACTATATTAGAAGCCTTACTATTGTTCTTTGTACTATGGGAAATCTTATTAGTAGGATCATTCAGTACTGATTTCTTTGAAACATCCTGTTGATCCATGGGCAGTTTATTCTCAGATGTAGACTCGTTATTCATTATAAAAGAAGGTATAAGTTGTTGGAAAGAATGATATGATCAAATTAGTATATAAATATATATATATACTACCAAAAGGGTTTTATTAAAGCGAATGTGATCTTTTGTTATTATTTGCCATATACAGGGAGACAAATACTAAACCAACTTCAAACTGGAACTAAATGATATAAGAGTAAATTAAAAATTAAAAATTGCTGCTAAATACCAAAGTTAAAACTACCAATAACTGAATAGCAATTATAAAGATAACTGACTAACTATAAAAAAATGATAAAAATATGTAAATTGGTGAAGAGCCCCTTGTGCTCTTTTGTTTTTTTTTTTTTCTTTTTCTTTTTGTTATTTTTTTCCCTCTACAAAAAAACCGTTTTTGCCTTTTGCCTTTTGCCTTTTTGTCTATTTGCCTTGTTGTCTTTAGCCTTTAGCTCCCTACACAATATTAATCTTTAATTACACTGGTACTGTATTTTAATTTACAAATCCAAAGAATGTGTATAACTTAGCACCACCATATATCATTTGAAACAATTATTCAATGTTGTGTACTTGTTTATTTTGTGTACATAATACAAAAAGTCTGGGCCTTTCTATGAACTTCTACAAGTTGTATATCTCTTTTTCCCGTGGGGAGCGTAGTTATTTTTTCTGCGTACGTCCCGTGGTGAAAAGTACCGATCCCAGGCGGAAGCAGCCCCATGTATCACGTATTATGTAATATTAATTAAAATTAAAAATCTCCATCAACGTACTGGCTACGTGTACGTTCGTACGTACGTACACGCCCACATCCCATCGTCCACCGCCCACCGCCAAGTGCGAATCGTACGTACGTAAGCGTACTACGTGCAAATGTTTTATTTGTTTATATAATATGCAAACACCGGCAGATGGCACAAATGGCGTACGTACGCACGTACAAAGTACCCTAATTTGGTTACGTAATTTATATCTAACAATTGAAAGGTTATTTGTATGATGCTTATGTAATGGTAAACATTCTTTTAATCGTGTGCTGAGTCAAGTGCAGCATTGCGTGGGATTTTTGAAAAGTATGTAAATGTCGATCGGTAGATCAAATGAACAACAACAATTGCTACATATATAATATATAATATATATTATATATATTATATGATAATATATATTTGCCGGGATCGGCATATAATTTTTAACCATGTGATAGATATATATTGAATATTCATTTGTTCAATGAAGAATCTCTCGTAAATACAGCACATTCTCTCTAGTCTATGTACTATATGTATAGTTTCTGTATGTACAACAGGTTGTAATGTAAATACAAAAAAAAAATATATAAATTTAAATTGAGAATTCAAAAAATTAAAAATAATGATCAAACCCAGGATCGAACTGGGGACGTTCTGCGTGTTAAGCAGATGCCATAACCAACTAGACCATCCGACCATTACTTGCTCAAATAATTTCAGTGCTGTTTCAAATTTCTTCTGACTGTGATGTAAACTAAAGTGTAAAAAATTAAAATTGAGAATTCAAAAAAATAAAATAATGATCAAACCCAGGATCGAACTGGGGACGTTCTGCGTGTTAAGCAGATGCCATAACCAACTAGACCATCCGACCATTACATAATCCAAAAACTGAATTACCCACTTAAATTTTTCAAAACAATGTATAAAATAAGTTGCAAAAAAACAAAAAAACAAAAAAATAATAATGATCAAACCCAGGATCGAACTGGGGACGTTCTGCGTGTTAAGCAGATGCCATAACCAACTAGACCATCCGACCATTACATAATCAAAAAACTGAATTACCATCTTAAATTGCTCGAGCATATATGGGGAATAAGGTGCAAGAAACAAAAAAAATTATAATGATCAAACCCAGGATCGAACTGGGGACGTTCTGCGTGTTAAGCAGATGCCATAACCAACTAGACCATCCGACCATCACATGTTCGAAATACCGAATTTCCGCATGAAATTTTCGGTGTTAAATATATGGAAATTAAAATCACAAAAAAATAATGATCAAACCCAGGATCGAACTGGGGACGTTCTGCGTGTTAAGCAGATGCCATAACCAACTAGACCATCCGACCATTACTTGGTCAAAAATGAGCCTTGCTATTTTTGATCTATTGGGAAGCCACATATATGTATGCCTCTTGTACGTAAGCGACACTGCCACATTATGGAAGGCATCAAAGGTTTAAACTTCGAAGTCCAAAACAAAAGTAGTATCAGACTCTCAGCCATTAGGCTTCGTTTTGACTTTTAATTACAACATTGAACACGTTATACACCCGATAAAAATGTAAACAACATACATACTTTCTTACGTACTAATTTACTTTAATTATTATATTTTTGAAATTTTTATTACAATAAAAAGAAGGAAAAAAAACCCTCTTTTAGTTCATTATATTATTATTATTTTATTCAAGGCGGGATCTTTTTGAATAAATGTTGAATAGATTTCTCTCTTGCTAAAATAGAGACATTTGCTTAGTTTATCACTAGCTATTTAACACAACAAGAATAAGAATAGTAGTAAGCAAGTTCTTCTTAGAGTAAGACAATCCTTAATTAAATAAGTAGTATTTAATATCGAGGTTGGGACCTAAAACCAATAGGTTAATGATATTGTAACCGTCATTTTCGTATCACATTTTGGTTGCCCTTAGCAATTAAGGAAGGGACGGTAAAAATGACTCAATCGCTGATACGCTCCTCCGGGGCGAGATAAGACATTAGCTATACTAAATTCTGCTGAATGCATAAGAATAAAGAAACATACCTCTGA